>VDFB02271358.1:295869012-295881429 GCA_007258455.2 Sequoia sempervirens
TGTTTTAATTATTATTATATATAATCCAATGAAATTTACTTATTGATCGCTCTTTTTAGACTATTGATCCTATGATCATTTTGTAGGAAATGATGTTTTTTATAAACATCTAAGTGATATTACATTGGATCTCTTCGAGCCCACCATACGTACATGGTGGAATGCCCAAAATGAAGATTTAAAGATGAGCTCATTAACCGTTTAGTTGTGTTGTTCGGTGATAAAACATTCAACTGAACTAAGGTCCTTAAGAAAGTCGGTACCTATCTAAAGTATGTGAGGGACCAATATAGGTCACATTTAGAGAAGAACAAAAAGTACGAGCATCCCCCCATGATTCTGGATAGGGAGTGGATGGACCTGGTGTCCGATGGAAAGGAGAAGGCTGAAAAGAAAAAAGGAAAGACACCACCAAGCCAAGGAAGGTATGTGATATAGAAGCATAAATCTGCAAAAAAAAACCCGATTAATCGTGATTTTTAAAAAAACTGTAGTCTGGACGATTTTTTCCCTTATTTTTTGAAAAAATCATTGAATTTTTTGTCAATGATTTTCCCATTTCCTAAACTTCAAAGTTGCTAACAAAATGTGTTTAAAATCTACAAAAAAAGCGATGAATAAAATTGAGCTGATTTTTCGCTAAAAACCATGAGACCATGGCTTGTTGCTTACTATTATGCTTTGATAGATTTTTCCAAGCATCCATAGCTTGTTTGAAAGCACCTGTTTTAGGCTTTTAGCCATAGCAGCAATGCAATGAACTATTTGATAAAATGCTTTGGTAGACATGTATGAAAAATGCAGTAGCATAGACAAGGCAGTGAACAGCTTGAAAAAAATGTCTCAAAGAAATGTAGTCTCATGGTGATGGAATGTCATGATGAATGCCATGACAAGCAAATTGATATGGATTGTCATGGCATTCCATCACCGTGAGACTTCATTTATTTTAGGCATTTCAAACAATTTGTTGGTGGTTTTGTATGCTATTAACCAGGTTTGTCTCCTAATCTACCTATGGAATTGCCAATTCCAATCAAGGGCAGCTCAGAGAAGCTGGACCAACTAAAGAGGATTTTAAAATAACCTCCTACACTTCGGGTTCTGCAAGACCCAGGAGGGTGATCCCTATAATGTGTTTATGATCTCTGCACCAAACTCATAAACAATCATTAACAAAATTATAGATAATCCCACAAATGGCTCAACATAATAGGATATCACTAAAATGAATTGGCCTTTCACCAGTAATGTCAGCTACCTGGAGCATGAGATAATTACAACATTATTCTGTATCTTATGATAGTCATTTAATTTGCAAATTTGGTGGCAAGCCCTAAGCAAAAACATACAGACACAAAGATTTACAAACTTGTACAATTTAGATCAGTGCCATATACCATTGGGGAGTCAAACTCATAAATAGTCACAATTCGACAACATATTTAAATACTCAGCATATAGGATCCCTGACAATGTTGCATTACAACATTATCAATTTCTGCCCCAACCCGATACTTATTTAATCCTTTTACAAACATACCCATCCATGATTTCATCCAAGCATTTTAATTAATTCTTTGAATTAAAGCCAAGACAGAAAACACACACATCGAGATGATGAGATGAACATCATAATCCTTGATTATTTTATTCAAAACATGATATGTTTGTACAGAGGAGAGACTCGAGCTCAAGATATATCATCTTAGCTTGAAATGTTGGTACTGTTATAAAACATGTGGTCTTCATAAGTTTAAAACCCTTTACAAAATAACCCAAACCTAAATTGCCATAGTATTCACAAAAGTTCTTACAATTTCTTGCTCTGCAACTTTACCTAGACTCGACTACAAAAAATATCTAACTTGCCAGCCCTAATTTCTAGCCTTGAAATCCTTCTTATAGAAAATGAAGGAGCAACAAGCATCGGGCCAGAAATTACACATGTCATTGATCAATTGGACCGGTACATCCCATTTCAAAACTGAAAACACAACCACCAAACCCCAGAGCATCTTTCTATTGATTCCACTCATTGCAAAATAACCACAGCATCTGTTACTCCTTGAAAACTGCACCCAAAACTGCCATGGAGCAAAACCAAAATTCTGTTATACATAACTGTTGAGCTGTCAGTTGTCGGTACTATACATTGCTTCACTCCTCCTCAGTTAAGTACTTGTCAACCCAACTCTGATATTCCTCATCTGTCAGCCAATTAATATCCATCACCTCCTTCATCTTGGTACTATAAGGTGTGAACTTCACTGCAACCTGGTTGGCCTCCCTTTCAAATGATTCCAGAAACATGCTAGTATTAATTATTTTATCCATGCTATTTACCAGCAAGTAATGATTTGAATCATCACAAATTAATTTAATTTGTTCATTAATAACCTCCTCTGCCTTTTCCTGCCATTGCTGTAATGTCTGAACATTTCCACTTGTATCCATTATATCTGGCGGGAAAGTGTCATCCCAATCATCAAAATTCTTTATTAATTCCCTAATTTTCTTACTTAGATCATCAGGCAAGGCCTCAAATCCCTTCAATGATTTCAGAAAAATTTGAGTAGGCTTTAATGATTAGGGCCTATTATTCACATCAAACCTAGAAGCCTTAAACATAATGTCTAAATCAGTGGCCCTAGGGATCCATTTTTCAATCAGGGGAAAAATTACCTCCTTGTATCAGTTAATATTTTGAATTCCCTCCAAGAATAAAGAATACAAAGAATGTACAACTTGCAGCTTAGAATCAATCTTTTCATTTAAATGCCTTATAACGGTGTCTACCACCTCATTGTGCTTGGCCATAGCATTATCCTCACTCGCCCTTAGGGCAACCTGTAATTCTGTAACTTTTTTTATCATCTGCTCTTTGGTAGGATCTGTAGAAAGCTCAACCTCTTCTTCAACTGGCCCTGCTGCAGGGCTATCAACAATTGTCTGAATTGGGGATCCAGGAATAGAAATGATTGGAACAACAAGGGGTAATGACCCTGAAGCGGTAGGTATTGCTCTAGCAGCAACGGCACCGGAAGATTCTCCCACCTGCCCATATCTCAGCCTATCTAGTTCAGATTGCAACTCAACATTTCTTTGATGTATCCTACTATACTCCCCAATCATTGTGTTATATTTCTCCATCAAGGTTTTCTTCTCAGCCTCATCTCTTTTAGCTATTTTCTGGGCCAATTTGGCCACATTCAGTGTTAAGCTTGTGGCCTCTATTGTTGAGGTTTCAGAGACTCTCTTGATGATGAGCCCACCCCTTCAATTTGGACTGAGATCAGCTATATTTGGTTTTCTTCTCTAGGGTGCTAAAGCCCATATCGCCAAAGTTGCATACTCCTCACTAAAGGTAGAGTCTTGTAGTGTTGCATTGACTTCCTCCTCACTTCCTTGCATAGGATGCTTTGATTGCATGATAGCATTAAAAGCTACAACATCAACAATGTCCCATTCAGGGAGAAGTAGGACACCAGCTTGAGACACAATTTTCCTTCCTTCATCAGGCGTGAGGTTCTTGAACTTCTCTATTAGCTCGGTTTTGACCTCATCATCATTTTCCTCATCAGACCTGTCAGGCCTTGTTTCTCTTCTTTCCTTGCATTTGTCTTGATATTCCTAAAGTTTCAACCTCCAGACCAACTGCAAGAACACAGGAGTCTTCACAAAGGCATCATCATCCAGGAATGCCTTGCAAGCCAACATCCTTGCATCCTGAACATTTTGTCATTTTATATCTATATCAGTCAACACCAATTTTGCTGACTTAGGAGGTGAAGGGGTGCCAACTTGCATGTCTTGATCGGTGACAATTATTTCATCCACCGAAGTGTCTTGTGGTTCCTCAATTCTTTTTCCTCTTAGGGCTTGGCTCTGGTGGCAGCTCCATAGGGTCATCTCAAGGTGGTGAATCAAGATCCACAATCTTTATTCCTCCAGGCTTTCTAATCCCTTGGCCAGATTGTGATGAGGCTTTCATTATTTGTTTACCTTTTCTGTCTCCAACCTCTTCATCATTGCTATTATCTCTTTTTCTTCTGTATAAGGGCCTATCAATTGGTGGCTGACAAATTGGCCTTTCTTCCATAGGCCTCACCTCCAATCCCTAAATTTTCAAATCTACCTCCAAGTTTATCTTCTTGGTCCTTAGGGTGCTCATGATTTCTCTAAAATTACTCATCAGGAAATCAATTCTTTTGTGAAATGGATTGAACTCCATTAATGGATCATACTTCGGATCCAACTTATGCACTAGGGCCAAAAATTTCTCATAGACAATCCATTTTTCTTTATTCAATTCTTGCCTACCCAAATCAAATTCATTCCTAATCAAATCTTCAGGAAAGTTGAAAACACGGGAAAATTTGCCACCCTTGATTCTTTGTCTAAAAAAAGCAAAGAATCCCTTAGGATCATGCTGCCTTACAGATCCATTCTTCAAATGGTAATCAATAAAAAATTCATTAAAATGAACCCATCCACCCTTGGAAAATACAAAATCTAAGACAACAGTATAATCAGGGAACAAAGTCCCTTTTCCTTTTCCTGTCAGGTTATCTTCATGGATGCATCCCACCTACCACAAAACCTCTGCAAATCTCATTCTTGATGGTACATTGTATGGAAGAATATGGGGGGTTCCTTGGAAACCATAAACCCTTAAGATAGTGCTTACAGGGTATGGAATGATGTCACCCCAATTATGACATACTTTTTACTCAGGCCTTCTTGCTTTGGGCCAGAGGAAATCATGCAAATCCTCAGGAATTCTTGTCATATTTACCATTAGTCTAGCCCTGAGCCTAGAAGCAAAGCAATTGTCAAACTACACATAGCTAGCATCCCTCTTGTTGTAAGACATATCTACACTCCAGGCTTGTACTGGTAGCCTTTCTCCATTTACCTCTTGCCTCAATTCCATCTTCTCTAAGAAGAAGCCGACATTCTCATACAAGAACATATGCATTAACAAAGAGTACCAAAAGAAAGGAACACTAGTGTCCCCCACAAATAAGTTCAACAAACCCTCATGCATTCTTTCAGCAAGGAAAGAAGCATAATCATATACTACAGAGAAATTGGGATGCTGAATCTAAGCCCCCATAAACATATAGGCAATGGGCATCATAGTATTAGGACTGAAACCTAAATTTTGGCAAAGTGAGTAGAAGGTTGCCAAGAAATGATCAACAAAACAATTTAACCTGAAAGGTTCCTGATCAGTCGGGCTGATATGAATCGTGGAACTGCCCGCCCTGACTAGATGAGGAGGAAGCAATTTTGATCTGAAAAAAGTTGAATCTTGTCATACTCTTGTTTCATCTCCTCAAAGTCAATCTGGACCAAGGATGAGCCATTTTCACTCAAATCAAAAACCCTTTGAATTACATCTGCATTTACATTCAGTAAAACCTCACCATCATTATCCCTTATAACCCTTGTGACAAAATCATATCTCACAGCCACTGCCAGGAGGAGGTCAACATCAAGGAACACATTCGGTACTACAAGCTTTCCCATATCATACCTCCAACCATTTGAAAAAGGATGAGGTGCATTTCGCTGGCCATACCATCTTCTAAATAGTTCTAAACCCATCATTAGTACCCTAGCATCTACAATGTTGTAGGTTCTATATCTCAACCCTTCACCTAAGGTTGTCCCTCTCATCAAAACCGAACCCCTCTTCTTATCATTTGTTGACAGAGGAAATTGGTCAAGGAAATTATCATACAGATTCTTCTGCATGTAGTCAATATGGCCAGAATGTTGTTTTGTTGGTGCCATTTTAAACAACTAGGGCTTCTCAGAAAATCAAATTGTGAATAGACTAGTGCTACTCAAAACGAAAACATAGTAGAATTTGCAATTTCCCACAATTCAAGAGAAATAGTAACCCTAAAATCTTAATTCAGAATAACCCTGATCAACACAGCAAAGCTTTTCGCAAGAAACACATTTGGATAGAACAGTGATGAAGAAAATAACTCACAGAAATTTGCATTCTACAGAAAATCAAACTCTTGCCAAAATTGCTTTTCAAAGCTCTATCTCTGGCTTTGGACTGCTTCGAAGATGCTTGAATTCCTTAGTGGTGAAAGTAGTCTGCAATTAAACACTTGAACTTTATGAACATTTCCAATAGACGTCTCATCTGCCATTAAAGCCTACTTGAATACAGTGGCAACACCTTCAATTGTATTTGATGCAGATTTAAATCTTCGCCGTCGATCTCTTGTTTCAGTTTGATCATTGAACGGTCCTCCTTAAAAATGCTGACAATGCCTTCCACATCATCCCCATGGCCCACCATTATATGCAGCACCAGGAAGATACACGTGGTGCTCGCCCATGATATCGCGATTGCTCATGTTGGGATTGCATGATAGCGGGCAACCGTTGATCTCTTCATTGGTGACCACAATCAAGTAAAATAAGGGACAGTCTTAAGGCCTATTTGCTAAGCAACTTTTTCATCAAGATTAAAACATCGCCATTGATTATAAACATGTGCACCGCTCAGGAAATTTAGTAACCCACTTGATAACACACTAAAGTCTGATGCATTTATTAAATCATTTTATTTGCTTTTCGGACATCAACAACCTGGGACACGTGGCAATTACCCGCAATATCGCGATGACTCAAGTTGGGATCACGATATGGCGGGGAGCGGTCAGGATGTATCTGTGAGGAGATCAACAGCCATCAAATAACCCCTGCAAAACATTAGACATTACTTAGGAGGAAAAACCTGAGGAAGGGGATGTGGCTTAGGGAAACAACGGTCGATGACATAAGGTTGTTTTAAAACATAAGGCACAAACCCGACTCAGACTTTGGTAAATAAAAGAAGGCCAACAACTAAATATTTATCATTTTATTAAAAGGGTCAGGCCTTAGATGAGTTAATGAGACATAGGTTGTTTTCTTTTTAAAAACCTTCTCCAAAAAGTAACGATAGAACAAACCCATACCAAAGACAGAAAACCAAGGGTTTATGAAAGCAAAGTAATAACTCCAGCCCTAGGCACCACTCAGATAAACAAGTCCAGCCAATAATAAAAGAAATCCCGGATGTAAATTTGAGGCTCCATCACAATTCACTGCCTTGTCTATGTTATTGCTTACTATTATGCTTTGGTAGATTTTTTCCAAGCATCCATAGCTTGTTCGAAAGCACCTGTTTGAGGTTTTTACTTTTTAGCCATAGCATGAAGGCATTGAACTGTTTGATAAAATGCTTTGGTAGACATGTATGAAAAATGTGGTAGAATACAAAGGGAGTGAACTATTTGAAAAAATGCTTCAAAAATGTGGTCTCATGGTGATGGAATGCCATAATGAATGCCATGACAAGAAAATTTCTATGGATTGTCGTGGCATTCCCATCCTATGAACCCACGACTGAACGCGACTGAACTAACTGCCCAACTATCTGTGCTTACTATTATGCTTTGTTGGTTTTCAAGCATCAAAGCTTGTTTAAAAGCACACGTTTTAGACTTTTAGCCATAGCGACAAGAAATGATGAAGCTGTTTGATAAAATGCTTTTGGTAGACATGTACATGAAAAATGTAGTAGCATAGACAAGGGCTGCTGAGCGCTTGAAAAAATGTCTCAAAGAAATGTAGTCTCATGGTGATGGAATGCCATGACGAATGCCATTACAAGAAAATTGCTATGGATTGTCAAGGCATTCCATCACCGCGAGACTGTATTTCTTTTAGGCATTTTTTCAAACAATTCACTGCCTTGTCTATGTTATTGCTTACTATTATGCTTTGGTAGATTTTTTCCAAGCATCCATAGCTTGTTTGAAAGCACCTATTTGAGGTTTTTACTTTTTAGCCATAGCAATATGAAAAATGTGGTAGCATAGAAAGGGTAGTGAACTATTTGAAAAAATGCTTAAAAAAAATGTGATCTCATGGTGATGGAATGCCATAATGAATGCCATGACAAGAAAATTGCTATGGATTGTCATGGCATTCCTCATGAGACCACATTTCTTTGAGACATTTTTTGGGAAACACTTCCTTGCCCTCAGTCTAATACTTATTGCTTACTATTAGCGCTTTGATAGATTTTTCCAAGCATCCATAGCTTGTTTGGAAGGCACTTGCTTTTGACTTTGGCCACTTGGTAGCAAGGCGTTGAACTATTTGATAAAATGCTTTGGTATACATGTATGAAAAATGTGGTAGCATAGACAACTGTCACCATCTAATATTTATGTAGTTGTAGTATGTTTTGTGTAATGTAATCAGCGATATGAATATAACCAACAAATATCTATTTTCTATAATTCATGGATTGAACTCTGTATTTTATATGCTCTTAATGCCTATATGCTATGGAAATGCCATTAATTTTTTAAAAAAAGTAGTATGCTATGTGTGATACTATCAACAATGTAATTATATACTGATTACTCTTTCTTTTTATAATCTATCATATTCCAAACTTTTCATGACTTGTTTATCAGCGAAGGCAACAAAGGAGCAAGACTAGAAAGCAGACCTTACCTAAACTTGGCTACGGTGGTTATATGAAATTAGCCGCCTGAATTGTAGTATCAATAAATCAAAATATTGCATCAAATTATAATAAATTGAAAACAATTTTGGTTTTAATACTTTTTCCTAGAAGCAAATTCATGATCTTTTGCAAAGTATGCCAGTGCTTTCAGATTCAAACAAAGTACCAGAGGGGGACACGGTGCCTTCTAGCAAGGCTATGGAGTAGGTGTGAACACCTAGAGTCTTGTTGGGAAAACACAATCTTCCATTGCATTAAACCGCATTAGGTAGAAAATAAACTCAATAAAGTTTATTCAAAAATTGAATACTTGTGCAATCTATTCAATGTTAATTTCCACCATAAAATAATTCACATTTATTTGTTTTAAACACTCAAGCAATGATAATATATACTGCACATGACATTGGAATGCAGCACGGTGAGGGTGAGTAGAGCGTCGCGGATGAAGGTCATGGTGTGCATCCGACACTTTAAGGCATGTGGCGTGATCAACATGTTGAGCATGATCAAAATAGAGAAGATTAGGAACATGATGTGGCCCCATCAGGTAAAGATGACCACTCTAAAGTTCTTTTAAGCATATTTAATTGCAATTGGTGTATTAATTAATGTAACCTTTCATGTTTCAACTTTAGAGCATGTAGAGCATGATCAACGTGTTGAGCATGAGTAGGCTAGAGAAGATCGGGAACATGATGTGGCCCCATCAGGTAAAGAGGACCACCCTCATGTTCTCTTAAGCATATATTCAATTTCATTTGGTGTATTAATTAATGTAACCTTTCATGTTTCAACTGTAGATCAGGATTTAGAGGGTGTTCAACATGTTGAGCACGAGTCTATAACAAAAGTTCAGGAACATGATGTGGACCCATCAGGTAAAGAGAACCACTCTAATGTTCTTTTAATTAATGAAATACTTGTAACAATAATAATAAAACATATCGGTTTAACATTTCTTTCTTATTGCAGCAGATCCCCCTTTGCAACGGCATCCATGTCATGAGCAGATGACTACACGTACATTAGGATCACGAGCAGAGGGCAGAACAACTAAAGGGGGGATAGATATTTATTTAGAAAATGATACTCCACTTCAGCTTTATGAAGCTTAAAAAAAGAAACAAAAAAAAAGTGATTGTAATCATATCATGACAACCATATTTTTGATAGTATGTAAAAACTGAAAGAATGAATATTATATGTTAATGAATGAATGTGAATATGTTAATTAATGAATGTTATATGTTAATGAATGGAGTGTTATATGTTATTAATGGATGAATGAATGAATGTTATATGTTATTAATGGATGAATCAATGATTAATGTTATATGATTGGGTATGGGGAATTGAGAGTGATGTGGGGGGGGGGGGGAAGGGGCCAAATGAGCTTCCATCGTCACATGGTTGGCCCCATTAAGTAGAGAATATTAAGCTATTCTCGAAACAAAGAGAAGCTCAATAGGGTAATTCACTTTTCAATATAAGAAATGCATCGTTTGAAGCATCAAACCAATATGCAGTCTGTATGTATGATCAGTCGTCAGTCTTCGCAATGGTACATTTCCACAAATATATAATTTTTTTAAAAAAAAATTTCTTCTTCGTTGCAATTTCGACGATAACCACCAACGAATCAACAGAAAGGCTCGATGAAGTTGCTATAGCTGCGACGACGATTTCGTCGTAACTCCCTACCCATTTCGTCGCCCTTCTGATGATATTTCGGCGTTGTCACCACACTACTCCATGCCAATTTCATCACACTTTCGATGAACTTTTGGTGTTCTTCCGACGCTACTCCTTGCTAATTTCATCACAAAGTCGATGAACCTTTCACGTTGTTTCGATGCTGCTTCTTGCTAATTTCATCGCACTTTCAATGAACTTTTGGTGTGCAGCCGACGCTACTTCTTGCTAATTTCGTCGCAAAGTGCACGAAATTTTGGTGTTGTTCCGACGCTACTACTTTCCTATTTCATCGCACATTCGACGAACTCTTGGTGTTCTTTTGACACTACTACTTTAGTATTTCGTCGCTATTTCGATGAATGTTCCATCATGTTTCCACGCTACTGCTTGCCCATTTCGTCGAACCGACAAAGAACTTCTGGTGTAATTCGTTGGTGGATAAACAAAGGTTTCGTCGATATTCTGACAAAATCCTGAGGTATTTCACGATGCTAACGACCAATGATTCTTCGCCATTATTTCAACGTTTAATTTGTCATCAGCCTTGCGACAAAAAAATAGCGATGGAAAGATTTTCGCCATTGCGTCACTATTTTGACATATATTTGTCGAGCTACCGACGAATGCCCATTGGAAAATGGTGTCAAATCCAGTAGTGTGAAATAGATTCAAGGGATGGTGAATATGGGTGAGGGAGAGGAACCTCATCAGGATTTAGTTTAATTAGAGAAGTATCATTAGGTAAAGATTCACCTCCTTCAAAAAGCTAGAGATCTAAAGCATGATGCCATCTCTTGTATTATTTTGGATTTTTATTTCATCACGTATGGTTTGATCATGTGTAAGGGAAACCTAGGTGTCTTTCCAAATTGGTTTTATTTTTGTTTGGCAAGAGGAATGAAAGGAACCACTAAAGGTTGAGAGACAATAGGATATAAGGGGTTTTTTCTATAGCGGATTGTTTTCTTATAATTTAAAGGGATAGGAGAACAAAGGAATGCTAGAAGTGCGAAGAGGTCTATGTTGTGCTGGATATTTTCCTCATAGTCCTATATATGATGTTATAGGTGGAACCTCAACATATATACCAAAAGCTTAAGGTTAGGGGTGTTGGAACTATAAAATTCTGAATAATTTCACAAGTTTTCATACCCATAAGTTTCCATATGAGTCCTCATCATAAGCACATAGGTCTATCTTCATAACAATCTGCTCATTTCTTGCCATGTGGTCTCATTGTTTCCATCGGGTCTTGCATAATTCACATAGTGGTCTGTATCGGCATGACAATATCAAGGTCTCCCTGATCCATTTTCTACTTGTAAATGTCTATGTTGCCTATTGGCAAGACATTTTTTGTGTCACAGTGATTGGAGTTTACTCATTGTCAGTTATCAACAAGAATTTCACATTGTTTCAGCGACTGCGGAGGATTCATATCGGCAAGAGTTGCACCGTTGGATTGAGGTTTTACCGATTTCATTTTGTCTCATCGACTTGCAATTTGAATGTTCATTTTTGCTAAACTTGTTGGTATTAGCATAATGGTACAATGAACCGGATATGTCTCACCGATTAGCTCGTATGGATTTACTTTCGCCAAACAGGTTGCTTTCGGGATAGGGTCTTGGCAAGACCTTATTGTCTCACTAATCGGCGGTGGGGGATGCTAATCGGTGAGAAATCTTCTTCGATATATTGTCCTGGTGATCTTACTTTGTTTTACTAATCGATAATAAAGATAAACACTTCAACCAGACTGAATGAATTCGATATAAAGTCATAGCAAATTCAAAGGGTCTCACCAACTAGCACAAAGGGAAATCTTGGTAAGACTAATGGGCATCGATATAATATC
This sequence comes from Sequoia sempervirens, assembly GCA_007258455.2. Taxonomy (NCBI): domain Eukaryota; kingdom Viridiplantae; phylum Streptophyta; class Pinopsida; order Cupressales; family Cupressaceae; genus Sequoia; species Sequoia sempervirens. The sequence goes on from VDFB02271358.1 coordinate 295,881,126, forward strand.
TTGGCGAGTGACCTCCGGTCTCACCGATATTACACATGAGGACTCTGTCGGTATAAGAATTACATTCTCTTGGCATTCTAAAATGAGCTCAGGATGTTTCGGTATGACTCAGTGGATTCTTTGGGACCTCTCCCAAATTTTGAAATGTCTTGGTGAAAGTGAATGGGAGATGCTTCTCGGCGAGAGTTTTCTCTTGTCTCAACAACTCAGGATGGATGAAGGAACATTCAGTGAGACATAATATGAACTATGTGAGGTCTCTCCAATATCAGAATGTTATAGTGACTGTGAACAAAACAAAAAG
>VDFB02271358.1:295881529-295903730 GCA_007258455.2 Sequoia sempervirens
TTGACACCTTGTGTCATCCCCAAAAGGAAAACACAAGAAAAGATAAAGATAAAAAGTTAAAGTGATGAAGGTACAGATAGAGGAATGTCTTAAAGAGAGAGAAAATCAAATAGAACATCACAGGAGATCACATTACTTACATGCTATCACACAAAAGAAAAATAAAATACAAAATAATAGTAAGGAAAATGTGAGTCCACCTATGAGCAAGTCATCTACCTCCCAATCATGTTTTGTGTATGCTAATGGTGAGAAACTAGCCAAAGGGACAAGGGCAAGTGCCAAACTAGGAGAAGCACCAGGTTCAACACTCTTGATAGGAGATTTTTCATTTAAGCCCATGGAAGAGGAAAACAATGTGTTTAATTCATTATGCACCTCTTCATTGATTTTAGCGGTCTCATCATCATCATCCAGGTTAACCATAATAGGAGGTTGAACGATAGTGTCCATTGAAGATTTCAACTCTTGTTATGGTCTTTCTATTGGGTTTTGTTTTGGTGGGGGATGGAGATCATCATGCATTGCTTTAATCAAGTTCAGATTTTGATTTTCTTTGTTTAATTCTTTGTGTAACTTGTGAGAAAGGGAATGACATCTTCGCCTATGCTCTCTAGCACCTATGTTTCTTTTGTTTTTTTTTTCAAGTTGTGTTTATGTAGGAGTGGGTTGATCAACCATACGTTTCTTTTCTTCCATAATGGGAAGAACAAAAGGAACCATAGGAGGTTGTTTAGCCACTTTCTCTTTGGCTTTGTAAACTTGTTTTATTCGAGGAGGTGTGATAGGGTTTTTTTCATTGTCTCTTGGTCTTTTGGAGGATGTAGGTGAATTTTTTGTTTTAGGTTGGTCTTGTGTGTTTGGTTCTTGTTTAGGTTGACGCATGGTTTCATCTAGGATGGGAGGTTTGAAGGTGGATGGTGACATGTTTCAAAGAGATAATTTTGCTATAGTCTTTGCCTTGAACTTCTGATAATACAAGAAAAAGAAGTCTTCCCTTGGCTTGATAGGTTCCATGGGCTTGGGCCAAAAGGCATCTAGGGAAAATTTTCCTTTAGATGAAAAGGGGTTAAAGTCACTATGGTGAACACTGAATATGTCATTTTCAAAGGGAAACTTTAAGGATTTATGCACAACTGAAGGGACAACTTTCATGGAGCGAAGCCATGCGTGGCCTAGCTTCACACAAAATTGGTTTGACTATAGGATGATGGAGAATGTGACATCTAATATTTTTGGTCCTATTTGCAATGGTTGATCATATCACAGGGCATGCAAATCCATTGTGTGTCTTGATCCATGTTTTTTGGTCTATCATATTCATCTTGATAGAGTTCATGCAAAAGTAGAAATTCCTTAGTGATCACATTCTCTCCATAGGGGGGATCTATTAGTATCCCATTAGTGGGTTTGTCATAGATTCGACCAGCTATGTAGAGAGGACCATCAGGAAAATTTTTAAGTATTTCCTTAGAGGAGAAAGCATTATGAAGAGGAATCTTAGGTCAGCCCTTATGAGGGATGACATTTATCACCCCTATCATTTCATCCATAGGATTGGTATAGATAGCATTATTTAAAATAGAAGCATTGTTTTCATCATCTGTATCAACATTCATCACATCATTCTTTGTAGTTTTGCTGGCTTTAAAAAATGAAATATTGTGTTTGGGCATTGGGTTGGTAAATATTTTCAAATTTTAGTTATGAGGGGCAATGCACTTATTTCCTTGATCGCTAACACCTCCAATGGATAGATGACCAGAATCAATGAGGTCTTGCACAAGATGTTTAAGATGCTTGCAATGTTCCATGTCATGTCTATTTTGTCAGTGATAGTGATAATAAGCATTGGATTTAAAGCTTGGGGGTAAAGGATTATTAGGGTTGAGTGTTTTTAGGAGTGGCAAGGAAATCATTTTTTGTTCTAGGAGTTGGGACATTGTTTTATGAAGGGTATCAAGTAAGGGAGTGAATTATCTTTTTGGATCACCATAACTAAAGGGCACCATGGTTTTGATACTAGCTACTTGGTTGTTAAGATTTTGAGTTGGTTTTTGAGGGGGGTTTAATTGAAGGAATCCTTTATTTTTTTGAAAAGGTTGGAAATTGTTGTTTTTTGTAGGTTCGGATCTCTTGATGCGGCTAGAAGCAGACACTGTATCTCAACTGCTAACCAAATATTGGTAGTAAAGAAGGGAAGTGCATAGGTGCATGAAGGATGGGAATTTCATCATGTTCAACTTGTCTTGAATCTTACTTTGCAAGTTTTCTATGAACATATTTTGAAGGTGTGGTTTGGGAACTTTGACATAGATTTGGGAATAAAGCAATTGATAGTGTGAGATAAAATTAGTTATCTTTTCATCCTCTTTTTGCTTGCACTCATCAAATCATCCAAGGTCATCTTGGAAGTCATATGCACTTGGAAATGGTTTACAAATGCCTCTAAAAGTTCATTGAAGGAACAAATTGAGTTGTTCGGTAAGGAAGAGAACCATTCCAAGGTAGTATCTTGCAAGGATCTAGGAAAAAGTTTTTCCAAGAGTTTATCATCAAGGAGAAAGTAATTAAATAAGGGGGTGTAGGAATTAACATGGTTAGAAGGATATCCTTTCCCTCCACACCACTCAAATCTAGGCACCTCTATACCCTGTGGCATTGGTGTTTGCAATATCTCCAAGGAAAATGGGTTGATTTTGATATAATATGTAGGTGGGCCATTTTGGTTTTGGTTGATGGTAAAAAATTTCTATTGAAGGGATGAAACAGTTTGGAATAGTTGTGTTATGAAAGGTTCATTTCTTGTGTTATTGGAAAAAAGTGAAAGTGGTGGAGTGTACATGTTTGTGGGACAAGTGAATGGAATATTTATAGGTGGTAAGGTAGAAGATATAACTTTCAATGCCATATATGAACTAGGGATGCTAGAAGGAAAACCTAGAGAAGGAATCACATTACTAACTTGTTGCATTGTTCTTGTGACATGAGGATTGGTATAGGTAGGTATTGAGGCTATGGTTGTGGGAGGAGGAATTTGTGTTCCTACTTCACTTGTAACATTGTTTGTGGATAAAGGATATCTAGTGGTTGCGAGAAGATGCTTTCCAAAGATTTACACTATGTTTTTCATAAGGTCAAGGCCATCTTCACTTTCAAGCATGTGATGAATGTTTTTTATTGTAAGAATTGTAGTTGTTGAAATTTTTTCAAGGCTTATTTGATGTTGTAAGTTTACTAGATCCTCATGAATGCGAATTGTGTTTTTTTGTAGGATGTTATCATTCCTTATTTCATGTTGAGTTCACCAAAATGAAAAGAATAAAAATGGGGGGCTTTCTTTCACTTCTAGGGTTTTAGACCTAAAAGGAGAAAGACCAATTTCCAACATTCACTCAAGAAAAAACCTTTTGATTTCAATGCAAAGGAGATTTAAAGAAAAGGGAAGGTTCTAGGGATTGAATGAAGTACAATGAGGGGTTCACCACCAAGTGTAAACTTGGAAAAGACAATGAATTGGAAAACATAGTGTGATATGCAAACAAATGCTAAATGACTTTAAAAAATGAACAAATTGTAATGAAAAGCTATGGAACTGAAAGTATGCACCTGAAAAACTGAAGATGGTAGAATTGAGGTCTAGATCACTAAAAAATATCTTGTTGAAGTTGATTGGGAATCATACGCCAGGCTGGGAAAATCAGTCCAACTTTTCAAAAAATGCATTGGAATAGGTTTTAGCCAAAAGGGTATCCGAATCTACAAAAATATTGTCCAATCTTGTATAGTGGGACTCATTCACCCAAGGTGGAAAATGAGTCCCAGACACTAAATATGAGCAACACAAGCTAGGGACACCTGAATTATGATTGATGTCTAGATTATCCTCAAAAAAATGCAATAAATGATGCTTGTGGATACAAAATAGGGCTAATTAAAGCTTAAGAAAGAAAAATTATTAATGAAAAGCATGGAGGAATGTGAAATTTTGTGACAATAATTTACAACACTCCAAATAAGGAAAGATTAATGTTAATTATGATTAAAATTATGTTAATTGACAAAATCCTTGAAAAGTGTGAAAGCGTGTTACAACTCTTCACAACACTTTTTCAAGGCACCATTAAATTCCATTAGTTCAAAAGGTCCCAAGACCTAATGTGAATGTGTTACCCACAAATCACTAAATTAAGGAAACTTTAAGCAAAAATCCACAAGGAGGATCCAAACAAGTGTGAAAAATGTCAAAGGTCCATCCATTTTTTGACACTACAAGTATGCTTAGGTTGAAGGCATAAAAGTTGAAGAGAAACTTGATCTAGTATCAATATTGGAAGCAATCATAATGTTTTTAGCTCTTTCAACACTCAATAACTTCAATGTATACCAAATGGATGTGAATTCAACATTCTTGAATGGAAAACTATAGTGAGATAAAACTATTAGATGCACATGAAAACTAAGGGAGGTGAATCAATTGTACATTAAAACATTTAATCCCTCATTAACTTTCAAACACTTATAAAACTTTAAGCACTCATTAAGCATTAGCAGAATGTAGACACGTGAAACAACAATGCAAACACAACCATAAATAAGAGAACACCATATTTACATGGAAAACCCTAAGCAGGGTAAAACAATGGTGAGGACTAGCTCACATATATATGAATAATAATATTGAATCACGATAGGATCACTATTTGAGTGCTCACTACCTAAGAGAGAAGAAAGGATCATTGTGAAGAGGACTCACTATCTAGAAGAAAGAAAGAAAGAAGAAGACTATTAAAAAGAGATTCACTATCTCAGAGAAACAAGAGAAATCCACCACTACAAATCTATGCCATACATAACCTTTGGCTCACTACCTCCAACAACTTCAAGCACATTAAAAATGTAGAAACCTTCTTCTCATTGCATCAAGATTCATAAGAATTTAAGCTCGCACTCAAATCACTACACTTGATCACATTCACAAATCACACACATCCACACTTTCTACCAAAAAATCACCTTGCATTTATACCATCCATGACCAAAACAACAATTAGGTTAGCCTAAATGAAATGTATACACCTCAAACATGCAACACCAAAACAGGTTGGCACCAAACATGTTCACGGTGGAAAGAAGTAAAGGAAGGGCATGCCAACGGTTAACTAGGACCCAAATATACATTAACACACTACTTAATATATCCACAATCCACCAAGTACCTCCATAAATAGTGTTAGCACACTAGGTTGGAAAAACCTAAACTAACGCTGTAAGAGACCACATACATGCTTCTCCAGGTCTAGAAATAACATACAGACTACACAACAACACCATACAATATCCAACAATATTCCAACATCAACATATTACTCTAAAACACTACTACAACCACTTGAAACAAATAATAATTTCATCCTGCATACTAGGATGCACTACCACTGAACTCCAACACAAGAACTAAACCTGTGGAGCAACTTAATACTAGAAAATACAAGGGAAAAGAAATACAAACAATATAAACACATTCCAAAATCCATAATATAGAAAATAAAAAATGTGGAGAAATGTGGAGCGACCTCATTTCTCCCAAACAATGGTCTTCAGAGGCAAACATATTGTCAAACACATTTTCCACTTCTAGATTATCTAGAACCTAAAACTCTAGATATAACACCTCTAAACACCATTGATTATCATTGAAACACCAAAAAATGAGTTCACCAAAATGTTTAATGAACAAGATGAAGAACCACTATTGTTCTAAGGTATGTTTCACTCAATTATGTGTAAAATAAGATGCTAATAACAACAAAAAATGCAACCTAACTATTATAGCAACTATGGGGGATGTTTTTAGCGCATAAAAAGCTATGTGCTTGGCCAAAAAGTTGTTGTTTTTGGGCTATGGAGGATGCATTCTCCTTCACTGGTGAATGGGTCCCTTTAGGATTTTGAAAAAATAATTTCAAGATCCTATTCCTTGATTTCTACACTCTTGAGATCCCCATTATCAAGTTTTGGAAGCCTATATGTAATTATATAGAGCTCTTTCTGTGATCTTGCACTTTGAATGACAACTTTTACAACTTTTGAAAACATTGTTCCAAATCTTCCTCAACTTGATATTCAACCTATAAACCTGCAATAGCACACTCAAGGGCAATAAAAATTATTGATTTGTTAGTGAATAGGGGTTTTCCTTAGTCAAACCCCTTGTAGTTAATTAAACCAATTGATGAAATGAAGCATGAAACATGAAATATTCCAATGATATCACCTTGGATGATGTCCTGTGAAGCAAATCTACATACTAACATGTAGTGGCCATGAAGAATGTATATCTTGGATGTAAAATGATGCTTATCAATGGATCCTCAATGCAACATTCACTCCTTATCTCAACACACATGAATGCATTAAACCCTTGACATGATATGAATTTGAATTGCTACAATAAACACTTGAAATCTAGCTTGAAATGCCTTGAAAATGCCTTTGAAATTCTCTAAATGCTTGATCAAATGAATTATTGAATACTTGAAAGTATTAGGATGAAACTAGGTGAATTAACCCCTTATTTATACTAAATTAGGAGAATAACCCTAAAATTCAAAGAGCTAAGGCCAACACTAGATCTGGAAAGAAAGATAATTAAATTCCCATTAGAATGAAATTCAAAAATAAGGGTCTCATTAAGTGAGGACCCATTCACCACCAAAGGTGAATGGGTCTTGGTTAAGTTTCTAGGACCTAGCTTTGTGGGACTAAAAGAAGGCCAAAAACCCATTCTAGATCAACTGAGAAAGGGGGGTCCTATTAAGAGAGGACCCATTCACCAATCTTCGGGAGGTGTCAAAATTAAGGCCTAAAAAGAGGATTAATAACTCCAATTAACTATAATCAATTAAAACTACCTAGATAAATGTGAAAGTTATTTAAAAAACTTTACAACACTTAAACATGGTACACATTATGTATATTTTTATTGAAAAGGGGCCCATTAAGCTTAATTAAGAAAATAAGTCCTAGAAAAGTGTGAAAGTGTGTTACAACACTTTACAACACCCTTGCAAAGGACCAATTAAGGCATGTTTTAATTAAATAAATGTCTTTGAATAGTGTGAATGTGTAAAACACATTACAACACCACTCCAAGACACCATTAGTTCAGCTTTAATGCCAATTATCAAACCAAGCAATCAAAAGGCTAATTTTTGTATTACTACATTTTTCCCCCACTTTAGTGAGAGGATGAATCCATGTAAAAATTACACTAAAGTAGACATTAAATATGCTTAAGTATGCATCAATAACAAAGGAACATGATCATACCCTATCAAAGGCCAAGAAAAATGAACAAAGTATCAAGCACAATCGATTCAATGCGATGTGAGGTGGTGGTTGTTTGTCCATAACAAATGCTACTCACTCTGTGGTAGTGGAACCTCAGTCTATCCACTAGGTGATTTATACCAAAATATGTGTATACTCACTATGGGGTAGTTGAACCTCATTCTATCCACTAGATGAGTTATCTCAATGAGGTGGTAAATGAGAGAATCATATTAGCCTCTCATACCATATCAAAGTTATCCTCCTAAAAAATTCAATAAGGCCCCACAATGAAAATTATTTTGAATGTCATGCAAAAAAAATTCTTAAAGGGGATTTTTCTTTGTTCATGTAATGATCTTCCTCTTAGGGATCACTCTACCTAGTGTCTCCAAGAGAGGACAAGCCAAAGGCATCAGATTTTTCACCCATGGGATGCATTGTTCACATCATGCAATGACAATAGATCATACACTCGTGGATGTCATCAAACCCAATGACACCACCAAGAAGAGGACACATCACAAGTAAAAATGAAAATCACACCATGAAATTTTCCAAAATATTTCATCAATGTATGCCCCCACTTTAAGGTGGTTGCTACACCATTACTGTGAGTAATTGTTTTAAAGTAGCCAAATGTTTTTTTATTCTAAGACATCAGAGCTTTCCTTGGAAAACCCTATGCCAAGTCATATGTTTCCAAAGCAAGCTGCATTATGAAATAGGAAGGAAGGGTTTCCCCCACAAACACATAAGGGATCTATGGATTTGGGGTTAGTATTTTTTTCTACAATGTTGTCGTAGAGCATGGAACTATCATCATTCACCAAATACACATAGAACTAGAAGAATGACAAAAAGAGAGCGAAAACAAAGAAAAACCTTTCGGGTCAACATGGAAGAAACATGAATGTCTTGATGCCTTGTATCATCCCCAAAAGGAAAACATAAGATAAATGAAAAGGATAAAGCTTTTGGGTCAACATGGAAGGGACATGAATGTCTTGATGCCTTGCATCATCCCCAAAAGGAAAACACAAGACAAATGAAAAGGATAAAGACAAACATTTTCAATCAACATGGAAGAGACATAAATGTATTGATGCCTTGTGTCATCCCTAAAAGGAAAAAAAAAGACAAATGAAAAGGATAAAGACAAATTTTTAGGGTCAACATGGAAGAGACATAAATTTCTTAATGCCTTGCATCACCCCTAAAAGGAAAACGCAAGACAAATGAAAAAGATAAAGACAAATATTTTGGGTCAACATGGAAGAGACTTAAATGTCTCGATGGCTTGTGTCATACATAAAAGGAAAACACAAGACAAATGAAAAAGATAAAGAAAAATATTTTGAGTCAACATGGAAGAGACATAAATGTCTTGACACCTTGCGTCATCCCCAAAAGGAAAACACGAGAAAAATGAAAAAGATAATTATGACATAGAGAAGAATGAAGGCACATATAAAAGAATGCACAAAATAGAGAGGAATATCAAATGAAATGTCATGGGGGGTCACATTATGCACATGTAGTCACATAAAGAAAAGTGAAAAAGCAAGATACTAGTAAGGCATAGGTGAGTGAACCTAAAGCAATTCATTTTCCTCCCAATCTCGGTTAGTATAAATAGAACACAAGAAACTAGCCAAAGGAACAACATTAAGTGTTGAATTAGGAAATGCACCATGTTCAACACTATTTTTAGAGATTTTTCATTTAAGATCATGGAAGAAGAAAAAAATGTATTCAACTCATCATGCACTTTTTCATCAATTTTTGCAATATCAATGTCATCTAATAAGTCGATCACAATAGGAGGTCAAATAACAAAGTTTATACAATGTTATTTTTTATGTTGCAATGAGGGTTGAGAGTCATCTTGCATTTCTTCAAGTAGGTTTGGGTCTATGTTATTGTTGTTTTCTTGAATTTTCAATCTACGAGTAATAGCACAACATCTACATCTACATTCCCTAGAACTTCAATTTCATTTCAATTTATTATCAATTTCTTTTTTGTGTAAGAGTGAGTTTGTCAATCAAAGGTTCCTTCTCTTCCTTGGGATGACCAGAAGAAACAATAGGAGGTTTCTTAACCACTTTCTCTTTGACTTTGTAAACTTGTTTGACTCTAGGAGGGACAATGGGATTGTTTTTACTATCTTGTGGTCTCTTGTGGGAAATTACATGAGGTTTTTCTGTAGATTGTTCTTGTATGTTCAAAAGTGATTTTGGTTCAATCATTGTCTCATCAAGGATGGTTGGTTTAGTCATAGATTGAGGCATGTTTTGAAGGGATAGTTCTGCTATTTTCTTTTCCTTGAATTTTTGATATGATTTGAAAAAGAAATCTTCATGAAGCTTGATAGGTTTTGTAGGCTTAGGCCAAAAGTAGTCTAGTGAAAAATTCCCTTTTGCTGAGGCAAGATGGAATCCACTATGATGCACAGTGAAGATGCCATTTCCAAATGGAAACTTTAGAAATTTCTGCATAACCAAAGGGATGACATTCATGGAGCAAAACTATGGATATTCTAGCTTCACAAAAAATTGGTCCGATTGTGGGATGATGGAGAATGAGACTATTAATGTTTTGATCCCACTTTTAGAGGGAGATCTCTCAAGCCTATCGTAAGGAAAGAAAATTCGTTATGTGCCATGATCCATGATTTTGGGTTATCATATGTATCTTGATATAGCTCATGCACATATAAGAATTCTTCTATGAGCACACTCTCTCTATAGACAAGATCAATCAATACCCCATTAGTGGGATTATTATTAATTCAACCAGCTATATAAAGAGGACCATTAGGTGGACGTTTAAGTATGTCATTCTATGAGAAAGAAATGTCAAGAGGTTGTCTAGTCAATCCATTATGAGGTTTAGCTTTGATAAATTCTATCACATTCTTTGTGGGAGGTAATTTCATATGATCATGATCCATGTTAACATTGTTCTTAGTTTTAGTAGGAGGATTGATTGTGGTGAGTATGTTTCTTTTTTCTTGCTTGTTCAAGTAATCCTGAAGGAAGTAACTAAGGCTATAGATGATTTGTGTTTCATTTCAAGTTTTAAGCACTTTCTTTAGATTTTGTATGATAGTAACGAAGCTAATGTCAATGCATTCACTAAGGATATGTGCTTGTAAGTTTTCTATTTGTTCATCTAGCTTGTCAATAACATAATGAACATTGATTGTGGAGGTCAATCCAGTGCGTTGGAATGCGGGAACTGCAGAGCGCCCGCGGAGGGTTGACTTCAACACTGAAAGAGAGTTAGGCATCCAAGATGAGTGATGCGAGAGATCATTGAACGACATGAGTTCAAACCAGTATCCGGTGAAGAATACGGTAAATGATAACTGTTGGTAAAGTCAAGTTTAGAAACTCAGTGCAAACCCTGAAATGGCGGCGGGTCGCCACCATCCCGAACATCCGCATGTCCTGGTTACTGGGTCCTGTTCATTTAAACACGGCCGGGTTCGAAATGGTTTTGATGTGACCTGAACTGAATACCAAACGTTCAATTGGCGAAACGCGCATGTCTTATGAACGTCACAACGAAACAGAAACAACAAACAAAGCAAACTAAGATTTTTAGTCGTGGGCTGAAAACCAGATTCGAAGGTCAACCTGTCGGCTGGTGCCACCGAACCCGCTGAAGCCCTTTTCTCGGGATTCTTCCTCAATGGAATTGAGCGGTTTAATGCGTCGCCCGGTTTAGAGGTGCGAATTCAAATCGAACGGTGACTTATTCACTGTAGCGTAAATGGGTCTGTTTCAGAAGGTCTTAAATTACGGTTTTTTCACGATTCATAGTGCCCGAAATGAGAATTTTTAGTCCCGTTTTTCAGTCAGAAATGTAACTTCAAATTTTTAGAAATTAACGTAAATAAAATGCAATTAAAAGGAGTGAAATGTAATTTGTTTTTAGTTGAAGCGTACTGAGTGATATCTAATGATGAATGCACATTTGCTTTTTTTTGAGCGTCCTCAATGAAGGGAAAACAACGTAACGAAAACCCTATATGATGGATGGAGCCAATATCAATTCTGAAGAAACTCATTCAACAACCGGAACGCAACGAAAGACTTTAAAATACACCGTCACTTTAATGAGTCGTCCGTCCATAACGAAATGACGAAGAGAGTTCACCAAAATGTTTAATGAACAAGATGATGAACCACTATTTTTCTAAGGGATGTTTCACTCAATTATGCATAAAATAAGATGCTAATAATAACCAAAAATGAAACCTAACTATTATAGAAACTATGGGGGATGTTTTTAGAGCATAAAAAGTTGTGTACCTGGCCAAAAAGTTCTTTTTGGGCTATGGAGGACTCATTCACTTTCAGTGGTGAATGGGTCCTTTTAGGGTTTCAAAAAATTAATTTCAGGATCTTGTTCCTTGATGTTTTCACTCTTGAAATCCTTGTTATCAAGTTTTGGAAGCCTATACATAATTTTGTAGAGCTCTTTCCATGATCTTACACTTTGAATGACTACTTTTGCAACTTTTAATAACTTTTCTCCAAATCTTGCTCAACTTGATCTTCAACATATAAACCTGTAATAACACACTCAAGGTCAAGAAAACTTGTTGATTTTTTAGTGAATAGGGGTTTGCCTCAGTCAAACCCCTTTTATCTAATTAAACCAATTGATGAAATGTAGCATGAAACATAAAATATGCCAATGATATCACCTTGGATGACATCTTGTGAAACAAATTGGCATACTAACATCTAGGGGTAATGAAGAATGTAGATCATGGATGTAAAATGATGCTTGTAGATGCATCCTCAATGCAACATTGACTTCTTAGCTCAACACACATGAATGCATTAAACACTTGACATGATGATATGAATTTGAATTGATGGAATAAACACTTGAAATATTCCTTGAAATGCCTTGAAAATGCCTTTGAAATTCTCTAAATACTTGATCACTTGAACTCTTGGATGCTTGAAAGTCTTAGGATGAAACTAGGTGAACTAACCCCTTATTTATACTAAATTAGGAGATTAACCCTGAAATTCAAAGAACTAAGGCTGACACTAGATTAGGAAAGAAAGATAATTAAACTCCCACCAAAATGAAATTCAAAAATAGGGGTCTCATTAAGGGAGGACCCGTTTGCTAGCAAAGGTGATTGAATCCTAGCTAAGTTTCCAAGACCAAGCTTCGAGAGACTAAAAGAAGGCCAAAAACCCATTCTAGATCAACTAAGAAAGGCGGTCCTATTAAGGGAGGACCCATTCACCATCAAGGGTGAATGGGTCCTGGGTCAACTTACTAAGACCAAATTTTTCCCAAGGAAATAATTTATTATTTAATTTATGATTTTCGGGATAGATCTTCAGGAAATGTCAAAATTAAGGCCTAGAAAGGGGGTTAATAATTCCAATTAACCACAATAAATTAATACCACCTAGATAAATGTGAAAGCTATTTAAAACACTATACAATAGTTAAATAGTGTACACATTATGTGTATTTTTATTGAAAAGGGGCCCATTACTCTTAGTTAAGCAAATAAGTCCTAAAAAAGTGTGAAATTGTGTGAAAACACTTTACAAAACCCTTGCAAAGGAACAATTAAGGCACGTTTTAGTTAAATAAAGGTGTACTAGAATAGTGTGAATATGTACAACACATTACAACACCACTCCAAGACACCATTAGTTCAGCTTTAATGTCAATTATCAAACCAAGCAAGCAAAATGCTACTTTTTCCCATTACTACAATCATGTTCAAACCACACAAGAATATCTTCAACCATGAAAAAATGTGAAGTACAACACTAAACACATATCTATCACACTATACACTCTTTAATTCAAATTTTATCAAAAACACAAAGAAACCAAGTGAACTAGATGCATCAGTAACACCAACACAACACTATAAGATCTTCTTATCAAACCACAAAAAATCTACAATATCTACAACACCAACAATATCCATATTATTGACATCAATGAGCAACTGTTAACATCAATGAAAACACCTACAACTTACCTATAACAATCTCCCCCTTTTTCATTGATGGCAACAATAGCTCTTAAAAACTATCAACAAAAACATCAACTGTAACATCAAGCAACGCTCCCCTTGACTAGAGAATCGCTCACACCACTCTCTCCCTTTCCATTCTCTCCCTGTATCTTGAGGATTTTTTCAAAAAAACACTCTATCCCTATGTTTTTTAGACTATACTCTCCCCTTTGACATCAATGACAAATAGCAACATCTTTCCCTTTGAAAACACTTGCATAGAATATTTTATTTTCTACTATCCCCCTTTGACATCTACATACATCACTTTTACACCACTTGCATAGTTCTCTTTAGGAATTACCAGCTATTGCTCTCTCTCCACTACTCTTCTCAATACAATTCTCACTACTGCACACACTACACTGCTAATTATTTATTGTTTCGTCTACTAGCTTTTTTCTGCACACTCCCCTTAGGGACACAAGATATGTTCTATTATACCAAAAAATAACACTACTACCTACCCCCCAAAGAGATATCCTTCAATATGAGTCAAGGACCAATAATGTACCTTGAAATGCTTCTTAGAAAAATGCACCAACGTATGCATCTAGTTGAAAGAAGGAATGGAAATAACCCTAACTTCTATGAGAGATACTAAAATGTATCTTTAGGAAGAGCCTTTGTAAAAATATCAACAACTTGATCCTTTGTAGGGACATACTCTAGCTTCACCTCATTCTTCACAAATTTTTCTCTTAGAAGGTGATACTGGATAAAGATATGTTGTTTTTTTGAATGCATTACTAAGTTCTTTGAAATATTGATAGTACTTGTACTATCACACAAGATAGAAATGGGTTCATCATACAATACTCTAATATCCTTTAATTTATGGTTCATCCACAACACCTATGGACAATGTGATGTTGCTGCAATATACTCTACTTCTGTAATAGATAATGAAACTAAATCCTACTTCTTACTCAACCATAAAGATAGTCTCCTTCCAAGAAAAAAGGAATCTCCACTTTTACTTCTATCATTTGTACATCCTACCCAATGTGCATTTGTATGTGCACTCAAACAAAAATTTGAAGTTCCCTTCAAGTATCTAAATATCCTTTTTACTACAACATGTGATTCTTTGGGATCTTATTGAAATATTGCCACAAGATAAACTAAATGCATGATATCTAGTCTAGTAGTAGTTAGGTATAGCAATCCATCAATCATTGATCTATAATTGCTCTTATTTGTCTTAAGAGATTCATCATTTTTTCTCAACTTACAACCAGTAACCATAGGAGTACACACTACTTAGAATCCTCCATTCCAATATTCTTCAAATTTTCTTTAACATATTTTGATTGCAAAATGAAAATACCTTTTTCTGATTGATCGATTTGTAGCCCAAGGAAGAAATTAATTTCCATACACATTGACATTTCAAACTCTTTTTGCATCTCTTTTACAAGCCTCTTGCAAATACCTTCATTTCTTACAAAGATTTTGTCATCAACATATACTACCACAATCAAGATTTGTTCTCCCTCAACCTTGAAGTACAGGTTACTATCTATAGTACCTTTATTGAATCCTTTTTGTAAGAAGTAGTTATCCAACCTTGCATACCAAGCTCTAGGAGCTTGTTTGAGTCTATGTAATTCCTTCTTCAACCTGTAGACCATATCAACATCTATTGATAATTGAAATCTTTCTAGTTGTTCAATGTACACTTATTCTTCTAACTCACCATTCAAGAATGTAGACTTTGCATCCATATGATATACTTTGAAGTATTTATGTGTTGAAAAAGACAAAAATTCTATTAGCTTCCATCCCTTCCACCAAAGAAAAAGTCTCTTTAAAATCTTTTCCTTTCACTTGTGAGTAGCCCTTACACACAAGTTTAGCCTTATTTCTGAAAAAATTTCCATTTTCATTCAACTTGTTTTTGAAAACCCATTTAGTTCCAATTACAAATTCCTGTTTGCAAGTCTTCAGAGAAATTACCAAGTTTGATTCTTCTCAATTTTCTCTAACTCTTCTTTCATAGCTTTGATCCAATTCTCATATTTGCATGCCTCAGTCAGTGTTTTGTGTTCTACCTTTGAAAGTAAACAACATTTTACATGTTCCTTTGTCGTAGCACCTTTTCTTTCATCTCCAATGATTTGATCTTTAGAATAATTCTTTTGCACATACTTAATAGTTCTAGGGATATTTTCTAGAGCTTCTTAATCTTCAACTGCCATCTCTTTTTCCTTCTCTTCATATTTTTCTTCTTCACAACAAGGGGGCTCATTAGATTCATACCCTTCTATCAACACAAAAATACGATGTGGTTCTTCATCCACTTTGACACTTGCACTTTCAACAATCTTATTCAACATTTTACTATAGCACTCGTATGCTTTGTTCTCTGTACAGTATCCAAGGAAGATTCCTTCATAAGATCTTCCATCAAACCTTCCTACGTTTTCTTCATCTCTTCTGATATAGAATTGGCTTCCAAAAACTTTGAAGTATTTCATAGTAAGAGCTTTTCCATAACATAACTCTTGTGGATTCTTTGAACTATTCACTCTTGCTTGACCTCTGTTAAGAATGTAGACAAAAGTATGAATAGATTCTCTCCAATAAACATCCAATATATTTTCTTCCTTCATCATATTCCTTGCTACTTCTTGAATTGTTCTATTCTTCCTCACTACAACTCCATTTTTCTAAGTAATAGGAGCTGAAAATACCTCTTAATCACATCATCTTCACAAAATATGTTAAAATCATTGGAGGTCAACTCACCACCTTTTTCATACCTTAAGCACTTGATTGTGGCTCAACTTACTAGTTTGTGTTTTACCTTCATAACATTGAGTAAATATTCCTTATCCGACTAACTCTCCTTTGTTGACAAGAGTTGGTCACTTCGAGGGAAGTATTCTTAATGTCTCCTCAATAATATGATGAGATTGTTTTGGAGTGACATAGTGATATCACCAAGACATTGAGTCATGTCTCCTCAACATGTCGATGGTAGGATAGAAGAATATTGTCGATGTGACTTTATGATTTCATTAGGACTTTGAGGTAAGTCTCTCTAATGAGATGATAAGTCGATGGCTTATGGAGGGACGTGGAGGTGGGAACCACTAGGAGTGGTATTATCCTCATCAGAGTGACATCCTTGATTTGGTGGGAAATGATTTATTGTCTCATCAAAAGGGAAATATGCATAGAGATGTGTAACCAGCCAGGCCGTGGGTGCCTTGGTGGGACGTGACCATGCTAAGTGGAAGAGCGGGGATTGGATGAAGCTAATGGAGGATGGGTGACTAGATGTTTTGGTGTACAGTGAGATTATCAAAGTGACTCAATGAATTCAAAGAGATTGAATATAGTCTCTTTGATAATCTGATATGGAAAATAGTTAAACCGCTTACTACAATTGCTTAGGGAATTCAAATCAAATAGTTCCTTGGTTGTTTTGGAATGATGAAGGAATATTGTGTCAGTATTGTAAGTTCAAAAAACATTGAGCAATGAATAGTTTGAATTGAACTAAGGTGAGGTTGATTAGAGAAATGTTATGCTACTAAGATTGATACTGTGAATTAATGCCTAGAAGCACAGTTCTATGACTTTATATGTAAATGTTCTTTTACGGTAATACAAAGTGATCTTGCTTGATGTGTGGGTTTTTCTCTCATAAGGGTTTTCCCACATAAATCTAGTGTTCAATTCTATGTGTTTTTTTAATTGTCTATTTTTTTACTTGTAGATGTGTATCTTAATGAACTATAACTTGAAATTGAGCATAATATTTACTTATCTCTTCTAAGAATTAGCATTAGGAAGGTGCTTCTAACTCAACTTTCCTTACAAGTGGTATTAGAGCCTAGAAATTTGTGTTATCCTTGTGGGTAGGATGGGGTTTTTGTGCTAATTCTATAGTGGGAGACTTGTAGAGGAATCAGGTAGTCTAGATTGTAGATTGAGATGGCAAGCACATCAGGAAGAGTAGAAATTGAAAAGTTCAATGGTGGAAATTTTGAGTTGTGGAAACTCAAAATGGAGGACCTGTTGGTGGATAGAGATCTTTGGATTATTGTGTGTGGAACTAAACCATCAAGTATGAAGAAAGAAGATTGGGACCTCACAGATAGGAAAGCCAGAGGATTGATAAGACTTTATTTGGAAAATTATGTTCTTTTGAACATCCATGAGGAGAAAACTACATCTTCATTATGGAAGAAACTTGGTGACATTTATCACGGGAAGTGTCTGGTGATAATTTATTCCTAAGAGGTTATACTCCTTTAAGATGGAGGAAGGAGAATCTGTAGCAAACCATCTAAATTCATTTAATATGATTGTTGCTCAGTTGGAATCTATAAGTGTAAAGATTTATGAAAAGATCCTTGTATGCTTTTGTTGTGTTCCTTTCCTGACACATGAGACCATCTGGTGATGGCTATTGGAAGTACAAAAACCACTTTCAAGATTGAAGGCATGGTTGCTTCGTTATTGTTAGAAGAAATGTGAAGGAAATCTTCTGAGATGGCCAAGGAGGCTCTTGCTATTTGAGGCAGGTCAAAGGACAAAAACAAGAAGAAAGAAAAGAAGTCCAAAACCAATTTTGAATGGAGATCAAAGTCTCCAAGTAAGAATTCCAAGGTGAAGTGTTGGAATTGTGGGTAGACTAGACATATCTGAAAGGATTGCAAAGAGGAAAGGAAGAAGAAGAACAACTCTTTGGATAATGATTCTTCTTAGAGCGATGTGGATGCCTTCATTGTTGCCTTGGAAACAAAAGGAATCAGATGATGTCTACTAATTGACTCAAGTGCATATTTTCACGTGACATCTCACAAATATTGGTTCATGAAGTATGAAAAGTATGTTGGTGGAAAGGTGTATCTGGCAAGTGACTCATCTCTTAAAATTGTTAGTTGTGGAAGAGTCAAAATTTAATTTCCTGACTAAAAAATTAAAGGAATTGATGGTGTAATGTACATACTAGGTTTGGATTAGAATTTGCTTTATGTTAGTAAGTTGAATGATGTTGGAATGCAAGTTACATTCTCGAGTGGTGGCTACAAAATGACTAGAGGCTTAATGGTGCTTGTATTGGCACTTTCTACAAGCTAGATGCACATGTTCAATGTAATAGTGTCTCTGCAAGGTTAGATAAATATGCTTAGGCAGGGAAGGAGAACATTGTTCCTCTCAGTGCAAAATCTTTGGAGGTGAATTTTGCAGCTAAGAAAACCATGTTGTGGCATCATAGACTCGATCGTATAGGAGAAATGATCTTGAAAGCCTTGAAGAATAAAAATCTAATTGAAGGGCTTGATGATTGTAACCTTGAGTTTGATTTCTGTGAACATTGCATTTATGGAAAGTAACACCATGTTTCTTTTTACTCTAGTCCTAATAAATCTTATGGCATACTATATTATGTTCACTCTGATGTATTTGGTCTAGTGAATATTCCTTCGTTATTGAAGTCTAAATATTATGTTTCTTTTATAGATGATTATTCGAGAAGTGCATTTGTGTATTTTCTAGAAAGTAAATAAAAAGTGTTTAATTAGTTTAAGGTGTTTAAAAACTTGGTAGGAAGTTAGACTACAAGGAAAATTAAATGCTTAAGGAAGAATAATAGTGGTTAATTTTTTTCTACAAATTTCAAAAGGTATTCCAAAGACCATGGGATTAAAAGGCATAAAACTACACCTTACACTCCACAACTCAGAATGAAGTCATTGAAAGTTTAAACATGATGCTAATGGAAAGGGTGACAAGTATGTTGAGCAGTGTCAGTTTGGAGCATAAGTTCTAGGTTGAGGTAGTGGCTATAGTGTGTTACATGGTAAATCGATCTCCCTCTTTGATGCTTGTAGATAAAACACCTATGGAAGTGTGGTCTTGTAAGAAGCACTCTTTGAGACATATTCGTATCTTTGGTTGTGAGTCATATTCATATGTGCCTAATGAGAAAAGATTAGAATTGGAAAAAAATGTCATTAAATATATCTTCATTGGTTATGGCATTAGTGTGAAAGGATACAAGCTTTGGAATCTTCTTACTAAGAAGGTTTTGTATAGTAGAAGTGTAATATTTTATGAGCTAAAACCTTTTATAGTTGATCTACAGTCAGAGATGAATGAGAAGAAGGATGTAGTTGACATTCCTCTTACTCAAAAAAATGAGGAACTATGAACTCCAAGTGTACCTAATACTGAGGAGAGCTCAAGTAGTTTTGAGAGTTCTAAAAAAGAAGAAGAACCACAGCCTCAGTCTCAACCTATGAGAAGGTCTACATAGGAGAAGCAACAACCTGAAAGGTATGGATATTCCATGTTGGATTCTAGTTGTGCCTATTCTTTGATTACTAGCACTGATGAGCCTAGGATTGTGAAAGACACAATTAAAATGTTTGATTTAGATTCCTAGTTGGAGGCCATTAATGAAGAAATGGCATCATTGGAAAAGAATGAAACCTAAGATTTGGTACCTTTTCCTGAAGGTCAAAAAGTTGTTGGTTGTAAATGGGTATATAAAAAGGAAAATGGTCTGGATGGTAGTGTGGAAAAGTATAAAGCTAGGTTGGTCACAAAAGGATATTCTCAAGTAGAGGAAATTGATAATGGAGAAATATTTTCCCCTATAGCTAAGTTGATATATATAAGATTTATATTGTCACTTGCAGTTGTGTATGACTTAGAGATTCAGTAGATGGATGTGAAGACATTGTTTCTTCATGGATATTTCAAAGAAGAAATTTATATGTCCTAGCCGAAACACTTTGTTGAAAGACAGAAAGACAATCTGGTTTGCAAGTTAAAGAAATCTCTGTATGGTTAAAAACAATCACCTAGAATGTGGTACTAGAAGTTTGACATGCTTGTGTTGTCTATTGGGTTTTGTAAGATCAAAATCAAATCATTGTGTGTATTTTAAATCTAAAAATGGTCATATACTTATTATAGCCTTATATGTGGATGATATGTTATTCTTTGGGAATAGTAAGGGTATGATTTTTGATTTAAATCTCAGTTGTCAGCATAGTTTGAAATGAAAGATTTAGGTGTAGCTAGGTATATTCTAGGAATAGAAATCATAAGGGATAGAGATGGTAAAAAAATTTGGTTCAGTTAAAATGAGTATATCACTACTTTCCTTGAGAGGTTTAATATGGTAGGTTGAAAGCAGTTAGTTGTTCCAGTGTTTCAGGGAACAAAACTCTCTATTGAAGATTGTCCAAAATCTCCTATTGAGATGGAGGACATGACCAGAGTGCCTTATATGAGTGTGGTTGGTAATTTAATGTACACAATGGTATATACAAGGCCATACATTTCCCATGTTGTTGGAGTGCTTATTCAGTTAATGGCTAATCCAAGAAGACTACATTGGGATGCTATGAAAAGAGTTTTCAAGTATTTGAAGGGTACATCTAAGTATGCTTTATGTTATCATGGTAATTCGGTTGGCTCACATAAATATGTTAGCATTCATGGATATGTGAATTATGATTGGGTAGTGGACATTGATAGCATAAGATCCACCAATGGATAGTTCTTCACGTTACACATGGTGGTGTAGTTAGTTGGATGTGCAAGTGGCAAGCTGTAGTCACTTTATCTACTACTAAGGCAGAGTATATGGTAGTAACTCACACCTACAAGGAAGCCATTTGGCTCAAACATTTGCACTCTAATTTTGGGTTTAATGTAGGGTAGATTACTATTTGTTGTGACTATAAGAGTGCTATTTTTTGGCAAAAAATACCACTTTCCATGCCAGGATGAAGCACATTGATGTTCAGTATCACTTCATTCATGATATGGTGGAAGATGGAAAGGTTAATCTGGAAAAAGTGGATACTTTGGAAAATGTTATAGATGCATTGACTAAACATGTGAGCACAGAAAAGTACAAGTGGTGTGATAGTTCCATGGGCCTTGGGGCCTATTAATTTTAGTAATCTTGAGCCTTGAATAAAAAAGGAATAGTAAGTCCTCACCAAGTGGGTCTATGTTGGAAATTGTGCCTCAACTTACCAGTTTGTGTTTTACCTTTGCAACATTGAATAAATCTTCCTTATTAGGCTTACTCTCCTTTTTCAACAAGAGTTGATCACTTCAGAGGAAGTCTTCTTAATGTCTCCTTGATACTCCAATGAGATTGTATCAGAGTGACATTGTGATATCGCCAAGCCATTGAGTCATGTCTCCTCACCATATTTTGATGGGAGATGATGTATTGTCTCATCAAAAAGGTGATATGCATAGAGTTGTGTAACCAGCCAGCCCATAGGTGCCTTAGTGGGACCCGACCATGATAAGTAGGAGAGTGAGGATTGGATGAAGCTGATGGAGGATGGGTAACTAGATGTTTTGGAATATGTTGAGATTGTCGAAGTAACTTGGTGAATTCGAAGAGAGATTGAATAGAGTCTCTTCGATGATTTGATATGGAAAATAGTTATATTGTTTACTGTAGTTTCTCAAGGAATTCGAATAAATAATTTCCTTGGTGGTTTTGGAATGATGAAAAAATGTTGTGGTAGTATTATAAGTTCAAAAAACATTGAGCAATGAGTAGTTCAAATTGAACTAAGGCAAGGTTGATCAGGGAAATGTTATGCTACTAAGATTGATACTCTGAATTAATGCCTAGAAGCACAGTTTCGTGACTTTGTATGTAAATGTTATTTTACTGTAGTACAAAGTGATCTTGCTTGGTGTGTGGGTTTTTCTCCCATAAGGGTTTTCCCACATAAATCTAGTGTTCAATTCTTTTTTTTGTTTTAATTTTCTATTTTGTTACTTGTAAAT
>VDFB02271358.1:295903830-296091441 GCA_007258455.2 Sequoia sempervirens
AGAAAGATTAAATGCAAGACCCGTATGTGGGTCCCACCGGGCGTGCCAGAAATGAATACCTTAATATTTTATGCTACTCTAAATGTGTGAATCTAACTAAGAAACGTAAAAGACAAAACACCAAGGACACCTCAAGATTAGCCAAAAGAGAGTTAGAATAAGAAAGGGAATAGATAAACAAAATAGGACAATATCACCTTCCTTATTGTTGGTTGCTCCTTGATTAGCCTTCGATTTGAATAGCTTGTGTGCTCCTTAGATGGTAGATTGAATGACTAAAATGCAAGATTCTATAGGCAAGATGACTAGCAAAGATGATTAGTTGATTGCAAATGCTTGAGGATTCAAATGGACAGCATGTAGGTATGGAAGTGAAAAGTGTTGAGAATGCAAAATAACAGCATAAGGGTGCTCAAATCTAAAGTGTTGTAAATGAAAATGGGCAGCATAAGGTTGCTCCAATGAAGAAGTGTTGTGGAAATGCCCTTGAAGAGGGGGTATTTATAGGAGAATTTGAATTCTCTAGAGAATTCAAGGGTCAAGATTGCTCCAACAAGGCCAAGATGAAGGGCTATGGTGGGTTGAGAACCCACAAGCCCTCACATCTTGACATGTGGAGGGTGAAGTGAACAAGAGGATATGAGGTGGAGATGAGTTGTCAAAAAGGTACATGAGGTGGGAGGAAGGCAGCACTCCCGAAAGTACATTGAGATGGGAAGAATCTTGGTGAATAAAAGCAAATTCAAATTCACATTCCTAGGATGATCTAGAGGGTAAAGGTGGGCTCCAAAAAGGTGGGACTTGGTCACATGTGGAGATTGTGACAAGTCCAAGGTGGGTCACATGTGGAGATTGTGACAAGTCCAAGGTTCTAGAAGCCTTGGAAGGATGGAATGTGAATTAAAAATTCACATATAAAGGAGGGGAATCTAGGACAAATAAAAAGGAATTAAAAATTCCTTGGAGAATGATTAGGCTTAATTAATCAATAATTAAAGGATAAATGAGGATTAGAAGCCAACTTGCAAAAGTTGGAGGATGTGACACATCCTAATCAAGGATTAGGCATGTGCACATCCTTAATGAAGAAATTAGGAGATGGATTAGATGAAAAAGACATGTGAGGAATTAAATAAATGTAATATTTATTTAATTTATTTGATGAGAAGAGGATTAAGGAGGGTAAGGTATTTAATTATTAATTAAATACCTTAGGGATTTGGCAGAATTAAAGATATTAATTAAATAATAGTAATATTATTTAATTAACTCAGATAAGAGGATGTTTAGACGAAAGGTGATAAATTTGGATAAATTAAGTGTCCAAATTTGGATGTCTACAATTGTATTGCAAATTTTTTCAAGTCATATCTTCATTGGATATGGAAAAACATAAATAAAAGGTCACCTTCAGGCCTGAATTTGAGAGTTTCAGAACTAGACACCTAGAGGAGCAGAAAGTGTAGATCGAAGGCTCCTATTTGCACCTTTGAATCTTCAAAAATTCAAAATTGGACTCATTCACCATTGGTTGCAAATGAATCCCACTTTCAGGCCTACTTTTGGCTTTTTGCATTTTAGGATACCCATTTGTCTGAAACAGACTTTGGAATATTTTCCTAGAAATAGGATTGATTCACCCAGAATGGTGAATGAGTCCCACCATGCCTAAAAATTAGGATGAACAACATTTCAAAATTCATTTCTATTCTTCATCAAGATCTTGTGTACATATTCAATTTCATCCATTTATGTTGCAATTTACATGCATTTCTAGGTGTTTTCTGAATATCACAATCAATTTGGATGAATCTTCCCTCTTTGTGTTTTTCCAACTATAACCCCTCACGCATCTCTAAGAATTGGTATAATAGATAATTGTTTGGGTTTTTTTGGTGATTCTTGTTAATTCTTTATATTTTTTTAGTAGGAAGAAACACATTTTAGTCTTTTCTCTTTAACACCCTTTCAATTTTAGATTCCTCTCCCTTTACAAGTTAATAGATTAGGGTTATTCTAAATTTATTCAGTGCTAGGTTGGACCAACACTACTTGGCTTAGGTTGAAAGGAGCCAACCTTCTCTAGAGGTTTGATCTCATATGCAAGGGCCCACACCTTGAGATCATTCCAATGTTTCATTGAAATTTTGGGAAACAAGTTCAACAAGGGTACAATTCCAAGTGATAACACTAACCAACCAACCTCAACCATTAAACATGTTCTCACTTTTATAGAATTAAGCTTAAAAATAACCAAGTGGTAAGATAAAACCATGAGTACCTAAAACCATTGACCCGAATATTTACTTTCTGGTATTATTTTTTTTAATATTAAATATTTTTGTACATGCAACCTACACATAAAATATGTAACCAACATTATGTACAATTGTGATCCCACATAATATCTAATGTACTTAAATATATCACTTAAGATGCACCTCAAGTAAATATGTATATTACATAAATAATTTTTTGTTGTGCAAGATGTACATCACCCTTTACGCAACACCTAAACTTATCTAAACATAGTTGCAATAAATTAGTAAAGTAATCCCTTATAGGAGTATTGCCAACTAGACATCTAGAATAATCCTAGTAGGATAAGATTACCTACAAACTCAATATCAATACATCCACCTCAAGAACCCTATAAATATGAGAAGTATTATATGAAATCATTAAATGCTAATTACAAAACCATAAGCTAAAATTATTAATGGGTAAAAGTACAAAGTTGTGTCACACTTTTATAATGGAAAGGGTTAATGCTGATCTAACTTTTAAACTTGGATCACTAGAAAGTGATATATATGTTTTGAATTCTGAAATGATGTAAACTAATAAAATGTGTATTTTTTGGTATATTTTATATTTTTATTTTTTTTCAAAAAACTAAAAAATATTTGAATATAGTTTTTATAAATTAACATTATAATTTAGTTGTTAATGAAATGTTGAAAACTGACGTTACATGAGACATCAAGCTTTATATAGCAAATTTTCTTTTTTTCCTTCAAATTTTTTGTGCATATTTATAACTTGAAACTTTAGGACATGGATATAATTTTTTTGCAATTTTAATAAATATATATTTTCAAATAAATATTTAAACATGGATGTATTAAAATACGACTATTTCCACTTGACATCAACTTTTATATTAAATATTTATCTAAAATAGAAAAAAAATTATACTATCTTAATGTAGATTATTTTATCTAGGGCATCATTTTTTTATTTTCTTTTAATAAATTTTTGTAGTTTTCTTGACATGGTAATCAACCCAATATTTTTGTGCTTATAGCCTACTTTTAGTATAAATAAATAAATAAATAAATAAAAATCATAATTGAACTATTAAAATAAATATATATTTGAAAACTACACTTATGGATCTACAAAAAGGTATTTTTACATTTTTTTTAAATGTTATTTATATGAGTAGGAATTGTTGAAACATTTATTTTTTCGAATAATTTCATTTTTTTAGTAAATTGGGCTCAAAGTGGTGCTACATATGCATTAAGCCAAGAATTTTAGTTTGAAAAGTTGTGGACATATTTAATTTATCTAGAATGAGTCTTACTAGATCATATATTTGACCAGAATTGATTTTTAGTTATAAATTCTAAAATTCACTTGTGTTGATAAGTTGGCCAAAGGTATGACACAACTTTGTACTTTTACTCTAATTATGCTCAAATACCTAGTTAGAAAACTAACACCCATATCCCAAGATGAGTTAATAGACTAAATTCAATGTATTCCATCCTTCTATTAATAATTGCATCATAATCCACTCACCAAACTTGGATGTTGCATTTTGGTTTCATTATCTACATTCAAAAATAGCTTATGAAGTGTTGTAACATTTATCACAAGTTAGTCAACAAGTGTAACTCCCTCTTAAAGCTATTTTTTGTCTTATATGTTTTTTTATATTTTTTAATATAGGAGGCCCAAGTTCTTGAGACCATACCTTTTGATTTCGGTGGCATTGGAACCCCTTTTCTAAAATATTGTAGAGCTCAAAAAGATCTACCAAACAACTCTCCTTAAAAATAATGTGAAACAATCAATTTTTTTTTTTCATTAAAAAATAAAATCTATAATCCACAAATCAAATTTGTATGATCTATAATATAAAGACTACATTTTTTATACACTTTATCATTATAAACAACATTCAAACACCTTTCTGAATAATTATCCACCACATTTCTTTTTATCTAAATATATTCTAAGTATTTTATCCTATTTATGTAGATTAAATTTATGTAAAAGACAATGTTGGTATCCATTTTAATTGGAAGCACTTTATCATATTAATCAAAAGAAGAGAATGTGAATTCAATAATCAGAAGCTACTATTTAAATAAAAAATGCTCAATTTAAAATAATTCGGAAATTAAATTGTCAATATCAACTTTACGTCCATCCCACTATAAAAAGATAATATGATTCTCCTATTTGTTTTTCTCCAAACTCTTATCCAATGACATTCTTTCGACACGTCTCTCCACCAATGAAAATCACGAGTCATATTATGTGTCGATTCAGGCTTCTGAATAAGACAATACGAAGAGAGCATTCAAACAGTCAACAATTCTAGAAACCTGCCGTAGAATTAGGGTTCAACTTACCGTAGCCACATGAAGTTTGACGGTGACTTTTCAATGTGAGAAATTTCCAGCCTCCTTCCTCATCGTATGAATCACGCAACATACAGTAGCCATTTCTTTTACATTACTCTATAAATACATGGGACTTACAGGGAAAGAATATGCAACTGTGTAAGAGATAAAAGTAATGTGAGAGCTTCTTTGGTCATTCCAGGAGTGTCATCTCAAATCCTGCGCATTCTTATGACATCCATTAACCTCTCTTCTTTGCAGATTCATGGCAGCAGCAGTGAAGCAGACGATCAAAAGAGGATTCACAAGAACAGATAAGAAAGGTAAACGAAAGAAAAAGAAACACAAGTCATTTATAGGGTTGAGAGTCTTTATATCCATGTAAATATATAGGCCGGTTAAGCAGCTATGACATAAAGCTGCACTAAATGTTAGTTTCCTAGGAATATTATTCCTTAGTTTTCAGCTTGGATGTGGTAGTGTTCATCATATCAGTGGACTGTAGATATCAGCTTACTGAAATTTAGAACATATGGCCCTTATATTGATCAAGATTCTCACTTATTTGTAATAGCCATGAGGTCAAACTTATCACTACTATCTTCTTTAAATTCATAAATCCATAGTGTCACTAATAATTAGTGATGTGGGTATGTAAAAATCTAGTTTTTAAAGAAAAAATTGATTGGATTTTGTGGCATATTTTTTGAATGAGTTTACTTGATCACCTAAGTTTGTAGTATCATTGTTGAAAAGAATCAATTGGTATTTGGCATATTTTTTTGAATGAGTCTATTTGATTACATAAGCTTGTAGTATCATTGTGGGCCATATGTAGATGAATATTACAATAAATGGATTGCACAAATAATTACAATTGTCATTATTAAGGAAGAAAGTTAAATGGATTTTATGGTATATTTTTTGAATTTCATTGATCACATATATTGGAGTATCATTATAGATAATAAGAAGCTAAATATTATATTAAGAATAGTTTTAAGATTTATAGGATTTATTTTGGTTGCGGTATAATTTCTTTTATTATATTTGATTGTTAGAGTAGATATGGAAAAATTTAATGCTAGGAGTATCATTGTGTTTTTTATTTGTTAGGATATTGGTACACCTTTTTATTATGAAAAGATTAATGTATGTTTATTTCATGTGAGGAGCAATACATCATCTATTGATAGAGAACCACTTAAACATCATACTATTTCAAAAAAGTTTCGTATTAATAAAAATGCTTAACCATCACTATTCAAGGATTTAATTTTCTCATACATTGCACGATGTGTAGACAATAATATCTATACCTTCTAACCATTAAAATTTCAAACAAAGCACTTGTGTAGCTACTAGGGAAATTAAGTAGCATTTCATTTATTATCTAAGAATGAAGTATCACACTTAAAATTTTAAATGCAATATGGACACGTTATAATAATCCAATATTATTTTAATTACATCATAGATACACACAATACCAAAAACCTAGATTAGCTTATAAGCCCAAAGAATGGTATTGCTCTTTGATGTGCACAAATTTTTTATTTTTTAGCTTATTGTATTGATCAAAATTACACTCTAAACTTATACCATTACAAATCTATTAAAAAGGGGTGTATCAACTTTGCTTCTAATATTAATTTAAAAATTTTGATTTTTGGGTCATAAATTAGAAAATCTTAATTTTGAGACTATGGAGTTGATTTTTACTTAAAATATTTATTTTGGGTTGTTCCACACCACTTCTAAGTGTTCTTGTTGCATAGGTCTCTTCAAACTCTACAAATTAGAAAAAAGAACTTAATTGACCTCTTAGATAAAAAGTTATGACCTCTAGAAGTTTAGACTTCTACATAGAAAATACAAAAATATGTTGGACACATTAAATTGTTGTAAACAAGAGTTACATTTCTTTACCAAAATATAACACAACAAAAGGTTTATTTGGTTGGATATAATAAACCAAAATAGAATACCCAATTTGGTGAGTGAATTATAACAAGATTATGATAGATGGAAGGAATATGTTATTTTTATTGGTATGAATGGGGTTATTTCCTAACTAGTTATTAGTGAGGACCTATTCACATTAATAAGTTTACTTAGGAGTTAAGTTAGCCCTAGTCATCATTTCTAGAAGTTAGTTATAATGGGGTCATGTCTCATTGTTTACTTTTAGTTATCTAGGCATTTAATAATTCTATCATGAATTTAATTTATTGCATTGAGCATTTAATATTTGTAGCCAAGTAGTTATCATATTTCATCTCACCTTTCCTATATATATAGGGTGCTTGTACATTTGCAACATATTATAGATAAATTTAGTATCATCATAGATCATCATAATTTGATCAATCTATCTTCTTGCTCATGAGCTGCAACACTTTCTTGTGGATGGTGTATTTTTAGGTTTGATCCTTTGAAGAGAATGCAACTTCATTTGGGTTCATTATTCATCAATATTTCCAAAAACTTTTAATCTTTAGACTCATCTTCAAATTTGGGTGTTGGATTTCTAAGCTAAGTTTTTGGGCACCAATTTTTGGATGGGTTTAGATCATAGTTTTTAGTTGCCATTTGATAGTTTTATGTATTTTTTTTATATATATTAGGTGCTTGAGATGGATTTTGTGTAATATTTTTTTAGATATTTTTAAGTTGTAAGAATTCCTTCAAATCTCTAGTTAGTAGAACTCTCGTGGAGGCTTTCTCTACCACAGTATTATAAAAAAAAAAAATTATTGAATAATATATTGGTTTCCTTTGGACTATGGAGTTTTATGTCGAAGGGTATTCCACATGTACACCAATATTGTTATATATTATTCAATTTATGTTTATTTTTTTTTATTATTTTATAATGGTTAAAAGATTAAAATTTGTACAAGGCTCTCCTCATAATTTTAACATAGGAAGCAATTTGTGTACTTTATTTCCTTTCAAACTAAAATTCATTTTAGTGTTAATTCTTGTCACATGTTATTTAATCTCATTAAACCTATCCTTAATTATTATCCCCTAAATATTGAGTTCCAGAAATTTTATGTGTTTCATTATCTTAGAGATCTCTTATACTATTTAAACATGTTTTTTTCCAATCATTCTAGTTCACACTTTCTATATTATAATAATAATTAAGACCTTTCCCTTATACAACTGTTGAACAAGACAACTGAGAGGGTGGGTGAATTAGTTGTAACAAATTTTAACCTTTAAGAACTTCCACCAAATATTAGATCAATTATCATTCACAAACCCTTTACTATGTTGATGTGATTAATCATTAAATACAAAAGCAAAAATTGAAAAACATCACACACACAATAACACCAGATTTACATGGAAAACCTAATAAGTGAAAAACCACAATGAGGATTAGCTCACAATATAGAGAATATCAAAATTGAATACAAAGGTTCACTTCCAAAGAAGGCTCACTACCAAAATAGGACTCATTTTCCAAATCAGGACTCACTGTCCAACAACGGTTAACCACCTAGAGGGCTCAACAAGTGCAAAAATTCTTGATTGATAGAGTACACCTTCATCTTACAACTTTCAAAAACCCACAATTAGATTTCACATTGATCTGCTCAAACTCACATCACATGCACATTGTTTTGAATGTATCCCACACCTATCTTTCTTGCATTCATTTACTTTCTGCATCTACACCTTTATTTATACCATCTCCAACTTTGAACTTCAACCAAATTCGGACACACACCTTTTGCATTTAAAAATTCAAATTAGGTCAGTTCCAAAGCATTCTATAGTGGAATTAGAATGAGGGTGACCAAAACACACATCTAATTAGGACCTATATAATTTCCAACATGCTTCAACATGCTTTCATAAAATTTGTAAGTAGTGTTAAATACCAAGTCGAGAAAACTAGTGTAAAACACATAAATCAATTAAGCACACACAACCTTAGCACGATCCAATCTTTC
The DNA here is from genome assembly GCA_007258455.2 of Sequoia sempervirens. Lineage (NCBI taxonomy): Eukaryota > Viridiplantae > Streptophyta > Pinopsida > Cupressales > Cupressaceae > Sequoia > Sequoia sempervirens. The sequence continues at coordinate 295,912,436 of VDFB02271358.1, forward strand.
TAGATAATAGAATTATCTTAAACACAACCTTAACAACTTATCCTGAGAACCACAAGTCATAAGAATCAAACAATAAAAAATCCAAAGCAACAACATTTCTCCTGAACCTCAGCCAAATACACAGAATAGCATAGTACACAACTGGTGAACATAACTCGCACTATACAACGATCCAAAAGCCCAAAATCTAGACATAGAAACTTCCAACAACTAGGGACAATACCTCAAATCTTTACTAGCATAGCATCAAATCCTAGAGAAAAACCTGAAGCAAACACCAAATACTTGCAACCATCCTTTATTACAATTTTCTCAATATCCTTGACATATATAGCCAATAACCATCATCAATGACATCAATGACAACAACAAGAAGTTAACTAGTTGACATCAATGAAAAAAACTTCATACTTGCAACAATCTCCCCCTTTGTCATTGATGGCAACACATGATGTGAAAAACCATCAAAGACAACACAACAACTTTGAACACATTTTTCCATAATTTTTTTATTTCTATTAATCTATTTCTCCCCCTTAGTAGATAAATTTTTTCACTTGATACTTTATCCCCCTCTGACATCAATGGAAAATGCAAAAGATGTTTTACATTGATTCCCCCTTTAAAAATAAGAATAAAATAATCTTTCAATGACAACACAAGACACTACCTACTCTCCCTGAGAGGTAGCCACCAAACATTAGTCCAAAAGAAAGATAGATCCATAGACCCACAAACTGATGCATCTCCATATACATATAGTTCAAGAAAGGAGGGGCAATAACCCCTAAATTCTCTCAGAGATACTCAAACATATCTTTAGGAAGAGCCTTAGTAAATATGTCTGCAACTTGATCCTTCGTAGGTACATACTCAAGCTTTACTTCATTTTCCACAACCTTTTCTCTCAAAAAGTGATACCTTATTGATATATTCTTTGTCCTTGAGTGCATCATTGGATTCTTTCAAATGTTCATTGCACTTGTATTATCATTGAAGATAGAAATGGGATCATCATAAATTACTCTGATATCTTTCAATGTCTATCTCATCCAAAAAAAATTTGTACAACAAGATTCTACAACAATATACTCAGCCTCTATAGTGGATAAGAAAACTGAATCTTTCCTTTTGCTCAATGAAGACACTAATTTACAACCAAGAAAGAATGCACCACCACTTGTACTTTTTCTGTCATCAACACAACCCACCCAATCTGCATCTATATAAGCACTTAGTGTAAAATCAATATCCCAATGATACCATAAGCCATAATCTGGAGTGCCATTCAAATATCTAAATATCCTCTTAACAGCAGCAACATGTGTTTCTCTAGGATCTTCTTGAGATCTAGCCACAAGACAAATTGCATGCATGATATCTAGTAGTAGTGGTAGTTAAATATTGCAATCCACCAATCATAGATTTGTATTTGCTTTGATCGGCGTTAGGTGAATCATCATCTTTATTCAATTTGTAGGAAATCACCATAGGAGTGCATACCAATTTGGAAACATCCATCCCAAACTTCTTCAACATTTCTCTTGCATAATTTCTTTGTCAAATAAAGATCCATTTATCTATTTGATTAATTTGTAGCCCAAGAAAGAAATTCATCTCACAAAACATAAATATCTCAAATTATTTTTTCATTTCTTCAACAAACATCTTGCACATTATTTCATTTCCTCCAAAGATAATGTCATCAACATATACAACCACTATCAGGATCTTGTCATTTTTATTTTAAAATACAAATTACTATTTGTTGTACCTTTGCTGAAACCTTATTGAATCAAATATCTTTCTAACCTTGCATACCAAGCTCTAGGAGCTTCCATCAATCCATGTAAAGCCTTCTTTAATCTGCAAACCATATTTGATTGATTTGAAAACTAAAATCCTTCTGGTTGTTGCATGTAGACTTATTATTCCAATTCACCATTCAAAAATGTAGAATTAACATCCATCTGATAAACTTAAAAATATTTATAAGAAGCAAATGCTAAAAACATTTGGATAGCTTCCATTCCTATCGTCGGGGAAAAGGTTAAATCTTGAAAATATATAACTTCTACTTGTGAGTAACCTTTACATACAAGTCTTGCTTTATTTCTAACTACTCCATTCTCATTCAAATTGTTTCTGAATGCCCATTTTGATCCAATTATGATCTTATCTATTGGTCTAGGGACCAATTCCCAAGTTTGATTCTTTACAATCTGCATAAGTTCTTCTTCCATAGCTTTCATCCAATACTCACCATTACATGCTTCACTCACTATCTTCAGTTCAACTTCAGAAAGTAAGCATAGATTTATTTCATTGACAACAGTAACTCTACTTCTTTCCAATACTCCTTTCCTCTTGTCTCTAATGATTTGACTTTTTGAATGAATTTTCTACACATATTTAGGTGTCTTAGGGGACACCACCAAAAATTCTTCTTCTTCATTATAATTCTCATGTTCTTCCACAACTTTTATTCTTATGCAATCAGGTTCATTAGAAGCATATCCATCAACTTCAATTGAATTGTTCAATGCTTCATCAACCTTGACATTTGTGAGCTACAATCTTTCTCAATATTTTGTTGAAACATCTATAATATTTTCTTCTAGTAGAGTATCTAAGGAAGATACCATCATCACATCTAGCATCCAACTTCCCTATGTTTTCTTCATCTCGTATGATATAACATTTGCTTCCATATATCTTGAAATACTTGATAGTAGGAATTCTTCCACACCATAGCTCATAGGGGGTCTTCTGGTAGACCCCCTATAATCATAGATCTAGCAGCTTCTTGAATTGTTCTATTCTTTCTTTCAACAACTCCATTCTACTGAGGAGTTCTAGGAGCAAATAATTGTCTCTTTATTCCATGAACTTCACAAAGCATATTAAACTCATTGGAGGTGAATAAATAACCTCTATTAAACCTCAAGCATTTTATTCTCAAATTTGCTTCATTCTCTATCATAGCCTTAAGTGCCTTGAATCTATCTAATGCATCTATTTTTTCTCTAAGAAAAGTAACCCATGTATACCTAGAGTAATCATCAATCAAAATCATAAAGTACTTGTCACCTTGGAGAATAATCACTCTTGTAGGACCATAAAGGTTTGTATGAATCAAATATGGTAGTCTGGTAGTAGATTGTTCCTTTGACCTAAAGTAGTTTCTAGCTTGATTTCCAAACTGACAATCCTTGCACATAACATTAACAGGCTTTGTAATCCTCGGTAAATCTCTTATAGCATGCACAACACTAATCCTCACAATATTATCAAAATTCATGTGACACATTATTTGATGCCATAACCAACTATCATTAATCTAATTTATAAAGCAATGACCATCATCTCCTTTAATTTGGTAAATATTTCCTTAAGACTTCTCACCAACAACAATCACTGTTTTGGATCCTTTCTTGATTTCACCTCTCTCATCCTCAAATACAAGATTGTATCCCTTACTACACATTTTTCCAACACTCGATAGATTATTCCTTAAGCCCTTAACATAGTAGACATCATTAGTATTGTGCTTTCCATCAAAACTTACTAAACCTATTCCACAAATGTTAGCACCAGTATCATCTCCAAGCTTAATTGAGCCTCCATCATAATTTTTAAGTTTAAAAAACTTACTCTTATCACCAGTCATGTGATGTGAAAAGCCAACATCGAAAACCCAATAGTTCTTTTCTTGTTTAGCATGTAGGGTAGAGATCACAATATCCTCATTTTTCTCTAGAGGAATTTCATTCATGTAACTTTCAGTATTAGAAAAAGTAGATTCATCTTTTATAGCCAAGAACAAACATTCATTATCATCAAAATCTCCATAATCAAACTCTTCATCAAAAATACCAACATCTTTATTTACATAATATTCTCTCTTAATCGACCTCCCTCTATTTTATTTTATTAATCTATTTTTATTCTTCAGAGTTCTTTCCAGACATGTAGAAGCATAGTGACCAATACCTCCACAACTAAAGCATTTAAAAGGTAACTTACCTTCATACTTACTGGAGCCCTTTTTCATCCTTCTTACTATTCAAGAGTTAGGTTAGAAGGTCATGCTGCATTATGTTGGAAAGAATTTCAATTGGATCAAAATAGAAGAGAAAAAGAGAGAATCGTCAAATGGGATAGAATGGTGACAAAATTGAAGAATCAATTCATACTAGTAGATTATGAACTTGAAATGTTGAAAAGACTGCAAAAACTAAGACAAAAGGAAAGATATATGAAGGAGTACACTGAAGAATTCTACAAGATGTTAATCAGAACCAGTCATAGCAAAGTGAGCAAGGAAAAGGTTTCTAGATATATCAATGCACTAAGAACAAACATTCAAGAAGATTTAAGCCTAGTGAAGATGACATCTGTTGAAGAAGCCTATCAATTTGTATTGAAGGTAGAAGAGAAGTTGAACAAGAAGTTTGAACAAAGACAAAGAAGTGTAAGAGGAATATTTCAAAAAAGTGGACCACCATCTGGAGAAGGAAAACCTATATAGAGAAGAACAAAGATTCAAAACCCTACCAAAGTGAAGAAAAGGATGCTAATTCATACCACTAAGGAAGGGGAAATAGAAGTTTCTACCCCAGTAACAAAGGAGACCATAATTCTTACCATAATGGAGGATACCAGAGGAATGAAGGAAGATCTAAGAGAAGACCATTTAGAGGATCATATTTAAGTGTGGAGGTGAAGGACATAGAGAATTTGAGTGTCATCAAGGAAGCACCGGAAAGAAACCTGAGCATATTGAAAGAACAACATATATATGTGGAGGAAGAACATATTTGATCCTCTAATTCATGTGGAAAACTAGAGAAAGGAGAATCATTGGTGATGAGAAAAGATTTGATGCATGAGGAAGTGACTAAAGAACCACTACAAAGGAAAATTCTATTCAAAACTAGATGTAAGTCTAAAGGAAAGGTATACAAAGATATCACTGATATTGGTAGTATTGATAATCTAGTTTCAGAGGAGATGGTAACAAAGTTGAATTTCAATAGATTGAAACATCCAAACCCTTATAGGATAGCATGGATTCAAGATGAACATATAAGATATTGGTGAATGAATAATGTTTGGTGAAATTTCATATTGGATCATATAGGGATGAAGTATTGTGTGATATTATGCCTATAGATGCATGTCATTTATTATTAGGAAGACCATGCCAATATGATAAGAAAGATATTCATGATGGAAGAAGGAATACTTATACTGTGACATCAAATGGAAGAAGAATCAATTTGATACCTTTGGAGGAAGAGGAGAAGACTGAATTTTATGGCAAGTGTACTAGAATATGTTTGGTAGATGAAAGGAAATTTTTTGATGGATTGAGGCATGAGAAAATGTGTTTTGCATTGATTCCAAAGAAAAGCAATGGTCCAAAGATAGAGAATTCCACCGACGAGGATGAAGTTACAAAGATGTTGACTGAGTATAAGGAAATCATTTTAGATAATGTACCAGATGATTTACTAGATGTCTGGAGTATCATCCATCATATATATCTAATACCAAGAGCTAGTTTACCAAACAAAGTAGCACATAGAATGACATCGACAGAAAATGCAGAATTGAATTGACAGATACAAGAGTTGTTGAGGAAAGGATTGAGCAAATAAATTTTGAGCCCATGTGTGGAACCTATTGTACTTTCACCAAAGAAGGATAGAGAGTAGATAATGTGTACAAATTCAAGAGAAATCAAAAATATCACTGTCAAGTATAGATTTCCATTACCAAGGATGGATGAAATCATGGACTGTTTGAGTGGAGCAAAGTATTTTACAAAGATGTCAAGAGTGGATATCATCATATCAGAATCAAAGAAGGAGATGAATGGAATACTGCATTTAAGACAAATGAAATATTATATGAGTGGTTAGTGATTCCTTTTGTATTGACCAATGCACCAAACACTTTCATGAGATTCACAAATGAGGTATTGAAGAAATTATTGGAAAAGTTTTTCATTGTTTACTTCAATGATATTCTAGTTTTTGATAAAACTAGAGAGTGATGTCAAACAGAGAGGTCCTGTAACCAACCAACCTCAAACTCACTTCAATAATCACAAGCTTAAACCAATCCTCTTCCTTGTAGTTTGATCTCACAAGACCAAAAAGACACTAATTCAAGAAAACTTGGTTTCGAACTATCCCCTAACCTCTAACACACCTTACACAACATCGACCTAATTGGTTCAAACAAAGAACATTCTTCCAAAACACAAACTCATCATTTTCTCCACTCTTGCATTCAAAGACCCTAATCCCTTGTAGTAGTCCACAACCCTAGAATTAGGTATATCTCCTAAAGCACCTTGAACCTTCTCAAAAAAATTATATATTCAGGCACCCATTTTGGCTTCATTAAACATATTACAAAATAACCTATAACTCTTTTGGACCAAGCTCTCCAAAAATGGACTGTATATTGTCTTAGTAGACCAATTAGCTCACTTTTTCAAAGGAAGTATCCTCCAAACATTCCACAAACCCCAAATCACCATTCGGTAGCATTGACAAGTCTGCAAAACCACTAAATCCACAATGTTTGGGGCATGATAGGCCCTCTAACACCTCTAACCCCAAAACCCTCTCTTTCCCAAATTTCACAAGGGTTTATTGAAAAACCACTTTCCAGACTTACTCATAACCAACCAAAGCCTCAATCAACCTTAAAAAGGTATGCACAAACTCAAAATATAATAAAATATTGTTTCCCCCACTAATTACACACATTTCACCATTCAAACCTCACAAATTTACTCAAAATCCTCCATTTTTAGACCTAGGGCATCATTCCCAAACCAAATTCAACCCCTCCTACACTCAACAACCCTTAAAATCATGTACTCCTAAATATTAGGGCTCATTCCATTTAGTTACAAGGATGATAGTAGATGGAATGGCCCATTTCACATTTTAAACCTTCAAAACTTCAAAGGATGTTGTACAAACCTGTTTGCAAAGAAAGGCTTATAGAATGCACAAAATTCTATGAAAGCTACTCAAATCACCACCAAGATGTGGTAGACACACTTCCTTCACCTTTATATCTCTTCACAAATGATAAAGCACGTATAGGACCATACGGTTACAGGACATAATAACCCGGCCAAAATAACCCTACACAGAATAGCCCGGTCATAATAACCCAAGGACAAAATAACCCAGGGTCATAATAACCCAAGCCAAAATAACACATGGTCAGAATAACCCATGGAAAAAATATCCCCATAAGAAATAGAGAAAGGAAAACAAAATTTATAAATTACATGTATGTTGCTAAAAAAACTTTATTATTCAAATTTTCAATTAAAGTGTCAAATTATGAGCGATGCCTCTTATATAATCTAAAATGTTATGGTTGTCATAACCATCAACCAATATTTTTAGTCTCTCTTTGAGTTCATAGTATTTTTTCCTCCTTGGTTTCCCAGTGTATCCAACCATATATTTCTCTATTCTATTCTCTTGGAGACTCTGTTCTTTTTTCATTGCTTTGATGAATTTCCAGACTGAGTTGTACAATGTTTGAATCAATTCACTAAATCCTCTATGCCATCCCTCAATAGTATTATTGGTTATGGGAAGATCATCTTGAGTAGTTGAATAGCAATTCCACATTGTGATTGGAAACTTGGGTGATCATCTATTGCCTCTTCTGGTTAGTTTTCCAATCCATGTGTCTTCAAAATAATCAATTATGGGTTGCAGGGTCTCCTCATGTTCTGTATAATAAGGAGATTTTTGAAGTGTTTCAAATGCATCAATTACGTCTATCTGAGGCACAAAAGCTAATGCAGCAAGTTTCTTCATCTCATATGCAAATACTTCATTGACATTGTAACGTGTTTGTAGACCTTCTTCTTGAACTTTCCTCCACAAGCATTGAGAGAAATGGAAAAAGCATCCCCGAATAGTGGCATTTGGAAAATTTTTAGAAATAGCTCCCATGAAACATAATTCAAAATCAATAAGTATAGTTTTTGGGTTTAGATCAGGTTGAAGTTGTTTTAATTTTGCAAGTACTTGTGTATAAGTGGTTCTTGTTTAGTTGCTCATAAGAATATATAAATGAGTGGAAATATTGCATCAGTTTTCAAGCCAAGAATCATGTACAACTGTTGAAAAATACTTGGCACTATTTTAAATGTACTGTCACTAAACCAATTTTTAGATTCTTTCAGTAATTGCAAACTTTTGTGGTGGTGAATATTAAAAAATGATTATCATCATTACTGTCATGAAAAAGAAACTTTTCCCCTCTATTGGTAATTGTATATTCAACTAGTAAGATAAGATCTATTGATGTGTAAGGATTTGGTGGCGACACTTCAAATCTTAATCTTTTACTTTGAATCATTTTGGATAATGCATGGGTTGATGGTATTGCTCCTGCTACAAGTAGTGAAATATTAGAACATGAACAGTGATGATATTTCTTGTAGAATCTTGAGTTGAGCATGCCATGTCTTTCATTTCTTTCAATTTGTGTTTGACAGTGATCATCTCAGGTTTTGGAGCATAATTATGTTTTGTAATGCTAATCACATCATCGGATTCTGTTTATGTCGTAGTATAGCACCGACTTGAACATTTATTTGTAAAATATTCCACACAACGCCAAATCATTTTATTGATGCCTTGTCGATGAAACAAAAATGTGTAACCATCTAAAATAAGTAAATTCTTGCTTTTTTCACTTGTTCAAAATTGAAGAGGCATTGTATATATTAAAAATTATGAAGAATGTGTTGGTTTCCTAAAAAGTATATTAATTTTTTGTACACTCCTTTAAAAAACCCTAGGAAAATTTAAAATAATGTTGAAAAAAATATATTACAAAATATCTTCTTTCATGAATTTGGATTTCTCCTCTTCTTATCACTCTACACACTCTTACTTCTTCCCCCCTTCTTCCTTTCTTTACTTCTCTTAATTCTACCACTTTATATATCTTCTTATTGCCTTTTCATTTATATCTTTTCATAATAACTCTTAATCAACTTATTCCCACAAAATTGCCTTTATTTTTATAATTATTTACCATTTTATAGGTTATTTAAGCATATTAAAGGTTTTTTAAGGCTATTTTAGGGGTATATAATGGATATATGGTCTACAAATGACCTAAATAGCCTGTATGGTACCTCACAATCATATTTATAATTTTTATGTCATTTCTAGTTTTTTAGCTTGATCTAAAATGACCATGGGTTATTTTGTCCATGGGTTATTTTGACCACAGGTTATTTTGTCCATGGGTTATTATGACCTTGGGTTATTTTTTCCTTGGGTTATTTTGGCCAGGTTATTCTATCTAGGGTTATTTTGGTTAGGTTATTATGTCCTGATACCGGACCATACAGGCCTGTAGAAGAACAAAATTTATGAAAGAAACACATAATTCACTAGAAAATAGGGGATTTTCTTATTATATTTTCTTCACAAAGTTTCAACAACAATTTACATCTATGGTCCTCACATATTTAAACATGTTTCCCACCAAAAATACCTTCTATACCTACTAACCACTTTTTAAATCATAATTGACCATTGGGACTCAAAAGTTGCATTTTTGCATTTCCTTCATTAACTTTTTGCATATTCTATAATTTTTGCAACATCAATTCAAATGACCCACCAAACCACACAAATATGACCTATTACATGATATTTTTTCTAAAAGACCTTATTCAAATGTCAAGACTCAAACCACCTAAAAACTTAACAAAGACCAAATTGAACCAAGTTCACTTGAATTGAAGTGGTGGTCCTGCACCATACACCACACCTAAAAAGGTAAAATGTCTCTTGGAAATTGATCTTCAATGGTTCCACCTTTGAAAGCTTCATTTCTTTGACCTACAAAAGCTACTTTGATTGGTAAATTCTAAAAACTTCCTTTGTCCTTACCATTCTTGTGCTCTTGGCTAGCTTGATAATCCTTCCCTTGATTTGTTGAACATCCTATGACCTCTTTTCCATCTGACACTGATGCAAACTTACCTCTGTTAAATTGGAATTTTACTGTCCTGTCCTTCAACCATGCAACATACTCAACCTTCCCCATTTTTCTTTTCCAAACACTCTCATGCACTACACCTTTTCCTCTCAACTCTATCATCAGACCCTTTGTATCAACAATCTCTGTCATATCAGACATATAAGCCTCTATTTTTACAAAACCAGTTTTCCTATTCCTATTGTGGAATCACAAGACAAGATATTGTCCCTACCAAAACCCTATCATGCCAACCTTGTAGTCTTATCACTGTATCATCATATTTTTTTGTTACCTCAATACCATTCCCTTACAACTTCACTCCACCCTCTTTTCCTTCCAAACTCACTTCATTATTCAAGCTCATTGTATTAATGTCTCCCAGCATAAGAGTGGTTGTAAACTCCTTGGACTCCTGTGCATTTGTGTCTTCATTCAACTTCACAAACTCCTTCCTGCCCATCATAATCACCTTGGTTGTCTTGATCTTCTCCTTAGCTTCTTCTTGCAATGGAATCAAAGTAAATGTGTTCCCATCATGCTCAATATGATATGTATTAGCCCTTCCATCATACATGGCATGTTTATTAAATTTCCATGGTCTCCCAAGCAACAATGGCAACATTCCATTGGTAGAACATCACAAAGTGCCCTATCTATGTACCCTCCAATCTGAAACTCAACTAAAGCATGCTCATTGACTAGAAGTGACTAATCATTGTTTAACCATGACACATTATATGGTGTTTGATGAGGAACTTTCACCAAACTTAACTTATCTACCATTTCTCTTGATGCTACATTATCAGTGGAGCCTGAATCTATCACTACCTTGCATACTTTACCTTTACTCTTGCATGTGGTCTTTTGAAAAGATTTATCCTTTGCAATGGTTCTTTCTCTTTGGAGGATTTCAAAATTTGTCTTCTCAACATCAAAGCTTCACCAACTTCATGTGCAACAACATGACTTGGAGAATTGACACTTTCCTCTTCATCTTCTTACACAATTTGGACTCTCTTTTCACCTCTTCTTTCACCCCCACTTGAAGTAGCACCAAAAATTTTCAAGGAACTTGAAGGATGGATGACCAAACTCACCACTATTGTAACACCTTTCTAAAAAAATATTAGAACCTCTTCCTTGATCTATATTTCTGCCCCTAAAACTTGTTCTTCCAGCTCTCCATCGACCTCTAGATTCAACCACTTGTTCTTTACCTTTACCAACATCTTCTTGGTCTTCATTGGACTGTTTTGTAGTAGAAAAAGTTCCCCTGCCTCTACAAGTACTACCTCTACCTCTTGTTGTCTTTTCTTGTCTCCTCTTCACTTTTACTTCTACCCTTATAGTGATTTGAAAACATTCTTCTAATGTTTTTGGTGTCATCAAACTTATGTCATCTTGAATGTTATACCTCAGACCATTAAGATATCTTCCTACTTTTTCTTCTTCATATTCCTCATGCTTTGTTCTTATACTTAATCTATAGAACTCCTCCGTGTATGCTTGCACATCTAAGACCTTTTGCTTAAGATTTTGAAGCTTTTTAAGCAATTGAACATTGTAATCACTAGGAAGGAACTTACCTTTTATTTTTGTCTTCATTCTCTCCCAAGAAGTAATCTTGGTCTTCCCCTTTTTTGTCTTTCATCTTGCACAAAGTTCCACCACAGCAAAGCATGTCCTTTCAACTTGGTCTTAGCCTTATTTACCTTGTGATCTTCATAGAATTCTTCACTTTCAAATTAATTCTCCATGGCTCCTATCCAATCCAAGAGCTCTTCACCATCTAGTTTTCCTCCATACATAGGAAAATCCATTTTTCTATGTCCATCACCTTTCACAACCTTCAAAAGCTTCAGCATCCTCACATCCTCTGGATCCAACTCTTCCTCTTCAATAGAAGTTTCTTCCTCTTAAAAATCACTTTCATCTATGGTGACCCCAACTTTATACTTCAATGCAACCATCTCCTTCTTCAATGCTTTTAATTCTCTAGCATGCTAATTAATCTTTTTAACAAATGTGCTTCCTTTAAGAGGCATTTTAACTCCTCCAATTCCACATTTTTCCTTGCACACAAACTTTAAACCTTCTCCCTCAAGAGACCTAATTCATAGGCTTTGATACCAATTTATGTCAAATAGGGAGGTCCTACAACCAACCAACCTCAAACTCACTTCAATAATCACAAGCTTCAACCAATCCTCTTCCTTGTAGTTTGATCTCACAAGACCAAAAATACACTAATTCAACAAAACTTGGTTTCAAACTCTCCCCTAACCTCTAACACACCTTACACAACATCAACCTGACTAGTTCAAACAAAGAACATTCTTCCAAAACATAAACTCACCATTTTCTCTATTCTTGCATTCAAAGACCCCAATCCCTTGTAGTAGTCCACAACCCTAGAATTGAGTATATCTCCTAAAGAACCTCGAACCTTCTCAAAAAAATTATATATTTAGGCACCCATTTTTGCTTCATTAAACATATTACAACATTTCCTATGACTACTTTGGACCAAGCTCTCCAAAAATGGACAGCACGTTGTCCTAGTAACTAATTAGGTCACTTTTTCAAAGGAAGTATCCTCCAAAAATTCCACAAACCCAAAATCACCACTGGGAATCATTGACCAGTCTATAAAACCACTAAATCCATAGGCCCTCTAACACCTCTAACCCAAAAACCCTCTCTTTTACCAAATTTCACAAGGGTTTATTGAAAAACCACTTTCTAGACTTACTCACAACTAATCAAAGCCTTCATAAACCTTAAAAAGGTCTAAAAAACTCAAAAGATCATAAAATATTGCTGCCACCACAAATTACACACATTTCACCATTCAAACCTCACAAATTTACTCAAAATCCTTCATTTTAAGACCTAGGGCATCATGCCCAAACCAAATTCAACCCCTCCTACACTCAAAAACCCTTCAAATAATCTACTCCTAACTATTAGGGATCATTATATTTAGTTATAGGGATGACAATAGATGGAATGGCCCATTTCACATTTTAAACCTTCAAAACTTCACAAGATGTTGTACAAACCCATTTGCAAAGAAAGGCTTATAGAATGCACAAAATTCTATGAAAGCTACTCAAATCACCACAAATATGTGGTAGAAACATTGTCTTCACATTTTCAGATCTCTTCACAAATGATAGAGCACATACAAGACCATACAGGCTTGTAGAAGAACAAATTTTTTGAAAGAAAACACAGAATTCACTTGAAAACATGGGATTTTCTTATTATTTTTTCTTGACAAAGTTTCAAAAACCATTTACATTGACGGTCCTCACATGTTTAAACATGTTTCCCACCAAAACTACCTTTTAAAATGACTAACCACTTTTTAAATCCTAATTGACCGTTGGGACTCAAAAGTTGCTTTTTTGCATTTTCTTCATTGACAACTTTTTGCATATTTTGTAATTTTTGTAATATCAATTCAAATGACCCCCCAAAGCACAAAAATATGACCTATTACATGATAAATTTGTCTAAAAGACCTTATTCAAATCTCAAGACTCAAAACACCTAAAAATTAACAGAGACCAAACTCAACCAAGTTCACTTGAATTGAAGTGGCACTTCTGCACCAGAGAGGAACATTTATGGCACATCCAAAATTATTACAGAGGTTAAGAGAAGAGAAGTTGCTGGTTAATATCAAGAAATGTAGTTTCATGAAGATAGAGTTCTAGTATATTTTGGATTTTTTATTTCTATTGAAGGACTGAAAATGGATCCAGAGAAAGTGAAAGCAATTTTAGATTGGCCTACACTGGTAAACATTGGAGAAGTAAAATCATTCCATGGACTAGTAAGTTTCTACCAAAAGTTTATGAAAAGTTTCAATAATGTTTTTAACCCTATGACTGAGACAATGAGAGGAGACAAGAAGGATTTCAAGTGGATTTATACAACACAAAAGAGTTTTGAGTTGTTGAAACAAAAGGTGAGGGAACAACTAGTGTTAGCATTACTTGATTTTGAAAAAATATTTCAAGTTGACTGTGATGCAAGTGGAAATGCAATTGGTGTAGTGTTGAGTCAAGAAGGAAAACTTGTATCTTATTTCAATGAGAAGTTGAATAATGCCAAAATAAGATACTTAGTTTATGGTTAGGAATTCTACGCCATAATTTAAACTTTGAAGAAGTGGAGACACAACTTGTTACCTAAGGAGTTTATGTTGTATACAAATCATCAAGCTTTGTAGTATTTGAATAGTCAAGGAAAGTTGAATTAGAGACATATGAGATGGGTTGAATTCTTGTAGAGTTATACATTCGTGTTGAAACATTGGAGTGGTAAGTCAAACAAAGGTATAGATGTAATAAGTCGAAGGAAGAATTTTCTAATTATAGAAATGAGAGTAGTAGTATTAGGATTTGACGAATTGAAGCATACGTATAAAGAAGATGTAGATTTTGGTGAAACCTAGAAACCATGTAAAGAACCAGTAGTGACACACCAAAGCTAGTGGTTGGATTATTTCATTCAAAAAGGTATGTTGTTCAAAGGAAATCATTTGTGTATACTAAGGAGTTCAATAAAAGAGAATCTAGTCAAGAAGAAGCATAGTGGAGGATTAGCAGGATATTTTGGAGTAGATAAATAGTAGCTTTGGTAGGTGAACACTATTTTTGGCTATAGATATATAAGGATGTAAGGAAGTATGTTCAGAATTGAAAATTTTGTTAAGTTGCAAAAGGGAGTAGTCAGAATACTAGATAATATAGACCTTTGAAAAACCCAGAGAGACCTTGGGAAGATATAAGCATGAATTTCATTTTGGGATTACCTAGAACACGGAGAGGATATGATTCTATTATGGTATTAGTGGAAAGATTTTCTAAAATGACACATTTAATTCCTTGTAAGAATACTAATGATGTTGTGCATATTGTTCTCATTTTTCAAAGATACTATGAGATTGCATGGATTACCTAAGAGTATAGTTTCAGATAGAGACACCAAATTCATTAGATACTTTTGGAGGACATGGTGGAAGAAGATGAAAATAGATTTGAAGTTCAATTTAGCATATCACCCACAAAAAGATGGCCAAATAGAGGTAGTAAATAGAAGTTTGGGTAACTTGTTGAGATGTTTGGTTGGAGATAAGGTAGGAAGTTGGGATATAGTTTTACCATAGGAAGAGTTTGCATGCAATAATTTAGTGAATCAAAGTATAGGGAAGACACCATTTCAGATTGTTACTAGAGTAAGTCCTAGAGGTGTTACAAAATTAAGATACATTGGCTTGGAGAACAAGAGGAGTGTAGAGGAAGAAGAGTTTGTAGATTTCATGGAAACATTGCACAATTAGGTCGGAAAGCATTTGGAAGACATGAATAGTAAGTATAAGGAGAGGGAAGATGAACACCAGAGACAAGGAATTTTTTGTTGGAGATGAAGAACTGGTATATTTGAGGAAAGAGAGATTTCCAATTGGAATATACAACAAACTAAAGATGAGGAAGTTTGGACCATGTAAGATTCTAAGGAGGTTTGATTCTAGAAATGAATACGAAGTGGAGTTATAGGAGACATTGGGTATATAACCTATTTTCAATGTTTCATACATCTATGAGTTTCATATAGGAGAATTGACTGGTAATAGTGACAAAGTAGATTTGAAAGAGAAGTTACCACATCAGGAACCAAGGGATATTGAATAGATTTTAGATACCAAAAATGGAAAAAGCACTAGGAACAAGTAGTACAAAGAATATCTTGTGAAATGGAAAGGTAGACCAATGGAGGATTCATCATGGATTTATCATGCTAAGGTGGACCATCTCGGTTTTCCTCTTAGCCCTAGAAATTGAGGGAATCAATTTTCTTCCAACCCCGAGTGTCTGATGCAGGAGCATCCCTAGTTGTAAAGAAATTGTGTATCTCCCAAAAATAGTTCTTTTCTTGCAATACATTTAGTAGTAGTTTCACTAGTTTATTCTAGATTTTACTGTATCTTTGTTTATGTTCATTTTTTGCACACACGACCCATTGAAAGTACGGACCCCCTTTTTTCACTCTGATTTCTGGTGCTTTGGCCCTTTGGTTTTGAGGATTTTCTTGCCTAGGAACATGCTTGAATGTTTATCTTACTTGCACTAATGATCCATTTAGGTTATTTGTTGAAAATCTTAAGTTTTAAGACATTTCAAGGTTTTCCTTTGATTTCAGGATTCTCCTCCTTCGGTGGAATTCCCCCGTTTCCTTGAAAACCAGACGAGGAGGAACTTATACTATGATTTGTGGATTTTGGTCCTTCGTAAAATTCCATGTTGACCGGATTTCTCTGAAATTACTACACCTCATCAAATTCTTGGGTTTTGTTTTGGGTTGTCTTGTCAATAGCATTAATGCTTAAATGTACGATTCCTGTGACATGTATTTATTCAATTTTTGGAGATTCTTGTGCCATTGAGATTTTATCATTTGTCTTTTGTATATCTAGGGGGGTTTGATCATGAGTGTTGGGTTTCATTTGATGTGTAGACATTTTGCATTCGTGAGTTTGGTGGTGAATTTCCTAAGCATGATGATTGTTGTTGCTATTTGCTAGGGCATCAAATTTGGTTACCAGTCATTGAACATAATCACATTCATCTCATCAATGGTATGTATTTATTGCTTTACTTTCAAATACTGGATGAGAGTGATTCTTTGACATTTTGAGTATGTGTGGAGCCTGGATTTTACATGTTTGTCACTGAGCATTTTAAAGCTAGGGTTGTGCAAACGTTTCGTAATTTCTAGAGGTCTAGAAGATGCACCCCTTAGGTAATCCTTTTAAGTTTTACAATGCCAACTCCATCTTTGAAACTGGCTCGACATGTATGATTACTTTAGCTTGGTTTGATTTAAGGTTTTTCAAGCTTGATCAATTGTCGGCCATGAGTGAGGTGTAAACGTGTGAATTAGGTTCCATTTAGATGAAATCACTTAGGTTTTCTCCAAATGTTCCCATTTTTGTGATTAATGAGCTAAGCAATCCAAGTCTGAGCTAACTCCCCTGAATTAATGGTGAATTTTAGGGTTTTCAACTTAGAGGTTCAATGGTCAAATTTACGGCATCAACATTCCTCACCAATTTTCCTCTAAGAGAGTTGAGGACTTGAAATGATTAATAAGAAATGTAAAACAAGTTGTATTTGAGCCTAACCTCTCAAATTTCTGATCGCTCGATTGTTTTGGGAAAGATCATGAGAAATGATAGTTTTCAGGATCTTGAGGTCTTCACAAAATTTCCACACCCTCAGAATTTCCCGATTTCCCTCACTCTTTCATTTTCTTGGAGGCATGCAAAAGGATTAGAGTTATGAGTTCCTTGTGGAATTCCTTCTTCAACAGATTTTCTTGGATTTTCCCAAAATGACTTCGTAGTATAAAGAATTTGAGAGATGAAAGAGTTTAATGATGTGTATTTGGCATCTCGTGATTGATATTGATGATTTAAATGATGTTACATGTTTTCCTTTCATGTTGTAATGATTAAATTGATGACATTTGTACTTGATCGATGAAGTCTGTTGAACATGGAATTTCCCAGAATTCCTCTCTGGCTGGTTTTCCCCGAATTGATCAAAATCCTAGATTTAAAATGATTATGTTTTATGATTTATTTGAGGTAATTTTATCATGATTTTGAATTGATGTAATGATTAATATGTTATTCATGGGTGACTAACCTTGGCACTAATATTGTAAAGAGGATTTATTGTGGTTTTTTCTACTAGATGCAGGTTGAACCAAGTAAGACAGTAGCCGACAAGACCAGGGACAAGCAAACGGATTCAAGTGTTGAAGGGCCTCCTATCTCTAAGGAAGAAAGGATCAAAATGGATATAAAGAGTAGGGTCCTAAAAAGCAAGTTGACTTCCATCTGGTCAAAGGTCATAGATACAAATGTAGGTCAGTGGGATTATGAGGAATTCAAGGCAAGAATGGGAGCATAGAACCTTCCCCTATTGGCTAGAAGGATGGTAGAGTCAGCATTGGCCCATGTATTAGGATTTCCTCCCACAGTTCATTGCTACAAGCTGGTGTTAGAATGTGCTAGACATTATGACAAAGGCACACAAAGGATAGTGGGCCCTCAAGGGAGAATAGTGGAAAATCTTAACCGTATGTCTATAGCCCAGACCTTTGACATGCCTAATAGGTCTCATGTGGTGAGTTTTGATATGGACATAGTGAAGAAGTATTATGATGAATACATCATCAAATCATAGCAGGTCATCAATTCCTAGGTAGATAAACCCAAGTCTCACTTCTCCAAACTTCCCAAGCAACTATTTAGAGCAAAATTCAAAAGGGAATACTATGATGCTATCACACTCCTCAGTAGGGTGGTAGGATTGAAGAGTGCAGGAGTATTTGAAAATTGGATGTTCCATGCTATTGTGACGATGGAGCAAAATATTGATTATCATTGGTCAGTCATTATAAGTGCAATGATACACGAACAAATGTGCAATGTGTTGTAGACAAAGACCTTCACAATGACCTATTATTTGGTTTATGCACTTGCAAGGTTCCATCCATACAAGGGGCTCAGCACAAGGGGCGTGTTTGGGAGAGATGTGATTTCTGAGGTGCACCCACAATTACACTTGGGTAGCACAAGTTATAGGAGAGTGAATAACACATTCACCATGTACATCACCAGGCTATTACAGGGTGCAAAACATGTCTAAATCTTAGATAATGCCAAGGAGCTAATCAAGAGGTTTGGAGCTTGATTTATCTAGTTCCCTACCTTCTCATACATCATAATAGATGGTTGTCATAGGGCCCCATATAGGCTCCCTATATATCCCACAGATCACATCATACTTCTGGAAGTCATGAGATAGATCTGTCATTTTGATGTAATTCTCAAAAAAGATAAACATAAGACTAGATTTGGTGGTGATTTTCCTTTGAGGGTAGGTAGTGATGAATCTTGCCCCTATATTAATTTAGATCGTGCTTCTAAGGAGGAAATTAGTACTTTGGGTCTCTCTTTCCATTCTAAGAGATCCAGATTTGATAGGACTGGTGAAGCACAAAGAAGGGCCAACAGGGAATACAACCATAAGGACGATTTAGAGGATTATTGAGTAGGACCCTAAGGGTAAGGCTAAGGTGAGCTCTCCTTTCAAGATAAAGATTAAGGATGCTCAAGAAGAAGAAGCAGAGAAGCAAAGAAGACCTATTGCTAAGAAAAGAAAACATATTTCAAAGACAAAGAAATCTGAAAAAGAAGAAGTTGAAGAAGGAGGAAAATAGGGTAGTGCTTCCATGCCTAAGAGAAGAAGAATAGTGAGATTGTCTCAGAAAAAGAAGGAATCTTCCAAGGAAGGGGATGAAGTTGGCCCACCAGTAGTAAGTGTGGAAAGTTTGGGAGAGAAAACACAAGTGTACATAAGAAGATCAAGAACTCCCTCTCCCAAGGATGGTGTGCCAAAGAAAAGTGCTCCCTTAGTTGTCCCTACCACAAAACATGATAATGTCCCTCTTTCTCATGAAACTCATAACATACCAAGTGAACCCAAGGATGCATAGGATCACCAAGATCAAGGAGAAGAAGAGTTTTGAGAAGGTGAAATCTACAATACAGAGGTAGAGATAGAAAAGATATTGTAGTCTCCTTTGGTGACTTATGAGGATTCACCTGTAGGCAATGAAGAAGATAGACCTCCACAGAGAGAGGAAGTTCCAATCAAGACCCCTTCACTAGTGCACATTGAAGAAGAACATTATGGGGAAGAGGATAGGAATCCAAGAAAGGGAAGTGAAGATAAAACTAAGAAACTCCTGATGAGCAAAATCTGAATATGGATTCCTCTAAAGGGTAATAGGATGTGGTTGGACAAGATAATGTGCAGTTGGATTCCACTATTCCTACTTGGTTAGATAAGGAATTAAAGAGTAAACAAATTATGGTGGATGATACTCCTCCCAACTGGGATGAATTACTGGCAAACATAGGAAAAGGAAAAGAAAAGAAGAAAGCCAGGGTTATCTCCAAAGGCAAGCTACTCAAGCCAGGGTTATCTCTAAAGGCAACCTACTCAAGCTATAGTAATATCATTTTCCCTCTGAAAAGGCTGAAAATGTGTCTTTGACTACTCCTTTCCAACTATTTCTTGGCCTCTTTGCAGAATCTGCATATTAGGCTACGTTGTAGCATTGACATTTGATGAAGTAATGGGCTGCTTATTGTTTGTAGGCTACTGTTGTGAATTTCTAGCTTGCTGCCCCAAATCCATAGCTCTTTTTTTCAATCTAGTATTGGCCAAAATAGGAGAATTTTGTTGATCTTGGTTGTTCATGCCACAGAACTCAGAACTCTGCCAGTTCAGCAAGGAAACTTCAATGTTATCTTGTTGTTCTTGGTTCTAATCAACAACACTTTATGAACCAGGATAGTTGTTTTAGACCATTAAGGCCTAATTTCTCATGCCATTAGCACATGTTGATTGGTTATGGGGCTAATTGCATGGATAATACCAATCGCAATCCTGGGAAATGTTATTCTGAGGCACGCATTACTTTGATGAACTGGTTGCATTTGGGTTGTATGGCTAGAATGGTCTTGGATTAAAACTCTTCCTTTGGCCTTGATAATCATTCTAAAAGGTAGGCCTATTAGGCTGGTTCTGCTGATAAGGGGTTTGGTAAGGCTTGTGTTCCTGGCCTTTTTGCTTCTTTATGTTCACGAGGTAATTCCTGAAGGTCTTAAGTATGCTTTTAATCTCTTGAAGCTCTTGGGACTGGGCTGGAGCAATGATCTCTTGGTCTGTGTTATAATAACCTATCACTGGAACATGCAGGACAACAACTAAGGGAGGTAAACCAATAGGACTAGGTGCTTGTATTTCAGGAAACAAAGGATAGGAGGTCTGGGAGCTATATCTCTAGCTTAGATGAGACAATTCTCGGCTCTAATGGTGATGTCATAAGCGTTAGGGAGTGTATTCCCACCCATAGATTGGGTCATGATTGAAATCTTACTATTTAAGGCTTTTATGTAAAAAAAAAAAAGGGTTGGTAAAGGCTTTACCATTGCAATAATTTTGTCCCAGGTTCTCTAAAATCGATAGTTGAAATTAGCCAAGTGTTCATGTGGTACCCTCTGAATGGTGCTCAATTGCTCTAACAGGGACAAATTATCAGAGTTATCAACAAAATATTGATATAGGCCATTACCTAATGCATCCCATGTTGCGATTGAGTTTCCTACGACACCTCTAAACCATTGCAATGCTTTCCCTTTGAGTGATGTAGCCAAGAACCTTAATGCGACATTCTCTTGCGTGATACTGTGAACTGAGCATAAGGTGGCCACATCATGAATATGCTCAACCAACGTTGTGTGATCCTCCCCGGTGAAGTACGACATGCTTCTAATGGCTATAACTGGGATGTCATCATGTTTAGAAATGTCTAATGGACTTCCTCCATTAAAAGGTGCAAATGGGTGTTGTCTTGGCGCTACCATTGGTGTGCTTGTGGTATTGGAACTGGGATTCTTGGTGATAAAACTAAAGAGCTGAAAATAGGAGGTGTTCATTTTGACCTCATTGGTGTTTCAAATAGCCTCTTTGTTGTTCTGCCTCTTCTTCATGGTGGGGATAGCTATTTGTATTCAAAAGGTGCAGAACTTGACCTAGTTTTTACTTTTCTCATGCGCAAGTTGCACTAAGTTTGCATGTAAAATCAGAAACGGGGTCGCCAAGTATATTGAAACGAGCCTCCAAAAGGCTGAATAACTTGCTCAATACACCAAATAGCAACTTTAAAATATTAAAAACTTCTTTGAAATTGATTTTTAGAGTCCTATCGGGCATGCCAAAAACTGTTAGCAACTATATATCCACCCTTTATCAGATTTGCAAAAAATAAAACTATCTGTTGAAACATGGAAACTCTTTTTAGACATGGGTGATCTATGTGAAAAGAGAATCTCCAGAGTGATTTGGTTCTCCAAATGATGGATCCTATTCTAAGTGATTTTCTGGGAAAAAGGGATAGAGAATAACTAAAATTAAAACCTATGACTTAAAATGATTTTCAGAATTTAATGGTGACTAAGTGATGACTAGTTTTAAATCAACAAACAGCTTTTAGGAAAACAACAATACTTCACAATCTCTCATGAACACTAAACACATAAATGATTTGCATGAAGATTCAGATTTAAAAACAACATACAACCTATATTTTTGAATTTTCTGCATCAAGAATTACAATCTTAGGACATAACAAGAATTCTGAAAACATAAATAACAATATGACCTCAAACTAAAACTATAAGTAGACACAAAATTGAGAAATAGGAATGTTGCTTTATTCAACTGAAGGAGTATCAAAGTTTGAAACTAAGTACATAAAGTTTACAAGCTCTCCAAAATGTGTCAGAGCAAGAAACTAGAAATTGAACTAAGAAAACTCTAGGTTTTCTTCAAGATATATCTCCAAAACCCTAATCCAAGCTCAAGAAGAAAGCTCAAGGAAAATAATCAAAAACTACCCCAAAATTTTGCACAAAAGCAAAAAAATCACACTTTTTGCATGTACATACTAAAAAGCTCCTAAAAATAGGTCTGCTTTGCTTTAAAAGCAAACAAAACACCTTCTCTCTCCATCAAGAAGTTCAAATTCGACCGAGAGGAAAGATCATGATAAATCTACTAAAAATAGCAAAAAGATAAAGCAATTTATAAAATATCTCTTTATCCTTGCTTTTCAATGACTTGCAGATTTACTACTCTCATAATTTGATTACTTTTTGCAATTAAAGATATAGAAATCTTTTGCAAAAAAAGAAAACACAACCTCATTTCTCCAATTACAATAATTGATTTTCTTAAAAAATCATAAAAGATAATGAATATCTCTTATCCATATCCTAATTGATTTCTTTAAAATCATTGAAAAATAAATGCCTAAGTCATAATAAAATCATTTGCAATTTTATATATTTCTCACAAAATCAATTAAAAATCTAGAATATTGATCACTATCCATTTCTCACTAAGGAATTATTGACACAACCCTAAAATATAAAGCCATGAGAATATTTCATGGACAAGCTTAAGACTTAGGAAAAGAATCAAAATATGAAGACCTCTAAGATCCTCAACCTAATGCATACATAAGACATAAATCATTAAAGCATATACTCCTAAGTCGAATTAGGGTTAGGAAAACCCTAATGAACAAAACTAAAGCATTCCTATCATTTTGCATCTTTTTAGAATGATGTCTTTGCAGAGAAATGACTCTAACCTGCCACCATGTATGAGATAGGGTTTCAGTCGAATGAGGGAGATTAGAGCCTCCTTGCTGGCCTAATTTTGTCAAAATCTCACAATCTCTAGATGGTAAGTTGTTTTTAGGCTCTTTCAAGCTTCTTTGTTTTGTTTTAGAGTCATTTTCTAGCCTTGAGGCCGTGACATGAGATGATTATCTGACGTATTATGGCCCTATGTTTCTCTAGTTTGTCTCTTTTTTCTTGGTCTTCATTGTGGGAGGTCAACCCATACATCATGAAGCTTTCCAAGTGAGCTTTGCCATGGCTATTTCACTCCTCCACTGTGCACATGGTAAGCTATTGTTCCATTGCTTTTCCTTAGCATGATTTTCTAGCATCCTTTCTGCAAACAAAAACTTAGGAAATCTTTATATCTCTGCAAAATATCACTTTCATTTATAAACTCGTGGCCACATACAGGTCATGCCATGCTTGTTTACATTTACTTAGAAATTTGTATGGCTCCACCTGCCTCTCTTCAAGTTCTAGTTGTAGCATGCAAACTTAAGAGTTTTTCTACTTCAAAAATGGAAATATTGTTATAAATCTCTCCCTCTAGCTGCGACCACTCATTCACAAAAATGGTTGCTTTGTAATTTTTTGCGCTCGACCCAATAGAGTATAGTGTGTATTCCTACATTTTTTGTAAAACCCTCACATGGGTATCTCTTGATTCTGAAAGAAAACATTTATATTGTTGTTTCTATAGAAAACCCCATGTGAGTAAACCCAAATCATACCATCTTCATTTTATTTTCAAAACCGTAATGTGGGTATTCTAAAAATCAAAAGACATCTGCATTTTTTTTAGATCTGAAGGAAACTTCAAATGGATCTTCTTCTATTCTATGAATTGATAACCATTTAAAGAGCCAAAAGCTCTCTCCTGGCCATGCCATGTACATGCTTGATATGAGCTTTTGAAACACTTCTGTGCTCGGCCCATGATGATATCTCACTTTCCTTTGTAATTTATATCAAAACCCTTACATGGGTAAATGTAAATAATTAGAAATTTGTATATTTTGTTACACATTTAAAATCTAGACTTAACCCACAATAGCATTTCGCTTACACTCTGATCTTTGTAAAAAACCCCTATATGGGTAAATGTTACTTTGAAGAATACTACATTTTTTAGATAAAAATTCATATGGGTATTTTGAAATTCCTTCACAACTGCATTTCTATAATTTAGCTATTTACCCTTCATTTCTGAAAATGAGTATATGTAATCTTTGCTCCATTTATTTCTAGTCTACTGTATTTATCTTGGCCATATGGAAGAAACCCTAGCTCAGCCCTTACAATACTTTCCCTGAATTTCATGAAATTTATGTACTCCCCTTTAGACAACGAGACTAGCCCTTCAAAAAATTGCAAAAAACATGTGAATCCTTCATGATTATTGTTGAAAAACATTGGTACATGAGGAACATTCTTTCATCCTACACACAGAAATTAGTTTTATTGGAGTCTATAGAATATTTTTCCACTTCTATCATGCATTATTTTAGCTCTCATATTATTTCATACTGCTCCTCTTAAGCTCCCTCATGCTTGACTCTCCTTCAAATGCACAGGCAAAATGGAAATAAATCTATAACTTATTTTTCTTGTTGCAATATGTATTCATCATGTTATACTTTTCATATCCTAATGATATCAACGTGCACATGCCAAAAACTTTCCTCTTCATTCTGTACTCTCCCTACATATTCTTGGTGGGCTAATATCTTCTATCTGACACTCTTCATGCATTTTTATGCTCCATTATGAAAAGATTGTTTTATGCCCTTGCTCTCTTCTCAAATGAAAAATATGAAACTTGAAACATGCTTCCTTTATTAAATAGTAATCTTATTAGTGAGGCATTATGTATTCCTATTTACTATCATTGTTTATGAAATAGGACACTGTTGCTCCAAAATAGAAAAATATGAAATAGAATTTAATGTGAACAGTCTTATAGCAGCAAAAAAATACTATCATAGCAAAAGAAATAGTATAGCAACATTTTAGATTTGCAATCATGAAAATGATGCATTTCAGTTTAATTGATTGAACTCATTAACTCTACTATCCACTTGTAGCTTTCAGAAAAAGCATATTACTTGATTGCTATGAGTGAACAGTCGGCTTAATGGCTTTGATTAATGAACTTTGATTTACTCTTTTAGTTGTATAGTTTAGATGAACATGGTGATTGTACTCCTTCACTCAACCCCATCGGTAATATCAAAGGGGCAGCATGCCGAGCTTTACCCTTGTGGGAGCCCATTTTTCTCCAAATGCTTGGTCTTCAAAAGATAATCAGCTACATGACTTTTCCTATACTTGCACAAGGAAACAAATGATGTTAGCATAAAAAAAAATATGATGATGTATCCCTTTTTAGTTCATTCTGTCATTCTTTCCTTTAGTTGGTTCTATGCATTAAAAGGATTGAAATATATCTTTGTTAATATGGAATGTAGTATAGTTCATATCCCAAGCTCTTAATTGACACCCTTCTCAATCTTTTGTAGGTACATTTAGGAGTGGAAGCAAAATGGAGCAAGCTACAAGGAATCAACCAAAGATCAACTCAGGAAATGACGGATATGTCCCATGTTATTTTCTTCTCTCTTTTAGTTTTATATTTTCTCTCTTGTGATGAATGGAACCGACTAAAACCACAGCTTGTGTGGATATTTAAGTTTATTCTTTCATTTCCATTCTGAAAGAAAATGCATTGAAATGAAAAATTGTACTATCATTTGTATTCTTGCAATCAAATGAAAATATGTAATGTGAATAACTTATGAAATAAATGAAAGAAAAAATTCTTTATCATTTGTATACTCAATACTATACTCCATTTGATTTTGTAAAACCTTCAAGGAATACTTCTGAATCTCAGTTTTCTTAAAACACTTGCATTTCTCTCACTTGATAAATGATAATATAGTGAAAACAACACTTAAGCAAATCTAGAAATAACTGTATTTCACTTTCAAATATAATAATATTCAATCAGCTCCACCAATTGAGTTGTAGCGATAAATTGGTAACATTTTGGCAATTTTCGCTAAATGCTTGCCAGCTAAGCATAGATTAGTTGCCTTTAAAAACTCCATTGGGCACATATTCAAATCTTCCCCTTCATGAAACTCAGTACTTTGAACAACAATACTCCAATTAGTAGCAAAACAAAACAACCAAAGCATAAAGCAAACTATCAGGCCCTATTGGCCGGCAGAACATGCACAACAGCGCTTAGGGAAAGAAAACTACTGAAAAGAAATGTGCATAACGCACTTATTTGCAACAACTACTCTACTTGTTTACAAGATAGATCTTATCTTAGAGGCAATGCTTGAGGTGGATCCCATTTACTGGGATAGATAGCACCTCTCTAGTCAACTTAGAAAGTTGGAGAGCATTGTGTTCCTTGCACTCCATGATCACATAAGGCCCGTCCCAAATTGCATCAAATTTGGAATGTCATCCAGGTCTTCTCTTAAATTCATTCCACTTCAAGACTAGATCACCAATAATGAATTCTCGTGGTCTTGCCCTTTTATCAAAAGAGCTCTTCATCTGAGCTTTATATATCTCAAGTTCTCTTAATGCTTCCTTTCTAGTTTCTTCGAGCTCTATCAATTGTGCAAATCTTACTTCAAGAGGCTACTCATTCAGCAATTCTAGCTCTTTAATGAAAC
Source organism: Sequoia sempervirens (assembly GCA_007258455.2). Classification (NCBI taxonomy): domain Eukaryota; kingdom Viridiplantae; phylum Streptophyta; class Pinopsida; order Cupressales; family Cupressaceae; genus Sequoia; species Sequoia sempervirens. The sequence goes on from VDFB02271358.1 coordinate 295,939,529, forward strand.
TCAAAGTAGGTAATTCAATAGAAACAGGTAACTTAGATTCTTTTCCATAAGCAAGTACATAAAGAGAACAACCAGTGGCCCTTTCAGGAGTCACCTTGTTAGCCCAAAGGGCTAACTTCAGCTTTTCATGCCATGTTCATTGATTATCTTCCACTATCTTCTTGATTATCCGAATCAGATTCTTATTTGTAGATTCCTCTTGACCATTGCCCTGTAGATAATAATTAGAGGATGTGTTCAAATAAATTTTATTCCTAACTGACCAATAAAAAATCCTTAAACTGATAAAATCCAAACCATTGTCATAGATTATCGAATCTAGAATACCAAATCTTGACACTAAGTCTTGATAGAAATTAAGCACAGAAGTCTCATTTGCTTCTTTCAAAGCAACTACCTCAGTCCATTTGGTAAAATAATATGTGGCAGTAAGTATCCACTTATGACCCACACTTGAAAGTAGATTGATAGGTCCAATGAAGTCTAAACCCCACTTGGCAAATGGTTACTCCACCTGAATAGGGTGCAAGGGCAGCACTGCAAGCCTCTGTTTTCCAGAAAATAAAGCACATTTTTCACATATTCTGACCCAAGCAATAGCATATTTAAACAGATCTCACCAGTAATAACCATCCCACATAATTTTTAGGGTTGTTTTTCTTGTAGCAAAGTGGCCCCCTGAAGGCCCATCATGAAATTCTGCTAAAAGCTTATCAACTTGATCAGGCAGAATGCACCTTAACAAAACACCTTGAAAGTATCTCCTATAAAGAATGCCATCAATAATTGCAAAAGGAATATCCTGTAATCTGCAATACCTTCTTTTTGCTCTGTCTAAACCTTTGGGGCACTCTCCAGTTTGTAAATAGTGCATCATTTGTTGCAACCAAGTAGCATAAGAAAATGGAATGACAACTGCAACATCATTGTTTAGCACTCTGTCAACATTTTTAGCTTCTTCTAAGCTATTGTTGTCATTTCCTGCAATCTTCTCACACAAATCCTTGCCTCTAAAAATCTTAGTTACCTTAATATCAATGTCAAATTCCATTACTTTGGTAATCCAACTAGGACGCTAATCATTAATATCTTTGTTAACTAAGAAATCCTTAATAGTTGAATGAGCAACTAAATAGTGAATTTTTCTATTTGACAGTATATGCCTGAAATTTTTTAGGCTTCTTACAATAGTAAAAACATGCTTCTCGACAAAAGAGTACTTCACCTCATAATCATGTAGTACCTGGCTGAAAAATGATCCAAGTTGCTCCAAACCTTCATCGTTCTACTGGAAAAGCATAGCAGAAACAGTATCAACTCCTCCAAATGCATAAAGAATGAAATATTTGTCATACTTTGGATTAATGAGGGTATGGGAAATTGCAAGGGCTTCTTTAATCTACTCAAAACTTCTCTTACCCTCCTTGGTCTAGCTAAAAGACATATTCTTTTTAAGCATAGAAGTGAGAGGTTGCAGCAAGGCAGCAATATTTGGTATGAACCTTCTCAAAAAAATTATTCTTCCAAGGAAGCTTTGTAAGCCTTTCTTGTGCTATGGTAATGGTAATTCAAGAATTGTGGAGACTCTTTCAAAGTCTATAGAAATACCCTACTTTGAAACAATGTGTCTGAGGAGTTTACCTTTGTGTATAGAAAATATACACTTCTTCGGGTTTAGAGACACTTTGAACTCTCTGCATCTCTGAAAAATCTGCTCTAAATGATCAAGATGTTCATTAGCATTTCTGGAAAAGATACTAATGTCATCTAAATATACCATAACAAACTTATTCATGAGGTCCTGAAAGGCCATGTCCATCACTCACTGAAAAGTTGCTCCAGTGTTGGATAAGCCAAAAGGCATCTTTTTGTAAGCCATCGTGCCCCACTTAGTTGTGAATGTTGTCTTGAATTGATCTTCTTATTTTACCAGAATCTGGTTGTAACCTGAGTAACCATCTAGCAAAAAAAATTGTCAGAACCAGAAACTACTTGTAGAATTTTCTCCATGGAAGGGAGTTAGTAATGGTCTTTCAGTGACACTTTATTTAAATCTCATAAATCAACACACAATCTGATTTCCCCAATTTTCTTCCTAACTGGAACTAGGTTTGACACCCAAGAAGTATGCTTGATAGGAAAAATAATACCACTCTCGACTAACTTATTTAGCTCAGCTTTCATAAGGTGTTCTAATTTGGGATTAAGAGGTCTTTGTTTCTGCCTTACTGGCTTTGCATCAGCCTCTAGTTCAATAGTATGTTGGGCTAGTTCAAGATCAAAACCTTTCAAATCCTTGTAATCCCAAGCAAAAACATCTCTAAATTTTTGACATAACAGAATAAATGCTTGTTGTTCCTCTTTATTACATACCTTCCCCAACTTGAGTAGCTTGCCTTTGAAGATTTCAATTGCCTCATAGTGTTCTTCTTTAACAGTCAGGCTACACTTGTCCTTCCGCACTTGGTCATGTGAATTGAACACAGATTCCAAGGTCACCAAACCTTTTGGTAGCTTGTTTATCTTCAAATGCACAATCTAGTTATCATACTGCTGTTGCCACTTTTGTTGGTTTCCATCTGCAAACTCAGCTTTAGCAATTAAAATAAATTACAATTTGCTCATCACAGTCAAAAACCTGCCAACTCACATTATTTTCAAGAATGGAAGGTCTGACCACTATTTTTACATACTAACATGCCTCTACTTTGTGAATTTTGTTTGGAATATCAAACTAGGCTCCTATGGTAACGAGCCTATCTGCATGCTTATTTTCATTTTTAGGAACTGAAACAATATTAAAAGCATCAAAATCTTCCATTAAATCCCATACACAATGCTTATATTTCTTAAGGAAGTCATTTTTTACAGCATTAAGATTTATGACCTAATTTACTATTAACTCTGAATCACCATAAACTTGCAAGAATTTGATACCTCTCTTTCGAGCCCATTCTAGGCCATGCACTAATGCTTTGTATTCAGCTGTATTGTTTGAACAACTAAAAGCAAATCTGAAAGCTAAAAAATATTTATCTCCCTCTAGTGAAAACAGCATAGCTCCACCTCCAACACCTATACTACTTCTCGAACCATCGAAGTAAAGCTTCCAAAGCTCGTCTTCTATTTATGCAGATTGTTCCTCTTCTTTGCAAAGATTAGGAATATCAAAATCAGGTTCATGAATCATATAGACCCCTAATCTTATCTCAGTTGTGTGCTGAAAAAGGATCAAGCTCATGATCTTCGGCTGCCCATTCATCTAGATTCATATTTTCTATAAGGGTGTTGCAATCTAAGGTCATGGGTTGTTCCTCCAGTACAAGGGTTGCGTAGAGGTTAGCATTTATAAGATTAGGGGAATATGGTTCGATATGGTCTTTGGCTAGAGGCTCAAACTTTATAGTCACTTTTGTGCCATACCTTGTTCTAAAAAATAGATGAGACCAATCAGAGGACAAAAACCCACCCAACTTGGCTATAAAATCCCTCGAGAGACAAATGGAAAAGTGCGGTGGTAAATCAATAACATGTATATCCTGATGAATAGAAAAACTTGGGGATGCATGTAGGGTAAGTGCAAGGTTCTTGATTATACCAACAGTTTTAATAGCAGACCCATCTAACTGAACTACTCCCTTTTGGGGGTTAGGCTCATAAACAAGACCTAGCTTATCAACTGCATTTAGGCTGCATTTAGGTTGTATGGCTGGAATGGTCCTTGGTTAAAACTCTTCCTTTGTCCTTGATAATCATTTTGAAAGGCAAGCCTATTAGGATGGTTCTGTTGATAAGGGGCTTGGTAAGGCTTGTCCTCTTGGCCAAATTGATTCTTTATGTTCATGACATCATTATCAAAGGTCTTAAGTATGATTTTAATCTCTTGAAGCTCTTGGGACTAGGCTGGAGCAGCGATCACTTAGGCTATGTTATGATAACCTATCATTGGAACAAGCAGGATAGCAGCTAAGGGAGGTAAAGCAATGGGACTAGGTGGTTGTATTTCAGGAAACAAAGGCATAGGAGGTCTAGGGGCTATATCTCTAGGTTGGATGAGAAAATTCTCGGCTCTAATGGCAATGTCATAAGCATTAGGGAGTGTATACACACCCATACATTTGGTCAAGACCGAAATCTTACTATTTAAGGCTTTTAAGTAAAACAAAAAAGCATGGGTTGGTAAAGGCTTTACCGTTGCAGGAATTCTATCCTAGGTTCTCTGAAATTGGTAGTTGAAATTAGCCAAGTGTTCATGTGGCACCCTTTGAATGGTCCTCAATTACACTAATAGGGACAAATTATCAGATTTATCAGCAAAATAATGATACACACCATTACCTAATGCATCTCATGTTGTGATTGAGTTGGCTATGAGACCTCTAAACCATTGCAATGCTTTCCCTTTGAGTGATGCAGCCAAGAGCCTTAACTTGACATTCTCTTGCGTGATGTTGTGAACTGAGTATAAGGTGGCCACATCATGAATATGCTCAACCGGCGTTGTGTGATCCCTCATGGTGAAGTACAACAGGCTTCTAAGGGCTACAACTAGGATTTCGTCATGTTGAGCAATGTCTAATGGACAACCTCCATTAAAAGGTGTAAATGGGTGTTTTCTTGTCGCTGCCATTGGCAGTGCTTGTGATATTGGAACTGGAATTCCTGGTGATAAAACTAAAGAGCTGAAAATAGGAGGTGTTTATTTTGACCTTGCAGGTGTTTCAAATAGCCTCTTTGTTGTTCTCCCTCTTCTTCATGGTGGGGACAACTGTCTGTATTCAAAAGGTGCAGAACTTGACCTAGTTTTCACTTTTCTCATGCACAGGTTGCAATAAGTCTACATGTAAAATCAGAATCGAGGTCGCCAGGTATATTGAAATGAGCCTCCAAAAGGCTAAATAACTTGCTACATACACCAAACAACAACTTTAAAATATTAAAAACTTCTTTGAAATTGATTTTTAGAGTCCCACCGAGCATGCCAAAAACTGTTAACAGCCAGAAATGCACCCTTTGTCAGATTTGTAAAGAATCAAACTATCTGTTGAAACATGGAAACTCTTTTTAGACTTGGGTGATCTATGTGAAAAGAGAATCTCAAGAGTGAGCTGGTTCTCCGAATGATGGATCCAATTCTAAGTGATTTTCTAGGAAAGAGGGGTAGAGAATAACTGAAATCAAAACCAATGACTTAAAATGATTTTCATAATTTAATGGTGACTAAGTGATGACTCTAGTTTTAAAACCACAAACAACTTTCAGGAAAACAACAATACTTCACAATCTCTCATAAACACTAAACACATACATGATTTGCAGGACGATTCAGATTTAAATACAACATACAACCTATATTTCTGAATTTTCTACATCAAGAATTACAATCTTAGGACATAACAAGGATACTGAAAATAGAAATCACAATATGACATCAAACTAAAACTATGAGTAGACACAAAATTGAGAAATAGGAATGTTGCTTTATTCAACTGAAGGAGTATCAAAGTCTGAAACTGAGTACAAAAAGTTTACAAGCTCTCCAAAATGTGTCAAAGCAAGAAAATAGAAATTGAACTAAGAAAAAACTAATTTTTATTCAAGATATATATCTCCAAAACCCTAATCCGAGCTCAAGAAGAAAGCTCAAGGAAAATAATCAAAAACTGCCCCAAAAGTTTGCACAAAAGCATGAAAATCACACTTTTTGCATGTACATACTAGAAAGCTCCTAAAAGTAGGTCTGATTTGCTTCAAAAGCAAACAAAACACCTTATCTCTCCATCAAGAAGTTCAAATTCAGCCAGGAGGAAAGATCATGAAAAATATACTAAAAATAGCAAAAAGATAAAGCAATTTATTAAATATGGCTTTATCCTTGCTTTTCAATGACTTGTAGATTTACTATTCTCATAATTTGATTACTTTTTGCAATTAAATATTTAGAAATCTTTTGCAAAAAAAGAAAACACAACCTCATTTCTCCAATTACAATAACTAATTTTCTTAAAAAATCATAAAAGATAATGAATATCTCTTATCCATATCCTAATTGATTTCTTTAAAATGAAATGAAAAATAAATGCCTAAGTCGTAAATAAAATCATTTGCAATTTTATTTATTTCTCACAAAATCAATTAAAAATCTAGAATATCGATCACTATCCATTTCTCACTAAGGCATTATTGACACAACCCTAAAATATAAAGTCATAAGAATATTTTGTGGGCAAGCTCAAGACTTAGGAAAAGAATCAAAATATGAATACCTCTAAGATGCTAAACCGAATGCATACATAAGACATAAATCACTAAAGCATATACTCCTAAGTCAAATTAGGGTTAGGAAAACCCTAATGAACAAAACTAAAGCATTCCTATCATTTCGCATCTTTTTAGAATGATGTCTTTGCAGAGAAATGGCTCTAACCTGCCACCATGTATGGGATAGGGTTTCAGTCGAATGAGGGAGATTAGAGCCTCCTTGCTGGCCTAATTTTGTCAAAATCTCACAATCTCTAGATGGTAAGTTGTTTTTAGGCTCTTTCGAGCTTCTTTGTTTTGTTTTAGAGTCATTTTCTAGCCTTGAGGCTGTGACATGAGATGATTATCTGATGTATTATGGCCCTGTGTTTCTCTATTTTTTCTCTTTGTTCTTGGTCTTCATTGTGGGAGGTTGACCCCTAAATCTTGAAGCTTTCCAAGTGAGCTTGGTCGCGACTATTTCACTCCTCCACTATGCACATGGTAAGCTATTGTTCCATTGCTTTTCCTTGGCATTATTTCTTAGCATCCTTTCTGCAAACAAAAACGTAAGAAAGCTTTATATCTTTGCAAAATATGCCTTTCATTTATAAACTCTTGGCCACATATAGGCCGTGCCATGCTTGTTTACATTTACTCAGAAATTTGTATGGCTCCACTTGCCTCTTGTTAGGTTTTGGTTGTAGCATGCGAACTTAAGAGTTTTTCTACTTCAAAAATGGAAATCTTGTTATAAATCTCTCCCTCTGGCCGTAGCCACTCATGCACAAAATTAGGTGCTTTGTAATTTTTTGGACTCAACCCAATAGAGTATAGTGTGTATTCCTACATTTTTTGTAAAACCCTCACTCGGATATCTCTTGATTCTGAAAGAAAAGGTTTATATTGTTGTTCCTATAGAAAACCTCAAGTAAGTAAACTGAAATCATAACATCTTCATTTTATTTTCAAAACCCCAATGTGGGCATTCTGAAAATCGAATGGCATTTGCATTTTTATTTTAGATCTGAAGGAAACTTCAAATGGGTCTTCTTCTCTTCTGTGAATTGATAACCATTTATAGAGCCAAAAGCTCTCTCCATGCCGCGCCATGTACATGCTTGGTATGAGTTTTTGAAACACTTTTCAGCTCAACCCATGATGATATCTCACTTAACTTCTTAATTTATATCAAAACCCTTACATGGGTAAATGTAAATAATGAGAAATATGTATATTTTCTTACACATTTAAAATCAGGACTTCACCCACCATAGCATTTCTCTTAAACTATGATCTTTGTAAAAAAAATCCCTATATGGATAAATGTTACTTTGAAGAAGACTACATTTCTGAGATAAAAATTCATATGGGTATTTTGAAATTCCTGCACAACTTCATTTTTGTACTTTAGCTATTTACCCTTCATTTCTTAAAATGAGTATATGTAATCTTTGGTCCATTTATTTCTAGTCTATTGCATTTATCCTGGCCATATGGAAGAAACCCTAGCCTGACCCTTGCAATACTTTCCCTGAATTTCATGAAATCTATGTACTCTCCTTTAGATAGCGAGACTAGTCCTTCAGAAAATTGCAAAAAACATGTGAATCCTTCATGAGTATTGTTGAAAACCATTGGTACATGGGGAACATTCTTTCATCCTGCACATAGAAATTAGTTTTATTGGAGTCTGTAGAATGTTTGTCCACTTCTATCATGCACTATTGAAACTCTCATATTATTTCATACTGCTCCTCTTAAGCTCCCTCATGCTTGACTGTCCTTCAAATGCACAGGCAGAATGGAAATAAATATGTTACTTATTTTCCTTATTGTAGTATGTATTCATCATGTTATACTTTTCGTCTCCTAATGATATCCACTTGCACATTCCCAAAAATTCCCTCCTCATTCTGTACTCTCCCTACAAATTCTTGGTGGGCTAATATCTTCTATCTGGTACTCTTCATGTATTTTTATGCTCCATTATGAAAAGATTGTTTTATGCCCATGCTCTATTCTCAAATGAAAAATCTGAAACTTGAAACATGCTTCCTTTATTAAATAGTGCTCTTATTAGTGAGGCATTATGTATGTCTATTCACTATCATTGTTTATGAGATAGAACACTGCTGCTCCAAAACAGAAAAATATGAAACAACATCTAATGTGAACAGTCTCAAAGCATCAAAACAATACTATGGCAGCAAAAGCAATAGTATAGCAATATTTTAGATTTGTAATCATGAAAATGACGCATTTCAGTTTAATTGATTGAACTCATTAACTCTACTATCCACCTGTAGCTTTCAAAAAAGCATATTACTTGATTGTTATGAGTGAATAGTTGTCTTAATAGCTTTGATGAATGAACTATGCTTTACTCTTTCAGTTGTATAGTTCAAATGAACATGGTGATTGCACTCCTTCACTCAACCCCATTTGTAATACCAAAGGGGCAGCATGCCGAGCTCTACCCTTGTGGGAGCCCGTTTTTCTCCACATGCTTGGTCTTCAAAAGATAATCAGCTACATGAATTTTCCTATACCTGGACAAGGAAACAAACGATGTTAGCATAAAAAATATATATGATGATGATGTATCCCTTTTCAGTTCATTCCTTCATTCTTTCCTTTAGTTGGTTCTATGCATTGCAAGGATTGAAATATATCTCTATTAGTATGGAATGTAGTATAGTTCATATCTTGACCTCTTAATTGATGCCCTTCTCAATCTTTTGCAGGTACATTCGGGAGCAGACGTAGAATGGAGCAAGCTATGAGGCATCAACCGAAGATCAACTCAAGTAATGACGGATATGTCCCATGTTATTTACTTCTCTTTTTCAGTTGTATATTTTCTTTCGTGTAATTAATGGAACTAGCTAAAACCATGACTTGTGTGGATATTTAAGTTTATTCTTTCATTTGCATTCTGAAAGAAAATGCATTGAAATACAAAATTGTACTATCTTTTGTATTCTTGCAATCAAATGAAAACATGTAATGTGAATAAATTATGAAATAAATGAAAACAAAAATGCTTTATCATTTGTATACTTAGTTTTTTACTCCATAGTTTTCTACTACATTTGATTTTGTAAAACCTTCGAGGAATACTTTTGAATCTTAGTTTTCTTAAAATACTTGCATTTTTGTCACTTGATAAATGATAAGATAGTGCAAACAACACTTAAGTACATTCAGAAATAACTGTGTTTCACTTTCAAATATAATAATATTCAACCAGCTCCACCAATTGAGTTGTAGTGAAGAATTGGTAACACTAGCATTTTCACCTATTATCTGAGTTGTTTATGCATTGTCAAGACCTAGCATTAGAGACCTTGGGGTTATCTCTTGAGGCTTGCTGATAGAGATTTAACTTTCAATAGAGATAGGATATTTGTATCTTGTCTAAGTTGTTGTGCAGAAAACACCATCAATAGATTGGCACTAGGAGGGCCTGAATAAGCAAACTGGATCAATATTTTTTGCCATTTCTCCTGAAAGATTCAGAAGAAGAACCAGATCCACTCCACAAGAGGAGGAATTTCAAGAGTTGCAATTTCCTACTAGGTCAAGAAGGACCATAAGAAGGTGAGAATCATCATCCACCCAGCCACTTCCATCATCTCCATCATCCTCATCTTCATCAAGTCCATCCTCATCTTATTTATAAGCCATCCTTGTTCAAAAACCCCAACAAGCCATAAGTTAGCCATTACCACCTCCACCCCCACAAATGGATGTCCTTGCTAACAACCCATCTCCCTTGACCTTCAATAACTACAATGTTATGTCCAAGAACCTTGAACACTTTTTTTCTAAGTCCCATTTTAATGATCCCAATAGGACTGCAGAGGAACATATCAAACTTTTTTAGACTTTCCTTAGGGATAGAGGAATCAATCATGAGGATGTAGTGTGTAGGCTATTTCCTTATTCCCTAGGAGAATCTATGTGTTCTACTGGTACAATCATTTTCCTACTGGGTCTATTCATAATTGAACTGAACTAGAGACTACATTTCTATAGAAGTTTAGGATTCCCATTAGTCCAAATGAGCTTTACCTTCAGTTCACCAAGGTTAAGAGAGAGGTCAATGATCCCATAAGGTCCTTTAATAATAGGTTTCATCGTGTGTATACCCAACTACAGGATCCTTATGCTATAGATGATGCCACTACTTTAGAATTCTATTATGAGGGTCTTGATAGTATGGCAGCTACCTTCATGAAGTGGTGAAACAATCCTCCAACCACCCTACTTGATGCATACATAGAGTTGTAAAGGTTAGTATCGATCTAAGACAACACTTGTTTGGGCCTTTACCATCACTAGGACCCACTACTCACCCTAGGTAGGTCCCAGTTCTCAATCAAGCTCTTGCCAATCATACTCCTATCATGAATCTGATACCTCAATTGCCTTTGGTTCCTCACCCATGACCTCCTGTGAATCAAGTTCCACCTGTGGTCAGCTACCCCCAGTAAAATGCTAATCACCCTCTTCATCTATAGCCTCAAACTGGTTTCCCCACATATATGTAGAATTCTAAGGTATTGAACCAGTCATTGAGTTTTGGTGCTGCAACAGGATATCCTCAAAACAATGCAAACCAAACTCCATATAATAATTCTAACAAGGAAAGGTTGGATGAACTGACTAAACAAGTGAAAAATTTGAACATGGAGATCACTTATTTGAGAAACCAAAATATTCAACTCCAGGCTACTCAAAGGAGTATGCAATCCAATCATTATATTGAAAATCGGGAATCTCAACAAGGACAACACTTTGATAGGGGACAACACCCTGAAAGAGGACATAACTATGATAGAGGATAGAATTATGATAAAGGACAATCTTTAGGCCAGAACTTTGATAGGGGGAAAGCTAGTGGACAAGGATTCAACAAAAGACAACCACCCAGACAGAATAGGACTTGGAATACAAGGATTAACAATGGGGGTGTCCCTACCCCGTTGGATTAGCTAGCTAATGAATAGAAGCCTCCAAGTGGTGTATATCTAGTTGAAGCTTCTTTATTAGGCTGGTGTAGGCTCCATAAGACAAGCCAACATTCTGAATTAGACTATCCTGAGTTCCAAATAGCTACCTCAATCTATCAGTATGAGGTGGAGAATAATGCAAGTAATCAAGAGTTGGTACCATCTACTCCTTACAACAAAATAGTGTTGGTGCTAAATCATGCTCCTTTTCCACAAAGTAAGGAGAATGTGCCTGAAGAGGAATCAAACTATTTAAGGAGGAAGATCAGGTGTGCAATGGAGATGAAATTACACAATTGTTCAATGAAAATCATGTGAATGATAATTGCCCAATGGATGAGGAAGAAACTTATTTTGAAGAGGTGAAGACATTCCAGTAGCCTGTAAAGAAATATGACCTAAGAGATCTGCCACACAGACATTCACAAGCTGGAGGCCCATTCACCACTTCTATTCCTCCAAAAAAATTCACCACACCTCCAAATCCCAATGCTAGAAATAATCCAACATATCCTCATGTTCCTAGATAGTACTTATCTAAAGATCAAGGACAAGTGGATCTATTAAAAGGGAATATTACTGAAACAAGCAAAGATAAGGTGGTGGAATGCCCCAAAGAGGTTCCTGCTGACCTGAGTATAGAACAACTAGCCATATATGTTGCAGAAGAACTCAAGAAGCTAAAGGTAAGCCTCTCTACATTTGAATTATTGAGAGACCCAACTATTAGAAATGTAGTTTTAGGAGCTTATAATGCAAGTTCGGTATCACAAGATAGATCAGTCAATGAGAGTGTTAATAAAGCATCCATTTCTCAAGTAGTAAAAGATCAGAATAAATTTCATACATAGTCTAGAGATAAAGGGGAGGAGAAAGATAAAACTCAAGTTTCCTAGGCAGATACCCCTTTAACTCTGTTTCAAGGGAGAACACAAACACCTCCATTCTTGATTTTTATCTGTATATTTGGTAAGAACTTGCACAATTTCTTGTTAGATTCAGGTGCTTCTACCAATGTGATGCCCTTTGGTGTTTGTAGAGCTTTAGGAATTACCCCTACTAACTTCCAAAAGAAAGTTACTCAACTAGATAAAACTAAAGTTAACGTTGTAGGGGAATTGAACATGATTCACATGCAAATTGCCTTTGGTCCTAGAATTCAACAAATCATTAATATACAGGTGGAAAATATACCTGATGCTTATGGTTTGATTTTGGGAAGAGACTTTACAAAGGCTCTGAATGGATATGTATCAACTGATCAATCTCACATGTGGCTTCCCTAAAAGGGAGTGCCAAATCATATCAGGATTGAAAGAGAGCCTAGGATGAAATATATGATCACAAATCAGAATACTTCGAATGAAATATTGATATCAAAGGTGAGCATGGGAAATTATGTGCTAATGGACCCTTTTGAAGAATCTAATGTGGAAGAAATTCTTATGCTACATACCACACCCATTGATCTTATAGCTAAATCTAGTGGTTCAAGAGCCCTAGTGGAACCCATTGATGATGATGAGCCTGAAGATAACCAGCTCAGGTTGCTAGATAATTTCCATGACTTCATCTAGAAGTGCATTGCAGATCAGATTCATTTGGGTAGAGGAATGAATTTTGGAGAACTACTCTTGCCCAATTGGTGTAGAGTTCACAATGCCCCCCACTCTGAATTGGAATGTTGCTTGTGCCAAGCTATAGTAGAACAAGTGCAGAGATGTATGAGCCCCACTCCAATAGTCAAAATCAATATACAGAATATTCAAGAGGATCCCAAAGGGAAGAGGGTGATGCTTTTTAAAGAGCCTTCCAATAGTAACAATATAAGGGATGTAGCAAGGAAATCTACAGCTACTGGTTGTTGGACCTTAAGATTTGATGGATCCAAATCAAAGCAAGGAGATAGGGAAAGATTTGAGCTAATCAGTCCAAGAGATAAAACTTTCTTTGTTGCTCATAGACTTCAGTTTCATTGTACCAATAATGTAGCAGAATATGAGGCCTTGATTCATGGTTGCTTATGGCACTAAGGAAAAAGGTCAAGATTTTGCAAGTCTTTGGGGATTCTAAGTTGGTGGTCAAACAAGTTAGAAGGCAGTACTCGTTCCCTGACATAAGGATGACCAATTATAGGCATAGAGTATGGGACCTTATCAAGGGATTTTATGCCTTCAACATTCAATTGATACCATGTAATAAAAACCAAATGACAGACTCCCTAGCTTAGGTGGCTAGTACATTGCAACCTTTGTCTCTTTCTAGACTGAAGAAATTTACTATGAAGTTGACCCCAGTGCCTTCAATACCTGAAAATGTGACCAACTTCTAGGTATTTGAAGATGATAAGCATATTTTAGATTTTATTACAAGTTCAAATGTCTTTACTTCTCAATTTATTGATGAAGTTGAGCCCCAAGAAGTAGAGATGGATTTGGAAGGGATTATTAATTTGAAGACTAATACTATTCCAAGGGGAATAGTGTAGCTAGAAAGTATTTTTGATATGGATAAGGTTAGAGATCAGGAGCAAGATGCTAAGAAGGAGTCCATCAGTGGACAATGTGAAACATACAACATGGGCACTGAAGATGATATCAAAAATGTCCTCATTGGTAAAGTGTGTACTCCGGAAGAAAGAAAAGGAACCATTGATTCCTTGCATACATATCAAGATGTGATAGCCTAGAGCTATGAGGACTTGAAGACATATGACACTTCAATTATAACTCATACTATCCCTTTAAAGCTTGGAGCAAGACCTTTCAGGTAGAGGAAAAGTCCCATCAATGCCCTGTTGGAGCCCATAATACAAAAGGAAGTGCAAAAGCCATTATTTGCTAGGATTATATTCCCAGTCAGGCATTTGACTTGGGTTGTGAATCTGGTCCCTATGAGAAAGAAAAATGGGGAGATCAGACTATGTGTGGATTTTAGGAACCTTAACAGAGCATCAAAAAAAGACAATTATCCAGGTCCTTCACTAGATAAAATTCTTCAGATTATCAATGGGTCTCAAATGATTTCTTTTCTAGATGGCTACTCTAGATACAACCAATTTATGGTGCAATATGAAGATAGGCATAAAACTGCTTTCACCACAAAGTGGGGCACTTTTTCCTACAAAAAGATACCTTTCAGCTTGATCAATATTGGAGATACATTCCAAAGAGCTATGAACATTGCTTTTAAGGACATAGTTGGTAAGTGCGTCATAATTTATATGGACGATATGACAATTTTCTCCAAAAAGTGAGGTGATCATATAGCAGACTTATGCAAGGTATTTCAGAGGTGTAGAGAGTTTGACATCTCCCTTAACCCTAAGAAATGCATCTTTGGGGTTACTGATGGAAAACTGTTGGGGCACATTATTTCAGAGAAAGGTATTGCTATTGATCTTGAGCGAGTGGAATCCATACTCAAGATTCAACCACCTGCTAGAAAGAAAGAAATGAAATCATTTTTTGGTAAGATTAACTTTGTACGAAAGTTCATCACTGGATTTGCTAAGATAGTCAAGCCATTAAATTCCATGTTGAAGCAGGAAGCTAAAGTTGAATGGAATGTCAAGGCAAAAGAAGCATTTGTAGAAATAAAAAGGGATATTGTTGGAGCCCTAGTCTTTGAGAGTCTTGATTATGCTAAGCCATTTTACATATATTCATTTGCTTCTTATCACTCATGTGCTGGTATGTTGACCCAAAAGTCTTACCAAGGAAATGACCACCCCATAGAAATTATGAGTGCACCACTAAAAGATGCAAAACTAAGGTACCCAAGTGTGGAGAAGCAAGCCTACACCTTAGTTTTTTGAAGAAATTTAGACACTATATTCTAAGGAACAAGGTCTTTGCAGTAGTACCAAATCCTGTAGTCAAGCTGCTGCTGATGCAAAATGAACTGGGAGAATGCAGAGCAAAGTGGGTGACTATGTTATAGGAGTATGATATTGAGATTCAGCCCATGAAGTTGGTAAGAGGGAAAGGGCTTACTAGAACAATGGATGAAATGGGTCCTAACCTTGCAGCCTAGCATTATAATCTTGAAGACGTCTCTCCTGGGGACTAGTATGATGACATCATTTACTATCTTTTGCATCAATAGTGTCCAAATCACCTTAATTCTAGGTAAAGAAGAGCATTACACTCGAAGAGTGACAGTTTCATCTTGAAGGGAGTTGTTCTATATAAAAAGAACCATGAAGGTGTCTACTTAAGATGCTTGGGAAAGCAAGAAGTTGAAAGAGTGATGGTTGAATTTCATGATAGATATGGCACTGGCCATGGTTCTACGCCTTCCACCACAAATCATATTCTAAGGGCTAGTTATTATTGGCCCACATTGTTCAAAGACACACATAATCATGTCATAACTTGCCATGTATGTCAAACAATAGCTATCATAGAAAAGCATGCAATACTCCCACTTCAACCAATTTTGAGGTAAAGCCTTTCGCACAATGGGGAATGGACTTTATAGGTCCAATCAATCCACCTTCTTCTACAAGCCATAGGTATATTCTCATTGTTACTAAGTATTTCACAAGATGGACTAAGGATCTTGCATGCAAACAATGTACTTCTAAAGTGGTAATCAATTTCATCAAATCAGGTATTACAAACCTCTTTGGATGTCCTATGTCTTTGGTTTGTGATAATGGTCATGCATTTGCATCATTGAAATTCTCTAACTGGGCCTTTGATTATGGAATTATAATCAAATTTTCATCCAATTATTACCCTCGGGGTAATGGTCTGGCTAAGTCCTCTATTAAAAACCTTTTGACAGTCAATCGTAAGTTGTTAGAAAGAAACCCTAAGGACTGGCATACCCAACTTTGGTTTGTTCTTTGGACAAATCATACAAGACATAATACTTCCATAGGAACTTCCCCTTACCATTTGGTTTATGGGCTAGAACATGTGTTTCCCATCTAGTTAAAAACCCCACCCTGCAGTTTATTAATGAGCATTATGATGAGGGGGATAAACGAGAAGCCTAACTTGCTGAACTATTACACCTTGAAGAAAAAAGAGATGAGGCCCTTGAAAATTTTTCCAAACATTAGGGTGTAGTCAAAAAATGGTTCTCTACTGGGATAAAGCCCATGACCATAAGGGAGAGCATGGTAAATTTAACAAACTCTGGCTTGGTCCTTATCAAATTTCAGAGATTCTAGGAGATAATATTTTTTGCTTTAAAACTCTCACTGGAGAGGATATCCCACTTCCTATTAATGGGTAGTACTTGAAGCATTATTTCCAATCTTGAGTTGTCTACAACTCTTTCCTTGTACATAGTTAGCTTAGGTTTCTTTTCTGCTTGGTTTGTTTTGTTTTGGTTAGAGTAGGTTTCCTTTCTATTTGCTGCTTTTGGTTTGATTTTGGTTTGGTTTTCTTTTGCTCCGCTTTGCTTTTGAGTTTTCCTACTTTCTTCTGGGCATGTTGCATCTGCATGACACACATTTATCTAGGACTATTTTGAGTATTTCTCTTACAAACTTCAATCATCATTCCAGAGTCAGTTGGTTAAAGTCTTGTATTGGTTTCATATGTATTAATTTCCATTAGTGAATAAATCATGGGTTAGATTAAAATCTAGACTGTATTTGGGTCTTATACCTTTACACAGATCTTTAAAATTCCAAAGGAGCATAGGGTCCTTATGAAGTCTGGTTAGGTGAAAAATATTATTTTTGCTTCAGCGCCACTGTGGTTCTCAACCCTGAGTGTGAACTTCATTGTTCATAGGTTGGAACAAAAGTGAAAAGAAAAGAAATATCAAAATATATATATATTGAAAATTGAAAGAAAAGTCTAGCCTATCAGGAGTATCCAAGTATCTCTACCAGGACTATGGACGCTCGACTGGTAGTAGAGCTATGCTTGGGAGGACTACAGTGATAACCTTATCGGGGCTATAGATGCCTAACCGGCAGTGAGGCTCTATCTAGGATGCTTTTGGAGTTAGAATCTTTACATAACCTAGTCAGACTAAATTTGGCCCCTGTTGCAACTAAGGGAAATGAATACACATGCACACACTTTGAACCTCGTACAGGAAAGGTTTGTTTGTCCCTCAATCTTTAAGATCTATTAAATTGGTGACCCAATGCAGGATTGAAACTAGAGATTATGGGTTCTTCATTCCATTTTGTCACTAAAATGCTCTGGAGCATTCTCCTAGCAAGAGTCACCATTTGTTGTGCAATTTTCACACACATGCCCCACTGAAAGTAGGGACCCCCTTTTTTCGCTCTGATTTCTGGTGCTTTGGCCCTTTGGTTTTGAGGATTTGCTTGCCTAGGCACGTGCTTGAATTTTTATCTTGCTTGCACTAATGATCCCTTTAGTTTATTTGTTGAGAATCTTAAGTTTTAAGACATTTATGGGTTTTCCTTTGATTTCAGGATTCTCCTCCTCCGGCGGAATTCCCCAGTTTCCTTGAAAACCTGATGAGGAGGAACTTATACTGTGATCCAAGGATTCTGGTCCTTCACAGAATTACATGTCAACCAAATTTCTCTAAAATTCTTGCACCTTGTCTAATTCCTAGTTTTTGTTCTGGGTTATCTTGTCAATAGCATTAATGCTTAAATGTATGATTCTTGCGACATGTATTTAGTTAATTTTTTGGGATTCTTGTGCCATTGATATTTTATCATTTGTCTTTTGTTGATCTAGGGGGGTTTGATCTTGAGTGCTAGGTTTCATTTGATGTGTAGAATTTTTGCATTCATGAGTTTGGTGGTGAATTTCCTAAGCGTGACCATTGTTGCTGCTATTTGTTGGGGCATCAAATTTGGTTACCAGTCATTGAACATAATTGCATTCATCTCATTAATTGCATGTATTCATTGCCATACTTTCAAATGTCAGATGAGAGTGATTCTTTGATGCTTTCAGTATGCGTGGAGCCTAGATTTTGCATGTTTGGCACCCAGCATTTTAAAGCTAGGGTTG
This sequence comes from Sequoia sempervirens, assembly GCA_007258455.2. NCBI lineage: Eukaryota > Viridiplantae > Streptophyta > Pinopsida > Cupressales > Cupressaceae > Sequoia > Sequoia sempervirens. The sequence continues at coordinate 295,957,752 of VDFB02271358.1, forward strand.
TGCAAATGTTTCGTAATTTCTAGAGGTATAGAAGATGCACCCCTTAGGTAATCCTTTTAAGTTTGATAGTGCCAACTCTATCTCCAAACCTGGCTCGGTGTGTATGATTTCTTTAGCTTGGTTTAATTTTAGGGTTTTTGAGCTTGACCGATTGTCAGCCATGAGTGAGGTGTAAATATGTGAATTCAGTTCCATTCAAATGAACTCACTTAGATCTATTCCAAACAACCCATTTCTATGATTAATGAGCTGAGCAATCCAAGTCTAAGCTAACTCCCGTGCATTAATGGAAAATTTTATGGTTTTGATCTTAGAGGTTTGATGGTTAAATTTAGGGCATCACCATTCCTCGCCAATTTTCATCTGAGAGAGTTGAGGACTCGAAACGATCAATAAGAAACGTAAAACAAGCTATATTTGAGCTTAAAGTCTCAAATTTGTGATTGCTCGATTGTTCTGGGTGAGATCATGAGAAATGATAGTTTTTGGGATCCCAAGGTCTTTGCGGAGTTTATGCACCCTCAAAATTTCCTGATTTTACCTCACTCTTTAGTTTTCCTAGAGGCGTGAAAAATTCTCAGAGTTTCAAGTTCCTCACAGAATTCCTTCTTCGATAGATTTTCCTAGATTTTCCCAAAATGACTTCACAGTATAAAGAATTCGAGAGATGAAAGAGTTTAATGATGTGTATTTGGAATCTCATGATTGATATTGATGATTTAAATGATGTTACATGTTTTCCTTTCATGCTGTAATGATTAAACTGATGACATTTGTACTTGATCGGTGAAGTCTGCCGGACATGGAATTTCCTAGAATTCCTCTCTAGCCAGTTTACCAAGGATTTCTCAAAATTTGAGATTTAAAATGATTGTGTTTTATGATTGATTTTAGGGATTTTTATCATGATTTTGAACTGATGTAATGATGAATATGTTATTCATGGGTGACTAACCTTGGTGCTAATATTGTAAAGATGATTTATTGTGGTTTTTTCTGCTAGATGCAGGCTAAACCAAGTAAGACAGTAGTTGAGAAGACTAGGGAAAGGCAGACGGATCTAGGTGTTGAAAGGCCTGCTATCTCTGAGGCAGAAAGGATCAAAATGGATATAAAGAGTAGGGTGCCAGAAAGCAAGTTGACTTCCATCTGGTCAGAGGTCATAGATTAAAATGTAGGTCAATGGGATTATTAGGAATTCAAGGCAAGAATAGGAGCACAGAACCTTCCCCTATTGGCTAGAAGGATGGTAGAGTCAGCATTGGCCCATGTAGTAGGATTTCCTCCCATAGTTCAATGCTACGAGCTGGTGCTAGAATGTGCTAGACATTATGACAGAGGCACACAAAGGATAGTAGTCCCTCAAGGGAGAATAGTGGAAAATCTTAACCCTATGTCTATAGCCTAGACCTTTTACATGCCTAATAGGTCTCATGTGGTGGGTTTTGATATGGACATAGTGAAGAAGTATTATGATGAAGACATCATCAAATCACTGCAGGTCATCAATTCCTAGCTAAAGAAACCCAGGTCCCACTTCTCCAAACTACCCAAGAAACTATTCAGAGAAAAATTCAAAAGGGAATACTATGATGCTATCACACTCCTTAGTAGGGTGGTAGGATTAAAGAGTGAAGGAGTATTTAAAAACTAGATGTTCCATGTCATTGTGAGGATGGAGCAGAATATTGATTATCATTGGGTACGCATTATAAGTGCAATGATACATGAACAAATGTGCAATATGCTGCAAACAAAGACCTTCACAATGACCTCTTATTTGGTTTATGCACTTGCAAGGTTCCATCCATACAATGGTCTAAGCACAAGGGGTGTGTTTGGGAGAGATGTGATTTATGAGGTGTACCCACAATTAAACTTGGGTAGCACAAGTTATAGGAGGGTGAATGATGCATTCACCATGTACATCACCATGCTATTGCAAGGTGAAAAACATGTATGGATCTCAAACAATGCCAAGGAGATAATCAAGAGATTTGGAGCTTGGTTTATCCAATTCCCTACATTCTCATACATAAGAATAGATGGTTGTTAGAGGGCCCCATTTAGACTCCCTAGATATCCCACAGATCACATCATAATTCTGGAAGTCACAAGACAGATGTATGATTTTGATGTAATTGTTAAAAAATACAAACATAAGACTAGATTTGGTGGTGATTTTCCTTTGAGGGTAGGTAGTAATGAAGCTTTCCCCTCTATTAATTCAACTCATGCTTCTGAGGAGGAAATGAGTAATTTGGGTCTCTCTTTCCATTCTAAGATATCCAAATTTGATAGGACTGGTGAAGCACAAAGAATGGCCAGCAAGGAATACAACCATAAGGACGATGTATAGGATTATTGGGCTAATAGTAAGGATGAATTAGAAGTTAGGAGAAAGAACTTTTCTAGGTTGCCAATGAACTCAGTCTAACTATACAACATAAAGGCCATTGCTGATCAGATTGAAGATGATGGAGATTTGATTCAGGGCCATGATTATGAAGCTGTGAAGGATAAATCAGTTGCAGAGATAGAATGGTTGGAGGAAAAGAAGACAAAATTAGTGCAAATGATGACTCTAGTGATCAAGTACACCAAGTTATGGCTCAAACATAAGATTTGGGAGTCAGAAAGTGAAGGTGTGCAATGCACTTATGACTTACTGGGAGACTTGGAGTCTCATTCTACTATATGTGCACGATCATCATGGAAAAAATAGGCCCTTAAGTGGCAAAAATTCAGAAAAATCAGAGTTAGAAAACTTGACATAAAAATTTGAATAAGTTATCTATATTATTTCAAAAATATGTAAGAATAGAATCTGTAGAAAATTGAATGTAGTTTCTAAACTACTAGGCTTATTTTATTTTTTTTAAATCTATTTGTTGAAAATATAAAATTTCAATGTAGTAGTACTTAAATTTCAGGGGAAAAATAAGAAGTAGGTGTCTGTCTAACCACCCTAACAAAAATAAAATGATAATATTTTCTTATAATATTTTAGATATAAGTAGAGGACTCATGTCTCGATGTGATGCATATTTTGTTGTAATTTTTTTCCAAGTAAATAATTAATTATGAATTTTTTATTACAACTTTTTAAAAATATAAAAACTCGTATGTCTGACCACCTTAACTTGGTCAAAACTTCATGAAATTTAATTTTTCTTTTTTCAATCCTATAGTATGTGAAGCATACAATGTGACACATGCTTTGGATTCAAAAAGTGTGATACCATTTGAAAGCTATAGATTTTTTTCAATCAGCCTATCAATCAGGACTTTAGTCGTAATTCAAATAGAAAATGAATAATAATTATTTATTAAATTCAAAGTAAAGCATAGTTTATATTGATGGAAATTTGTGAATCTCCTTTAAAAACCCTTTTCATTTTATCAATTTTGGGTAAAAAAAATTGTTAGCCACATACCCTACACATACCCATGATGTCGCCACTTTTTGGCCCATCATGGTCCTACACATACCCTCTACTTCTGAATAGTCAATTGAGTAGGACCCTAAGGGTAAGGCTAATGTGAGCTCTCCTTTCAAGATAAAGATTAAAGATGCTCAATCAAAAGAAGCAGAGAAGCAAAGAAGACCTATTGCTAAGAAATAAAAACATATTTCAAAGACAAAGAAATCTAAAAAGGAAGAAGCTGGGGAAGGAGGAAAAGAGGGTAGTGCTTATGTTCCCAAGAGAAGAAGAATAGTGAGATTGTCTCAGAAGAAGAAGGAATCTTCCAAGGTAGGGAATGAAGTTGGCCCACCAGTAGTATGTGTGGAAATTTTGGAAGAGAAAACACAGGTGTACACAAGAAGATCAAGAACTCCCTCTCTCAAGGATGGTGTGCCAAAGAAAAGTGTTCCCTTAGTTGTCCCTACAATAGAACATGATAATGTCCCTCCTTCTCATGAAACTCATAGCATACCAAGCGAATCTAGGGATGTAGAGGATCACCAAGATCAAGGAGAAGAAGAATTATGAGAAGGTGAACTCTATAATACAGCGGCAGGGATAGAAAATATATTGCAATCCCATTTGGTGACTCATGAGGATTCACCTATAGGCAATAAAGAAGATAGACCTCCATAGAGAGAGGAAGTTCCAATTAGGACCCCTTCACCAGTGCACAAAGAAGAATCACATGATGGGGAAGAGGATAGGAATCCAGGAAAGGGAAGTGAAGATAAAAATGAGGAAATTCCTGATGAGTAAAATCTGAATATGGATTCCTCTAAAGGGAAACAGGATGTGGTTGGACAAGGTAATGTGCATTCAGATTCCACTATTCCTACTTGGCTGGATAAGGAATTAAAGAGTAAACAAATTATGGTGGATGATACTCCTCCCAACTGGGATGAATTACTAGAAAACATAGGAAAAGGAAAAGCAAAGAAGAAAGCCAGGGTTATCTCTAGGATTGAGAGAGATGAAGTCAATAATAAGGTAATTCACATTTCCACCTATGTATTAGATAAGAATAAGGATGAAGTGACTGGAAGAGATTACTATGTGCAAACTATCAGCTTGGGACCCACCTCCATGATGCAGGAAGTTGAATAATTTGAAGGCTCCAGTGCTGCTATTTTGAGCAAATTGAAGAAAGAGTTGCAAGCTAAGCAAGTTTTGAAGAAGGATAATGATAAATTAAAGAGGTATCTGTAGGATTTGATGAAACCCTTGCAATCCATCAACTCCTCATCATCTACTACAAGTTTTATACCATAGGAGACAATAACTAACTTGGAGAAGATGAAAACCACTACACGTGCCACACTAAACTGGTTGCAGGGAGTGGAAGCCAAAGGAGATAATGCCATTAAAGATATCCTTTCAACTGGTGGAGATGCTATAAGATCAATAGAGTGGTTGAAGAATGTACTAGCTCAAGATAAGGAGGATGTTGATCTCTTGTTGCAGATGACCAAAATCATCATGAAATATACAGAAGATAAGCTGATAAGTGATAAAATTCTTCCTTCTTCGAAAGTTGCAGAACCTTGGGAATGGTACGAAGCTTTGCAAATAAGGCAAAGGGTTTTGAAGAAAGTGCATAAGCAAGGGAAGAAAATTGAGGATACCCTGAATGAAATCTACAACAAGTGAATTTCCTTCTTCGAAGTTATGACAGGTAGAAAAAGGTTTGCACCAAAACATTTGAACTTGGAGCAACTAAGAAATTGGTGGCGTGATCTATATTCTCTAATCAATGATGGCCCAGTTACTGAGCACCAGTTAGATGATGCAGCCACATATATTGCAGTGATGGATGAGTATCAAACCCTAAAGGTGGATTGGTATAAGGTCATTAAGCAGTGAAGAGAGGACATCAAATCCATTGAGAGGAAAATTAAGGTGTTAGTTATTCCACCTATAGTCGACTTGGAGAAAGTATTTTTGATGGTGCAGGATAATGTGGAGCGAGATAAGGACAAAAGGGAGAGCAACTAATGCAATGCCTCATCATAATTTGTGCTTCCCTTTTATTCCTCTTTTCCCTTCACATGTATTGGATCGAACCATGTTGGAGATCCTAGACCGACCTGGATGGAACACATGCATTTAATGAACATTTTTCTTCTTTTGAATTCTTCTTGGCCCACTTATTTTTGGGGCCTATTGTTTTGTAACCCTATTTGGGCCAACATAAGATGTAATCTCTATAAATAGGGATATTACCTCATTTGAAAGGGCTAGATGGTTTTTATATTGCAAGAAATTAAGTATTAGAGCAAGAAGTTAGTAGTTAGGCTATTTTCAAGCAAGTGTTGTAACAGAAGACCAGAATTGTTGCTACTTTAGATGATTTAATGCAAGTAAAGGCATTGTGATTTGGTGTCCTTCTTGTGTTAATTTTACCTAGCATGGTTCTTGTGATTCTATCTTTTGAAATTTCTTAAGTTTATTTGATATATGTTAGATTTGATGTTAGAAGATTCAATCGTGATTATGATTTGATACTTGAAGTGTTGCAACAATCTCTAGTTCATACTTTTTGCAGCTAGCTAATTGTTGGTTGCTTTGCAAAGTTAGCCTGGACTTTGATATTCATTATGCTTAGTTCAGTTGTGAATGTTTGCTCATTCTAATTGCAATAAGGTTGTTTTGGATAAATCTTCATGATCTGAAAATATTTCGTGCCTTAGAAGATTGCACTATTTTTGTAAGATTGTAGATTTATCTGGGTCAAGCAAGAATTAGTTTTTGAGGGATTGGTCCATTTCAATTATTTGGTCATTTGCATTGTTAATCTTAGGATTAGTGTTAATCTTAGAAGTCTCTTTGAAATCCTTATCTTTTGCTATTTCTTTCATTATTTGGGTTAGATTTAGGATTTGAAGTATCACCATATTGCTAGATCTTATAAGTTTGATGATTTAGTATTTTCTTGTTGTAAGGTCCCTTTGTGATTACCAAAATTTTCACATATTATCTGAGTTGTTTATGCATTGTCAATACTTGACATTAGAGACCTTGGGGTTATCTCTTGAGGCTTGCTGATAGAGATTTACCTTTCAAGAGAGATAGGATATTTGTATCTTTTCTGAGTTGTTGTTGTGCAGAAAACACCATCAATAGTTTCTCAGCTCACAAAGCAAGATATAGCATCTACATTTTGACATCTACTACATATCCAAATTTCAAATCATTTTCATTTGCCTACCAGAAGTTATCACTCTTATAATTTCACTATGTTACTAGCCAGAGAACTTGGAGACAACCTAGTCCTAAATTCTTATTGCCGACCTAAATGAAATATCATTAGAGCATATTGAGCTTATTGGGACCTATCTTGGAGATCTACAATTTACATATTCTCACGTGGAGTTATCTATTCATGTTTTGTGGATAACATTCATGTTTGATCATTCAATGGGTTATTAACCCTTGTGGCTAATGCAGATCTATCTTGGAGCTTGAGGAGCATATTTATAAGCATTGTAATCATTTGTAGTCATCAGTGAGTAGTTCATCATTAGATAGATTCAATACATTTTCATAGTAACCCTTTGGGGGCATGTAATAAGGCATGTTGGCCAATTGTATGCTTGTAAGCCTTCAAAGCAAGGAATGTGAGCCCTAGATATTCACCCTTGTGGCCAATATTACATGTATTAATTCTACATTAATGAAGATTCATGTTCACATACCTATTTTCTATGTTATTTCTATTGTGTTGACTCATTGTTGCATGATCCAAACTTTTCCTTCTAGAACCCTCCTATGATGACTGCACCATCATGATAGCCTAAAAAAAATTTTGGAACAAAGATTGTCTTTTGAAGAACAACAAAAATGGGTTATTAAGATGTTGGGATATAATTTTGAGATTTTATATAAGAAATGGAATTAAAATGTTGTGGTAGATGCATTATCGAGGAAGGATGAGAAGGATGAAGCTTTATTGTGTTCCCTTTCTTACAAGAATATTGGTTAGAAGAAGCCAAAGAAGATTGGAAAAATGATGTGGCTACTAGTAATCTCATTCAACAATTACATAATGATTCTATTAGTTTAGATAAGTATTGTTAGAAGGGAGATACTTTGTGGTATAAAGAGTAATTGTATATTTGAAAGAATTCCTCTCTCAAACAAAAGATTCTCACAGAGCTACATGAGTCTCTAATGGGTGGTCATTCAAGATTTTTGAAGACATATCATCGGGTCAAGAAATACCTTTTTCAGGAAGGGATAAAAGGGGATGTTCAAAATTTTATTGTAGAATTTTTGATATTTCAACAAAATAAAGGGGAGACAATTAATACACCTAGTATTTTGCAACCCTTGGTTATTCCTATCCAACATTGGGAAGAGGTCTCCATGGACTTCATCATAGGGATTCCAAGATCTAATGGTAAGAATGTCACCATAGTAGTAGTGGATCACCTCACTAAATATGCACATTTTATTGCATTATCACATCCTTTTATAGCAAGCATAGTGGAAAAAATATTGTTAAATAATATTATAAAGTTACACAATATACCTAAGGTTATTGTTAGTGACTGTCATCCTATCTTTACTAGTAACTTTTGGATAGATTTATTCAAATGTTTGGGTACTCAGCTTAGAGTTCTTTATACCATCTGCAATCTAATGGGGAAATAGTGGTTCTTAGTAAGTGTTTGAAGGGATATCTACATTTTTTCACTTTAGATGAATAGTCTCAATGGGTAGATTGGATACCACTAGTAGAATGGTGGTATAACACTTCATTCCATAGTTCATAAAAAATTTCTCGATTTATGGAATTGTATGAATATCATCCTCCTTCTATCACATCATCATTGAAGGTGTCACCAAGAGTTTATGTTGTGGAGGACCACATGATTTATCAACAAAAAGTACTTTCAAGACCTAAAGAGAATCTATCCATTGCACAAAACTAGATGAAGCAACAGGAAAACCAACATCATAGTGAAAAAAAAATTGAGGTTGGGGATTGGGTTTTCACGATATTGCAACCTTATAGGAAAATGTCACTAAAACAATAGTCAAAGAATAAAAATTTGTCTCCAAAATATTATGGACCATATCAAATCATGCAGATGATAGGTTGTGTTTCCTACAAGCTTCAATTGCCATCAAAAACAAAGATACATCTAGTTCTGCATGTTTTTGTCTAAAGAAGGTAATTGGGAATAATATCCCTACTTAGACAATATTACTAGAGCTTGATGAAGAAAGAAGAATCATATTGGAACTAGAATTTACTCTTTAAAAACACACAAGGAAGCTAAGGTCCATAACACTCACTCAATATGTCATCCAATGGAAAAATTCACTAATTGGAGATTCCACATGGGAGGATGAGGAGTTCATTCAAAAGCATCCAAAATTTCCTAGCATTAAGGATAATGCTTATCGGAAGAGGGGGCATGTTATGCCCTTAATATTAGAGTACATCAGGTTATGAATAGTTGGCTTGTGCCTATCTTAACTCCTAATTAAGTTGTATTATCAATATTATATTTCTATTTAGTTGATTAGGTCATCCTAGGACTTATATAGGGTTATCTAAGTCAACTTGGGTGATATCCTAGGCATAAATAGGTATATATAAGAGGTTGTGAGTCTTATTTCATCATCATATTGTGAATTGTGTTCTCATTGGAGATATTTTGAGGTTTCCCCCTTGAAGTTTCTTGTTATTCTCAGTTATTATCAAGTATTTTCAGCATATTTCATATCATCTTTGTCTATTGTGAAAGTTATTTCATTATATTTTTTATATCATATGATAGAAGAAGATGTGTTCACCAATGTGTGAACTATGAAGTAGTGTTGTTTGGGAGAAATGAGACTACTCCACATTGATCTTCAATAAAGTTTCTAGTGTTGTGGATTTTAGAATTTTATTATAATGATTGTAACTACCTTCCCTTGAAGTTTCATGTGTTGAGTTGTTTCGAAAGGTTTTCTAGTGTTTTAGATGTCTATGCTAGTATGTTTGGTTGCACAAAATGAAGGTGGTCTTGAGTTTTAGGTGGCTGCAATGGTTGTGATAAATATTATGATGGTTTTGGAGTATTTTCATATTTTGTATGAATATCATGGAGTGTTGTTGTATGGTCTGCAAGATGTTTTTGACCCTTGAGAGGTGTGTTTGGTGTCACTTTTTCGTGTTAGTGCAAGTTTGGCTGACTTGGTGTGCTAACACCAATTGAAAAGGATATTTTTTGTTGCAGGAAGTGTTGAGAAGTGTGTTTGTGTATATTTGGGTCCCAATTAAGAAGTGGTTGGTTTGGCTTCACTTTTTTATATTGTGGAAGTGTTTTATGCCAGCCTATTTGGTGTTACATGGTAGAGGTGTATATGTTTCATTAAGAGTAACATAATTGAGATTAATTTAGGTCATAAAGGGTATAAATGCAAGGTGATGTTTTGTGTGTATTAAGATTTAAGTGTGTGATGTGAAAGATGTGAAAGTGATCAAGGTTTTTGATTTGAGTGTGAGCCTAAATTCCTATAACTTCTTAATGTAGTGAGTAGAAGGTGTTTACATTTTAGTTTGTTTGATGTGTTGTTTGTGCCTTAGTGGAATTGTACCTTTGACATATGAGAGATGCATTGTTAGCAGTTCAAATTATTAGTGAGCCACCCCTTCTTTCTTCTTTCTTTTGGACAATGAGTCCTTTGGCAATGAGCCTTTCTTTATCTTTTTGGGTAGTGAGCCCTTTGTAGTGAGCTTTATTGTATTTAGTGTTACAATTAATATATTAGTGATATAATCCTCATTGTGGTTTTTCCCTTCTTATGTTTTCCATGTAAATCTAGTGTTCTTATGTGTTTGATATGTATGCATTACATTTTTACATGTTTACATTCTGTTAATGAATTTTAATGGTTTTATGGTGGATAAGGGTTTAATAACTATTTTAGATTTGAATGGTAATAAGGGTTTTTGATGTTTTAAAAGTATATAACTAATTCACCCCCCTCTTAGTTTTCTTCTGCATTCTAATAGACTATGGATTCATATCATGAAAGGAGTATCATCTACTCTTCACCGTTAGATGAAATATGAATATAATAAAATTATATATATGATAAAATCAAATTAATAAATTGATAATTCACAAATCAAAGCTAAACATAAAAATTCCAACTCTCTTAATACTTTGATTCCATCTTCAAACTTTGGGCAATTAAATTCCAATGATAATGATACTATGAATGCACTCTTGGGTGATGATTGGGGCTCGTTAGATTTTACACCTTATTTCAATGTGGAGTCCAAAATATCACGATTAAAGTCTAGAGTCATACAAATCATGATCATGATATTAATTTGTCTTCAAACACATGTTATGTTGATGATTGGGGTTCATTAGATTTTACACCCTCCTTTTGTGGAGACTACAAAATATCACAATCTAAACCTAAGGAGTCTTTTGTCTCATTTTCTCAATTTAGTTCTACATCAAAAAATTGAAAAACATCACCACATGATGGTGATGGGGGATCTCTAGCTTTCGTTCCTCATGTGTTAGTGATTCCTAACTTGAAAAAACTTAAAAATAATTTTCATTCTTGTGAAAGACTAAATTATTCTCATAATAATTTAGAAAATACTTCTACATCTAAGTTGGAAGAATGTTATGGGCTTGGATATAAAATACTTTCTAAAAATGGATATAAGGAAAGAATATAACAAGGAGTTAAGCATCATGTGAAGTCTATACTGTATCTATCAAAAAGGGGTTTAGGTTTCCAACCTTCTTTTCTATCCTCATCTCATCTACCATCATCTAATATATCTAAAACATAATTTGGTAAGAAAACAATCTTTTCTTCACAAGATAAAAACTTTCCTCCTACACCTTTATCAAAGCAAGAGCATTATTTTTTGACTCTTATCAAAGCCCGCTTAATTAATCTTCCTCCTCCAACACGTAATTTTTTTAATAAAAATAACTCATTTTGTGCACATCATTGATTGCATGGTCATTCCACCAATGAATATCAATCCTTGAGTAACAACTTAATGATTTTGGTGCTCTTTCATGCATTGATGCATCTAATCACTTTAAAAATAATGATTTTCATTTTATGGTGTTTCTCCTCACTATGTGGCATTTTTATCTTCATATGTTTTTTCATTTCCATTCATGGTGGTATAATCTCAGGTGAAACCATATTTTCTATGGTAGAAACATGATAGTCTCTAGTGTGGTTGTCCTTGTTGCTACACTTGGGGAGGAAGGATAACTATTTTTGGAGGTGTGTATTCTCCTTGAGGATCCCCTCTTCATCTATTGTTTCCTTAAATTACCAACATAGAGTGTATGCTGACATTTTAAGGGGGTGGCATATTACCCCTATCCATTCCATAATCTTGTGATATTTGACTTATTGACATACTCTTTTGGTGGTGGCATTGTTAATAATACCCCTTGAGGTGTGGTTATCATTTTTTCCCTTGTGACGTTGAGCATTATTTCATCCCCCATGACATTAAACTTTTGTGCACCCCTTGATGCTATTTTCATCCCCTACGACGTTAAATGGTCCCCCACAACATTAAACATTTTTGTGCTCCTTGAAGCATGAATGGAAAAATAGTCTATGGATTTGGAATAATGAGGCTTGATGATTCATGAATTTGAGTATTTTTACATGGAAACTTAGCATAACACATCTTTCTTGCTAGTGGAGCCATGTTTTTCATGAGTGATTTAACATCCTTGTGGTAACACCTATTTGTTTAAACAACACATGTATGATGGACGACATTTGGTAGTTGAGAAAAATTTAGGAGTGATGTCTCTTTACCTTATTGATTTGAATCCTTTTTAGTGCTAAACCTTGTTTTTGTGTTTTATTGTGTTTATATTGTTTTTCTTATATTTCTATGTGTCTACTTTGTTTCTTTGGTGTGTTCACCTTGTGTCCTTCATGTCTTTACTTTGTGTATTATGTTTATCTTCTTTTTCTATTCTTTGTATATGATGTGTTTTCTTTATGTATTCTTTGTATACAATGTATTTTCTTTATGCATTATTTGTGTATTCTACTAAAATATACTTCATTGGTTTTTCTTCGAATGTCTTATGTGTGAGTGAATATTTTCTTGTCTTATGTTCAAGTTTATCTTAACATTGTGAATTGATGAGATCTTAATTTTGGGGCTTACAAACCTCTCAACTTGGATTCATCTTGTCTTTTCGGTGTTTCTATTTCCTTTAGTGTGAGTATGAGTGTAAATTTATACTCTCAGTAAAGTGGGGGCTAAATGTAGCATTCAAAATTGTCGCCATTGATAATTTCACACTAGGTTTTATCCCTCCTATGTTCTTGGACCTATTTATGCATTAATTGAACATGGAAAATCAAACATTATTGGAAAATAAAACATGGAAAATATAATTATGAATTTAGTGTTCCCCCCCCACTTTTAGACCCTAAAAAAGTTGAATCTAGTCTAGGGAACACTACATCCTAGGCCACCTAATTTGGACCCAAATTTGAATATGTTGGTGTCAATAATTTATTGTTTTAATTTCCAATTTCAAATGTCGGCTAATGGTATTTAATTTAAAATCAATATTTAATTTCAAATTAGTTAAGGGCAGTCAAGAGTAGAAGTATTAAACATTTTAGCAACATTATTACAACACTTTCATTAATCAAGTTCAAGCTTACAAGTCATCAAGATGAAGGAAGCAATTATGTTTAAGGATAGGATATCATGATCAATTATACCAAATCATGGAAATGTATTTAGTTATCCTCTACATGTTAGTTGCAACAATCTATTATGTTTTATGACTGAACCTTTTTCAAGTCTATCAAGAAATTAAGGCATCCATCAATCAACTTATGTGTGGAATCTCTTCTTCAAGGTTTTTCACATCAAGGTAACATTATCATTTATCATTTATCAATTTCAATCAATTACTGTTATTTTTTCATCTACATAGCCTAGGGCATGCTTTGTTGTTCATCATCAATCATTGCACGTGCAGGTAGAAATACTAACATAGGGTTTGACTTAGGAAAGCCCCTATACAACATGAACTTTTACCCCATCATGTGTGCAAGTCAAATTTGGAGGTTTCAATAGAAGATAGTCTAGAAAAATAGAGTGCAAACTACAACTTTCAATTATAAACTTTTAGATCTAGAAATGGAAAAGTTCAATCTAAGGAACGTAGGGCACCATAGACATCCAAATCAAGCTCATTTTTTTGGTGCATGTTCCTCTTAGTGGCTTAGATTCAAATTTGAAGTTTTTTTGTAACATTCTATTCTCGCTTGTCTACTAAATTATATTTTTAGATCTAGGGTTGTATGTCAAATAGGCTTGTCAAATCACACATAAAATATATCATCCTCACAACTAGAAAACAAACATAAACCATAGGGGATTGGCTCTCCATTGTGGAAACTATCTAATCATTAAAAATCTAGTTCATTTATGTTTAATATTGAGTCAAGTGAAAAGGAGATAATCCAAGTTAACCTAATTCGATGTAGGATCACTTTTCCTACTCAATAGTATGTATGTATGTATGTAGTATGTATGTATACATATGTATGCATGTATACATATGTATGTATGTATACATATGTATGTATGTATGTATGACTATGTAGAGTTGTAGCTTTAAGGATGACTATGCATGACACTACATAATCATATAAATTTTTAGCACATGTTTTGAACTTCCAAAATAATGTTTTGATTTTCCTTGCTCAAATTTCAATGTTAGGATATAGGCATTCTTAGTGTTTTTTTACTTTTTGGATGCAATGGTTGGGATTTTTTCTCTAGAATTAACTATTTGTATGCACAAGGCCACATCTCTCAAAACATAGATATAAAATTATAAATCTAGAGCTCTAATACCATGATGGACTTGATTACTCAAACCTATAGCTCTCAAAAATGAATTGTAATAAAAAACAATAAAAAATGGAAAGAAAAAGGAAAATGAATCATTGTAATAGCCAAAAAGTATGTTCATGAAAAATAAGCATAAATAATGAATTTTGAATTACAATTGACTAATTTTGATAAAGTATAAAGAAGCCCTACATGAAACCCTATGTGAGGATTAAATTAGATCATGACATGTGTCCTCATCCTATGACTTGAAACAAAAATCGCATGGCCTAACTAAGGTTAAGTATTCTAGTGTAAAAGTGACCTAATAATTAGTGAGGACTATAGCCTTTTACTATAACAATTGAAACCAATTACACTTTAAATATATCGCTAGTGGAAATTATACTTGCAATAATTATAACATCATTTTTTTTTCTTAGGGGTTATTTTATTTAGTTAAAAAGGGTGTCATTGTTGCAAGTATGTATAGTTGAGTTTTTCATTGATGTCAACAAGATTTAGTGATGTCATTAATGTCAAAAATATTTAGTGATGTCATTAATGTCAAAAATATTTGATGTTGTCATTGGTGTCAACTGTATGAGCAAAGTGTGGGCAGTTGGTATTAAGTTGATGTTGTCTTTGATGATTCTTTGATTAGTTTCATTATGTTATCATTAGTAAGCTACTAGTGTCAACCTCTAGTGTTTCTGTGATAAGATATTTTCTATGGATGTCTGGTTGAGTTGTTATGTTGTGTTTGGCTTGGTGGTGATGAGGAAGTGCTAAAGATGTCGAGGATGTGCCTCTAGTGCTTTGTTTCCAAGTGCTTTTGAGAAGAAAAAATGAATAAAAAGAGGAAACATTGTCTTGCAGAGTAGTTTTCTTGTTTTTCTTTGCATTTATTCTATATTGAACATATAATTTTGTGGTTTTGATATGTTGATCAAAGGTGTTTAGAGGTGTTGCATCCAAAATTTGGTGTGGTGGATCGTTGGGTAGGGAAATTTGTGTTCACTAGTGTGTGAATTATGTATTTCAGAGGTGTCTAGGAGAAATTTTTTTGCTCCACATCTCTCTACAGAGTGGTTTCAACTCTTGTGAACATTGAAGCATGTTGATAATGTTTGTATCTTTCTTTAGTTAAATTTGTTTGAGGTTTGGTGCTTCAAAATTTGGTTTCTTGACTAACAGAGTGTGGAAGGTTGTTTGGGTGTACAGGGTGTGTACATTCTTCAAGTGAAAGTTGTTGAAAAGGAATTTACTGGATTCCAAGGTGTTTGTGGAATATTCTAGATTGTGTTCAAGCATTTTGTGGTGTTTGCGATTCATCTTTGGATTTGAGGAAGTGTGTACTTAAATGTTAATGGTGTTTACACAAGTTCGATCAACCTTACGTGTTTACACTAATTATGAAGTTTCTTCAGTGTTTTTGGAAGCATGGTATGGCATGTATGAGTTCATTTTGGTCTGATTTAAGGATTTTTTGGTCCACCTTCATTCCTTTCCACTGCGGGAAAGTTTTGGTGCCGACCTAATTTGAATTTGCATAGTTGAGGTGCATAGCTGATCCTAGAGAATGTTTTCAATATTAAAGATGGTATAAATATGTGTTGAGTTGTTGAGGGATGATAAGATAGATGTGTGTGATATGAATGATATGAGTTGTGGATTTGTTAGGTGCAAATTTAAGCAATACAGTGTGATCTTTCATGTGTTAGATTATTGGATGTAGTGAGCAAAAGGGGTCCACAATATTTAGTAAGATTATCTAGGTGTTGTTAATGTTGTGGTGGAATTTTCTATTGCATTTAGATGGATTTATCACTATAACATTCTTCTCTATCTTCTTTTCTATTATGAAAGTGAGCCTTTCTTTATTGTAGGTAGTGAACCCTCCAACAGTGAGCCCTTTGTAATCATTGTTGATATTACTTTATATATTGTGAACTAATCCTCACCATGGTTTTTCCTTCTTGGGTTTTCCACTTAAATTTGGTGTATCTTTGTGTATGGTGTTGATTTGGTTCTATTTCTCTTATCTACATTCATGATAAATCATTTTAAGGGTTAATTCAATTAATGTGGATCTAAATGTTTGTGAGGGTTTTTAAGTTGTAAGGTACAATGATTCACCCCCCTCTTAGTTGTCTTGTGCATTTAACAATTGGTATCAAATCAAGGTTCCTAAGAAGAAATATTAACCGCTTGAGGTAGATCTAGGATGACACACAAGAAAGATGTTCCTCTATTTGATAGAGCAGATTATTCATTCTAGAAGTATAGGATTGAAGGTTTTTCAGTTTCTCTTGGATTTAAAATTTGGAAGTCTATTGATACTAGATATACTATACCTTCAAATGGCCTGAGAATTGATAATGAGATCAAGGCCTATGAAAATAATGGTAAAGAAAGGTATGCTTTCTTTAGTGGTCTTACTAATTCTAAATTAATGAAAGTCATGAATCTAAAAACTACTAGAGAAATTTGGGTAACGTTAGAAATAATTTATGAAGGAGATGAAAAGGTCAAGCAAGCTAAGATACAAAACCTTAAGATTATGTTTGAGACCTTGCAAATGTCTGAAGATGAAAACATCACAAGATACATGTAAAAGGTGGATGAAGTTTTCAACTTCATCAAAGGTCTTAGTGAAGAACTAAAAGAAGAAGTGGTAAAGAAGGTCCTTAGAACTCTTCCTAAATCTTATATTCATAAAGTTTTTTCTATTGAGGAATTTGAAGATTTGAGAAAATATTCTAGATATCAGTTGTATGGTTCTCTAACTACTTTTGAAATGAGAGAATTTGGTCCAAGCAATGTAAAATTTGAGAATACCTTTAAGGTTGGAAAATTAGAGAAGACTGAGATATTAGATCAAGAGGATCTTGATAATGTGGAAGCTAACTTTGTAAGAATGAAAAAGGTACTAGAAAGTGCAGAGGTAATTTTCCCTTCAAATGTTTAAATTGTGGAAATATAGGCCATTATCCTTCAAGATGTCCAAATAGAGCTTTGAATGAAAAAAACAAGGAGAAAAAAGGTAAGATGATTAAGAAAAGTTATTATGTTAGAGAAGATGCTGGTATATCTAATAATGAATTTGATTATGGGGATGATGAGGATGGTGAATTCTTGTTCATGGCTTTAAAATATGAAACTAATTTTTCTAACTCTAAGAGATGTGTGAAGAATACTACTCTGAAAAACAAGTACTAATACTAAATGCACTTTGGTGTCTACTTTTCATGCTAGATAGGAGAAGAACTACTAGATCATTGACAGTCGATGCTCTAATCACATGACTAGTGACAATAATAAGTTTTTTAAATATGAAGGAGGACTAGTTAGGTTTGGTGACAATACATCTGCTAAGATATGTGGAAAGGTTTAATATGTTTTGATGGAAAGCATAATATTGATTATGTTCTCTATGTTAAGGGTTTAAGACATAACCTCTTGAGTGTTGGAAAAATGTGTTGTAAAGGATACAATATTATGTTTCAGGATGATGGTTGTGAGATCATAAAAGGCTCTAGAACTGTGGTTGCTACTAGAAGAAAGACAGATGGAAATGTCTATCAACTCAAAGGTGTTGATGATTATTTTTTCATTACTTAGATCAATGAGATTTAGTTATGAAATAGAAGAATGAGTCACATCAACTTTGATAGCCTAGTGATAATAAGTTCTATTCAATATGTGCTATGGTATGGAAGGATTCCTACTATCAAATACTTCAGAGTGTTTGGAAGAAAATTCTATATTAGAAGAGATGAAGAAATATTAGGAAAATTTCCTGCAAGGTCTGATGAAGGTATCTTCCTTGGATGTTCTACTAAAACTAAAGCTTACCGGTGCTAAAATAAGAGGCTGATAAAGATTTTTGAGAGTGCAAGTGTCATGGTTGATGAAGATCTATAGAAGAATTTAGTGATGATAGATGGATATGAATTAGATGAGTATTTTGTAGAGAAGAAGAAAAAGCTAAGGAAAAAGAAGTGTAGACTAAAGAGGAAGAAGCTCCAAAAAATATTCCTAAAAATCCTAAGTATGTTTGAAAGAATCATTCTGAAGAATAGATCATTGATGATAAGAGCAAAGGTGTACTGACAAGAAGGAAATATATTGAAGAACAAGTAAATCTAAGTTTACTTTCTAAAGTTGAACCTAAAATAGTGATTGAAGCATGCAAGGATGAGTATTGGATCAAGGCTATAGAAGAAAAACTAATGCAGATTGAGATGAACTAGACTTGGGAGCTTGTCCCAAGACCAACAAAAAAGAATGTCATTGGAACTAAGTGGGTATTCCAGAACAAACTAAATGAGAATTGAGAAGTAGTAAGAAACAATGCAAGACTTATGTGTAAAGGCTACTCACAGGTAGAAGGAATAGACTTTGAGGAGACATTTTCTCTGGTAGCAAGAATGGAAGCTATAAGGATGTTTTTGGCTTTTTCAACACATAAGGATTTTAAAGTATATCAAATGGATGTGAAGGATGCTTTCTTGAATGGTGAATTGGAAAAATAAGTATACATAGAACTACTAGAATGATTTTAGTTATCAAATAAACTGAATATGGTCTCCAAATTGAAGAAGGCATTATATGGATTGAAGCAAGCTCCCAAGCTTGGTATGCAAGGTTAGGTAGGTACTTACTACAACGAGGATTCAATAAAGGTACCACAGATAGCAATCTTCAAATTTAAAAAAGATCAAATCTTTATTGTGGTTGTGTATGTTGATGACATAAATTTTGGAGGAAATAAAGCTATGTGCAAGAAATTTGTAGAAGAAATAAAGAAAGAATTTGAAATTTCAATGTTTGGGGAGATGAATTTATTTCTTAGGTTACAAATCAATAATACAGATAACGGTACTTTTATTTCACAATCAAAGTATGTTAAGGAAATGTAGAATTTTGGAATGGAAGATTCTAAACCGGTATGTACCCCTATGGTTACTGATTGAAATCTAAGCAAGAATGATGAATCTCCGAAGGTTGATTAGAGAAAGTATAGATCAATGATTCGAGGATTTTTATATCTAGCTACTACTAGACTAAATATCATGCATGCAATTTGTCTTGTGCCTATATTTCAAGAAGATCCTAGAGAGTCACATGTTGCAGTAGTAAAGAGGGTATTCAAACACTTGAAGGAAAATCCAGATCATGGTGTGTGGTATCCAAAGGATAATGATTTTACTTTGAGTGGTTACACAAATGAAGATTAGGTTGGTCATGCAGATGACATGAATAGTACAAGTGGTGGTACATTCTTTCTTGGATATAGATTAGTGTCATGGTTAAGAAAGAAACAACACTAAGTATATTTATCTACTACAAAGGAAAAATATATTGCAGCAACATCTTGTTGCACGCAAGTGTTGTGGATGAGACAAATATTAAAGGATATCAAAGTGGTATATGATGGTATAATTTCTATCTTCTATGATAATACAAGTGCTATCAATTATCAAAGAATCTGTTAATACATTCAATGACAAAGCATATCTCAATATAGTATCACTTTTTGAGAGAGAAGTTTTCAAAGAATAAAGTAAAGCGTAAATATGTTCCTACAAAGGATTAGGTTGTTGATATATTTACTAAGGCTCTTCCTTAGGATACTTTTGAGTATCTCCAAGAGAAGTTGGGGGTTATTTTCCCTCCCTCTTTGAACGAGATGCAAAAGGAGATGCATCAATCCAATGGATCTCAAGATTCATTCTTTGGTCTGAATTGACGTTGGTGGCTACCTCTAATGGGGATTAGGTAGTGGAATTATTGGTTGTTGTAGTTAGGATAAGTGAGTGTTGTCATTGTGCAATGGTTGTTGATTAATGCAATAAAGTGTGTGCTCCTAAGGGGAAGTAGGCAGAGTAGTAAAGGAAAGGAAATTTTAGAGCAATACAAAGTTGTTTGATATCAATGGGAGAGATGCAAATTTGTTTCCATTTTCCATTCATTCCAAAGGGATAGAATGATTCATGGGAAAAAGTGAAAAATAAAGCTAGCTGTGAATGGAGGAGAATGAATCATGTGAAAAAGAGATAAGAGATAATGAGTTGGTATGGAGAAAAATATTGAGGATCAGAGCTTTTGTGTTTGTTGTCGATTATTTTTCACGTCATGTGTTGCCATCAATGACAAAGAGGGATATTGTTGCAAGTATGTATAGTTGGTGTTGTCATTGATGCCAACAAGCTTTGGTGTTGTCATTAGTGTCAACTATATGAGAAAAGTGTTGGTAGTTGGTATTAAGTTAATGTTGTCTCTTATGATATTTTGATTAGTTCACTATGTTTTCATTACTGGTGTCAACCTCTAGTATTTCTTTGATAAGCTTTTGTCTATGGATGTATGGTCGAGTTTCTATGTTGTAGTTGGCTTGGTGGTGATGAGGAAGTGTTAAAGATTTTGATGATGTGTCTCTGGTGCTTTTTTTCTAAGTGCTTTTAAGAAAATTTGAATAAAAAGAGGAAATAATGTGTTGTAGTGGTGTTTTATGTTGCAGAGTAGCACTATTGTTTCACTCAACATTTCTTTTATGTTGGAAATATTCTTGTGTTATTTGGATATTTTTATCAAAGGTGTTCAAAGGTGTTGCATCTATAATTTTTTGTGATGGATCATTGTGCAGAGAAAGTTGTGTTCACCAATGTGTGAACTATGTATTGCAAAGGTGTTTGGGAAAAAAAAAAATTCTCCACATTTCTCTAAAGAGTGGTTTCAAGTCTTGCAAATTTGAAAGGATGTTGATAGTTTTTGTATATTTCTTTAGTTGAAGTTGTTTGAGGTTTGGTGTTTTGGAGGTTGGTTTCTTGGGTAATAGAGTATGTAAGGTTTTTTTAGTGTACTGGGTGTGTAAATTCTTCAAGTGAAAGTTTTTGCAAAGGAATTTATTGGATTCCAGGGTGTTTATGGAATATTCTAGATTGTGTTCAAGCGTGGTGTGGTGTTCATGAGTTGTCTTTGGATTTGAGGAAGTGTGTACTTAAATGATAATGGTGTTTACATAGGTTTTCCTGACCTTGGGTGTTTACACTAATTCCAAAGTTGATTTAGTGTTTTTGGAAGTGTGGCATGGCATGCATGAGTGGATTTAGGTCTAATTTAAGGTGTGTTGTGGTCCACCTTCATTTCTTTCCACCACAGTAATTTTTTGGTGCTGACCTAATTTGAATTTTCATGGTTAAGGTGCATAGCTGACCTTAGAGAATTTTTTCAAGGTTAAAGATGGTATAAATATGTGTTTAGTTGTTGAGGGATGATAAGATAGATGTGTACGATTCAAATTATGCAAGTTGCAGAGTTGTGAGGTGTGAATTTATTTAGTGTAGACTGAGCTTTTATGTGTTAGATTACTAGATGCAGTGAGTAGAAGGTGTTGGTAATGATATGGTGGAATTTTTCATTGCATTGAAATGGATTTATCATTGTAACATTCTTCTCTATCTTCTTTTCTATTATGTTAGTGAGCCTTTAGTAGTGAGACTTTCTTTCTTCTAGGCAGTGAGCCTTATGACAATGAGCCCTTTGTAATCAATTTTGATATTACTTTATATTGTGAGATAATTCTCACTGTGGTTTTTCCCTTCTTGGTTTTCCCACATAAATATGGTTTTTCTTTGTTTATGGTGTTGAGTTGGTTATGTTTCTATTATTTTCTTTCGTGATAAATCATTTTAAGGGTTAATTAAATTAATGTGGATCTAAATATTTGTGAGGGTTTTAAATTTTTATGGTATAACTGATTCACCCCCATTCTCATTTGTCTTGTGCATTCAACAATCTTATATTATGATATTATAAATCATAAACTAAGATAAAGTTCCATTTTGGTGGAGTTCATCGTGATTTGTGGTATTCAATTTAGTGAGCTATTTCTCCTATAAATTAAGGATCTAAACCAATACATTATGCATGATCTAATTCCCCATCTCCTTGTAATTTTTCTTGAATCAAGTGACTATAAATATAAAATTTAATGATTAAAAAATAATGGCAAGGGATATTGACTAATATGTCTCACTATGTTTAAGGATATTGTGCATTAAATTAAGCACACTAAGTTTATTTTCACTATTTAGACTATCATCAAATAGTTGTATGTCTTGATATTTGTTCTCCATATAATATCTAAACTTACTCAAAGAACCTTTGACTTGTGGATGATATTAAGACTCCAAAACATACTAATATCTTTCAATGATTATTTGTAGTAACATTATATATTTCTTCATTATTCACCTCATGGGACACATTCATATCATAGTTCTTTTCTTTTTTTGTAGATTCCCATATTTTAAATCTAGATTATACTATTGAGGACACACAGTTCCTCTTGCAATGCATTCATCTATCACATGTTCTTTCATTAGAGTTTAGGTCTCCTTTTTAAGGGAATTTAATGATCATTTTATATAAGGTCCTTCATTTCTATAGGATCCACATCATTACGGGGTCTACTTACTAAATATTTCACATTTATTTATGGACTCTCACCACTTAGTTCTTAATGAAACTATTGAGGATATTTATTTATTTTTGTGGCATATTTGATGTAGTTGCATCTAATTTTCTAGATATATATTCTCTATTTTTATATTCTTACGTGGTAACATAATCCCATGATACACCTAAATTATCATTCATGTTGACACCTTCTATATAATTACCTAGTTCTTGATTCAATTCTCATATAAATGTTGGGAGGCATGCTAAGCCCTATTTGGTAGCTAATTTGATTCATTAACACTTTTCATAGTTTAGCATCAACTTTAATAAGAGCAACATCTATAAAAAATATTTTTACTCTCACTTTTGAGGAATTATGCATCAATACCTTATATGCCCTCATTGTTGGGATCCATTTCTATTTCTCTTTTTTGTAATAGATTTGGTCTCTTGATCTAATGAGGGTACTTAAAACCCATTTTTCTCCTCCTCCTCCATTTTATACTTCCTAATTTTCATCTTCTAAAGTAATGCTTAGGACTCTTAATCAAACTTTGGCACATTTAAGCACTTTTTATGGAGATATGTGATCATTTCTTCTAAAGATATTATTCTTATTCCCATCCTTCATTCCACCTTAGAGTGTGAATTCAAAAGACTTGCAGGTCTATTTTCTTTCTTTAGAAAAGAAGGTGCATCATTATTTGCATAGGTACCTACTTCAATTCTTGTTTTGATACACTTTTAATTTTTATTCTCTTTCTATTATATGGACTCTTTGATCTTGCAAGGACATGAGGAGGCTCCTTTTGTGGAGGAAACAACATGGTCTCCCTTATTCTCTCCTTTAACTTATTCAAGGGATCATTTCTATCTCTATGTGGGGGGTTATTCTATATTATTAGGGCCTTCTCTTTGGGGACATCTATTTTTACATTAATACCTCATTATGCTTCATTTTCCACATGAATTGTAGATTTTTGGCACCACAAAACTCTCTAACACTTCTAGTATTTTTCACCTAAACGAAGAGAGGTAGGCCAAAAATGCTAGCTAGGTTCATTCAAATTATGCAATGTATGATGTTATTTGAACTAAATGGGATGAACTAAGTGAAATTAAGTGATCTATATGACTGATTATATATTCAAAACCTATTATTTATGCAATTTTGGAAAACACAATGATGTTTGCAAACAATGAACTATGAATGAACAAATGCAAAACATGATAGAAAGAGGTTGAATTAGAGTGCACCTTAGTAGAAATTGGAGAATCTAGAATCTTCTGAATGATGTCTAAAATCATAGAAAATCACTAGTGGGACTCATTCGCCACTGATGGTGAATTAGTCCTACTTCTAATGAAAACTATCAGGAACAAATTTATGAGTATCAGGATCCGAAATTTGACAAAACCTAGATTTCTAGCCTTAAGGTGGGACTCATTTTTTATTGATGGCGAATCAGTCCTCTCCCAAAATTCTAAGAAATTAGGAGACAACTCTGCAACACCAAATCTAAGGATGTCTACTTGTTAGGTTGTCGAAGTCGATTCTACATCTTAGGGTATCTTAATGTGCATTAGTGAAAGACTCATTTAGATTTCATTTTTGCATTATATATATCATTGAAAAAACTAAAAATTTGCATCTACATTATTAATTGGCATCTGAAAAGCATTAGAATCACATTAAATTTTTTAGAAAACACAAAAATATCTCATACTGGGACTCATTCGCCAACTTGGGTGAATTAGTTGACCTGCACTTTTTAAACAACATTTGTGTTTTTCTGTAGTTACTTCTCTATTTTAGTTAGCAGAATTTCTATTATTTGCATTTAGAAATCCTATATTACCTTGAATTTACATTCACCCCATCCTTTTTGGTACTTGTATAAGTGTTTGGTGCCCCATTGATAATACTTTAGTGAGACGAAGTTCTAGACTCATGGCTTCTCGTGATAACACTTTTTTTGTGGACCTTGGGAGCTCAAGAGCTCCTAATCCTAGTATGGAAAATTGTGCATTAGGCATGGACAATACCACTTCTATTCCTTCACCTTTCCATCCAATGAATGTTGACACACAACCAAATTCCATCCCGCAAGGAAAGGTCATTAATATCCATGAGGATTTTTCACACTTACAAAAAGAATTGTCCCTTGAAAACATTTCCACCACTGCCATACTCATGATGGAAAACCTTCATCATTTGATTGAAATTGATGATGGCTTACAAGTTATGAAAAAAAATTCCAATATTCACAATAAACATGCTTCTTCTAATTCCCAATCCGTAAACATACTCCCAAACCGAGGAGGACCTCACATTCCTTCCCATTCAACCATAGCATCCATAGCAACTTATACCACTCGTTAGGTTACAACAACTATGCAATAGGTTAGTCATGTGGCTCCTTGTTTCGCAATTCCAACTAGCATTCCTAGTCCTCTTGTGGCATCACAAGTCCCCTCCACCACCTTCACCCCTCTTTGTGGGTACGTGTAGCATCATGATGGGCCAAAAAGTGGCAATATGTTGGGTATGTGGCTGACAACTATGTTTTACCCAAAATTGATGAAACGAAAAGGGTTTTTAAATGAAATTCTCAGCTTTGCACCGATATAAATTATGCTTTACTTTGAATTTAATAAGTAATTATTATTCATTTTCTATTCAAATTATGACTAAAGTCCTAATTGATAGGCTGATTGAAAAACATCTATAGCCTTCAAACGGTATCACCTTTTTTGAATCCAAAACATGTGTCACATTATAGGATTAAAAAAAGAAAAATGGAATTTCATCAAGTTTTGATCAAGTTAAGGTGGTCAAACATACGAGTTTTTATATTTTTTAAAAAGTTGTAATAAAAATTCATAATTAATAATTTACTTGGAAAAAAAATACAAAAAATATGCATCACATTGGGACACGAGTCCTCTACTTATATCTAAAATATTATAAAAAAAATATTATCATTTTATATTGTGGTTAGGGTGGTGAGACATACACCTACTTATTTTTTCCTTGAAATTTAAGTACCATTGCATTGAAATTTCAAATTTTCACCAAATAGATTTTTTTTTTTTAAACAAACCTAGTAGTTTAGAAACTATATTCAATTTGCTACAGAATATATTCCTACATATTTTTGAAATAATATAGATAACTTATTCAAATTTTTACGTCAAGTTGCCTAACTCTGATTTTTCTAAATATTTTTCCGCTTAAGGGTCTATTTTTTCCATGACAATCCTACACATACCCTAGTGTACCTTTCACTTCCCCTCACATTACATACACTCCATTGCCATTTTCTCTTCCAACTCAAACCACTTACCCTAGTAACCCTATCATTACACAACTCCTTAACATAGTCTCATCCATGCAACAATTTTCCACCATTAGCCAAGGTCAAAACGCTCCACCCATATATCATGTTTATTGTAGCCCCTTATCCTTAGAAATCTTACGCACTTAGATGCCACAAGGGATAGACATGCCTAGGTTTGAGAAATACGAAGAAAAGGAGACCCTATCAACCATGTCAAAGCTTATACAACTTTATGTAGTGATTTTGTCCTTCATGATAAAATATTAGCCAAACTTTTTCCCAAGACCTTGAAAGATATTGCATTAGAATGGTTTTCAAACCTACCTAATCATTCCATCCAATCATTCAATGAATTGGTGGATGCTTTTATACGTCACTTCCAAGTTCATATGACTCCTAAAAATACAATGGCTAACCTAATGCACTATAGACAAAATGCTAATGAGAAAGTAACTGATTTCATTTCAAGTTATCAGTCATTGTATGCTCAAGTGGATATCAAAATTCCTAATTCACATCTATAGAAGATGTTTATCAAAATCTTGCACACAAACCTTTAGGATAAGTTAACTATGATGAAATTACCTTTGTTCATGCACTTATGCACAACCCTGTGTGAATATCATAACTCGGTTTCAAGTTGTGATTCAAAACCCACTTCTAATCGAGCTAAGAAATCTAAGCATAACAATCAAAACAAAACACAAAACTTTCACAAACCAAATAGAGGCTTTTTACAGTTCAATCTACCTCCTCAACCACAAACCCAACTTGTTTAGTGTCAAGTGGTATCTGCTAAAGCAGTGGTTCCTTATACCTGTGGAGACCCGAAGAGAAAATTTACAACCTTACTCGATACCCTACATAATAAAATGAACCTTGGTCCAACAACAAACGATCACTTTTACCACCGTCAAACCACTTGATACCACCAAACCTTTACCACCCATCTTTAAACCTAATGCTTATTGTCACTTTTATCACCAAAATGGACATGACACCGAACAATGTAAGTGTCTAAAACATTTAGTTCAAGACCTCATTGATTCGGTCTGTTTGTCCATTGTGGGTGTTAATGATCAAGGAAATAAGTCTGTTGCACCCCCTAACCAAAATTTATAAATTTTCACCAACCCCATGCCTAAACACAATGTTTCATTTGTCAAGGCTAGTGAACCTTCAAACATCGATGTAATGAATGTTGACACAAATAATGAACAACATGACCTCACTCCCAATGTTACCCAAGTTAATCCTATGGATGAACTTGTGGCTGAGATAGACATTATCCCTCGTAAGGGCCCAAGCAACACAAATCTTGATATTACCTTTTCTTCTAAAGATATACTTCAAAAGCTTCTTGATGGTGCTCTTTACATAGCCGGTAGAATCTATTATAATCCCACCAATGGGATATTAATAGATCTCTCTTGTGGTGAGAATGTGATCACAAAAGAGTTTTTAGTATTACATGAGCTTTATCAAGAAGAATATGATAAACCAACTGGATGGATTAAAACCCATACTAGTTTTCCATGCCCTACGATTGGATTGATCGTGCTCCCATTACAAATAGGACCTAAAACTTTAGATGTAACATTTTCTATTATTCCACAATCGGATCAATTTTGTTTGCGGCTAGGCCACCCTTAGCTTTGCTTAATGAAAGCAGTCCCTTCACTTGTTCACAAGTGTTTGAAGTTTCCACATGGAAATGAAATATTTACCATACACCATAGTGGCTTTAATCCATTATCATCTAAAGGTAATTTTTCCTTAGAAGCCTTTTGGTTGACACCTATGGAAACCATCACCCCTCGTAAAGATTTCTTTTTCATTGCCTATCAAAAGTTCAAAGCCAAAAAAATAGCCAAGTTGTCTCTTCATAACTAGTCTTCGTCCACTTCCAATGCTTTCATCATAGATGAAATGATGCTTCCACTTGCACCTAAACATGAACAAGTAATGCAACTTACTTAACAATGAAAAAAAAATACTTCTCCTTCATCATCGAAATGACGTAGAGAAAATGACACCAATCCTATCATACCCCCTCGCATTAAACAAGTGTACAAAGCCAAAGAGAAAGTGATTGACCTATCTTCTTTGGTTTCTTTCGTTCTTCCCACTTTAGAAGAAAAGGAACCTATAATGGATCAATTTTCTCTTACACCTCAGTAGCTTCAAAATAGAATTAAAAGAAACCGTGGTGCTAGGGAACATAGGTGTTGCCGTCGTCTCCTTGCTCGTCAATCTCGCATGGAAGAAAAAAATTAAAACCAACCTCTTCCTTTGACAAAAGTAATAGATGACCACCATCCTTCTCCTGACCCACCACAAGATAGTCCAATCCAACCTTCACAACAAAATGAACCAATCCAATAGCCACAACTTTTGATACATCCTTCCTTGGAAATCACCCTTCGCCCTCCTGTCATCATCAATCTTGATAATGATGATGATGATGAGGAGATTTCCAAAATAGATGAAGAAGTGCATAACAATCTAAATTCCTTATTTTCATCTACCATGAGCTTAAATGATAAGTATTTAACACCAAGTAAAGAACCTTGTACATCTCCTAGTTCAACACTTGTAATTCTAACTTTGGACCATCAACCGCACTCACAATACACCAAACATGATTGGGAGACAAATGACTTGTTAGATAGTTGACTTGCATTCGCCTTACTAGCCTTTTATATTCATTTTCCTTTTTCATTTTCATTTTCCTCTTTCTTTGAGTGTAGGTGTGTATTGTGTTCCCCCGTAACGTGCATTTGATGTTCTATCTCTTTGTACACTTCCTCTATTTGTACCTCTATTCTTCTATATGTTGTACATTAGTACCCTTTTCACTTTTTGTTTTGTGTTTTCCTTTTGGGGATGACACAAAGCATTGAGATGCCCTATGTCTCTTCCATGTTGACCCAATTGGTCTCTTTTACTTTTTCCTTTGTCTTTTGTTTTGTGTTTTCCTTTTGGGGATGACATAAAGAGTTGAGATGCCCTATGTCTCTTCCACATTGACCTAATCGATCCCTTTTCCTTTTTACTTTGTATTTTCTTGTTTTTTTTTCCTTTTGGGGATGATGCAAGGCATTGAGACCGAAATGTCTCCTTCATGTTGACCCAAAATATTTTTCTTTTCACCATTTCATTTTCTTTTCACTTGTGTTTTCCATTTGGGGATGATGCAAAGTGTAGAGACCACAATGTCTCTTCTATGTTGACCCAAAATAGACTTTATTTTTCTTTTTTTTTCACCCTCTTTGTGTCATTCTTCCAGTTATATATGATTTGGGGAATGATGATAGTTCTGAGCTCTTTCACAAAAACATTGTAGAAATGAACATATTGACCCCAAATCCATAGATACCTTATGTGCTTGGTGTTATCTTTTCTTGGGGGCAACTCCCTTTTCTTTTATTTTCACTTTAGTTTACATGAAGCATCCTTACTCAAAACATATGACTTGGCATAGGGCTTTCTAAGTTGGATCTCATGTCTTGTTTTCTTTTTGCATTTTTTTTCCTTCACTACTTTAAAGTAATTGCTCACAGAACAGTGTGTTGCAATTCCTTTAAAGTGGGGGGCATACATTACCATATTTCATTTTTCATTCTTGGTTCTTAGTGCAGCCTTGTCATTCATATGATGTGTTTGTCACTTTGTGGATGACATTGGGTGTGATGTCCTTCATCAGTGTGATCTATCTTAGCATATTATGTTCCTCTTAGTGTCTTGATGCAATGCACTACATCTCCTAAGTTGTAAATATTTTATTCTTTGGTTGGTCCTCTCTTGGAGACATTAGACACAATGTTCCCTAAGTGACTGACCTTGCATGAACTTAAGAAGACTCCTTTGAACATCTTTTTCATTTTTTTATTTTACATTTTGCACTCTTGCCACCTTGCATAATGCAACTTGCATGCCTGTGGTACCTTTCTTTTTGTTCATGGGTTCTAAGCATACGAATCTTTTCTTATCTCATGAAGCACAGACCAACATTTCCCTTTGTGGAACCTTGTTAAAGCTATCAGGAGGTATAACTTTCATATGGTTGAGCAAGAAGCCCATCCAATGGCACAACTTTCCCCATCGCCACATTTGTGTTTGTGAGTGCATACCAACTAGCATATGTACTTCACCTTTTTGGGTCTTCTCACCTAGTGGACCGCCATGAGTTCTATCACCCCAGAGTGAGTATGCATTCTCTTTTTCAAACAATCAACCTAGATCTAATCCACAACAAGTTGGACAGATGATCAAAGCTTCATCCTATCTCTTCATTTCAACATGTGTTTTCCTTTTTTCTTTTTCTTAGTTTTCCATGGGATCTTCATCTTGGGGGCTTGATCATCCCTCATGATCATTGTTATTCCATCTTGCTAATGTAAGTGCATTGGGACCTTTCTCTCAATATGCATGGCTACTTTAGTTTGATTTTGAAGCAAGTTTATCCTCTCACTAAAGTGGGGGCTAAATGTGCCATAGAAAAATGGCCCCTTGTTATTTTCATGGTCTTTTAGGCCTTGCTTCACAATTTTTGAAATTCAAATGATGACATCTTGTGAAGGTGTTGTGAAGTGTTGTAGAAAATTTCTACACATTTCTAGACTTTACTCATTACAATTCACCTAAAAATTGCCTGTTCATCACTAATCAAGTCCTATTTTGAAGTGTTGTAAAGTCTTGTAATAAGATTTCATGCCTTTCTAGGCTTAATTTCACTATTTACACCTTTCTTATGCTTTATTTGACCCCTTTATGCCCTTATAAGGCTTAATTAAGTATATTTTTGAATGTAAACCCGACAAATAACATTAAATGTGACTTAATTCCCAACACCCATTTTCAAGCCTAAGGTGGGACCCATTCGCCAGGGGTGGCGAATGAGTCCCTCTTGGCTCTAAATTCAAAAAAAAAAAATTCCTTTCAGGTTTTTATTCAAAATTACTTGATCTCGGCCTGTGATGAGGTATCAATGGGTTACTAAGGCACAAGAGTGTATAAATAAGTGTTTTCTCCTCATTTTACATCTCCTACAACCTTCTAACTCATTCAAGCATTCAACTTGCACTTGAGCACTTTGCATCCTATAATCAAGCATCAATCAAGCACTCAAGAGCAGCCATTGACATATCTTTATATTTTCTTCAACAAGGGTTTGGTAAGTTGATAGCATTTGCATGTTATTTTTTTTATTATTCTCCTCCATTCCATTATTTTATTAAGGGTTTGATTACCAAACTGGGGTTTGACTAAGGCAAAACCCCTATTCCCTAACCCTTAACCATTTTTACCCTTTTGCATGTGTGTTTATAGAATTATGTATGCATATTTAATGAGAATTTGGGTGTTGAAGAGTGGTCAACAAGTCAACAAGGTGCTTCAAGTCAAATCAACCTCATTTCAAGCTTGGAGAAGACTTTTTGTCCATTTTTTGTAGAATTGACTTTGGCAACCCAACAAGTAAACATCCTCAAATCTAGTGTTGCAGAATTGTCTCTTGATTTCTCAGAAGTTTGGGAGAGAACCGATTCACCATTAGTGGTGAATGAGTCCCACCTTATGGCTGGAAATCTAGGTTTTGTTAGATTCCAGATCCCGACACTCAGAAATTTGTTCCCAACAGTTTTCATCAGAAGAAGGACTGATTCACAATCAATGGCGAATGAGTCCATTTGGTGATTTTCAGTGATTTTAGATGGCATTCAAAATATTCCAAATTCTCCAATTTCTACCCAGATGCACTCTAATTCAGCCTCTTTCTCTCATGTTTTGTAAACATCATCAAGTGTTTTCCAACATTGCATACATCATAGGTTTTGCATATATAATCAGTTATATAGATCACTTAATTGCACTTAGTTCATCTCATTTAGTTAAAATAACATCATACATTACATAATTTGAGTGAACCTAGCTAGCATTTTTGGCCTACCTCTCTCTTTTTAGGTGAAAATCCTAGAAGAGTTAAAGAGTCTTGTGGTGCCAAAAATCTACAGTTCACCAAGACCCTCATTTTCACCCATTTAAGCTATGCTTAGGGGGTATTTTTTCTCTTTTAGTGGTGAGAATGGGAGGTAGAGGAGTATTTCTATTAGTTTTCTTCTTTTCCAAATTTTTGAGATATCTCTATTTACATGGATACCTAAGATGACATCATTCATATGACCCATTTTTTCCCCTTGTATGTTACACTTCAGTCGGGCATTGGTATATATACTTCACTTCACCTAGGATAGTGTTAATCCTAAGTGTAGTATTACAACTAGTTATTATGTTTAGTTTTTCATAATATGGATATTTAATCTACTTTTCCTAAATAGCTAATAATTTCATGTGTTTATCTTGATTTGAGGTAGATATGTGCTACTACTTGATCATCAATCATTGATTATTGGTAGTTAGGTGCTAGCTTTTTCACAATTATATTGAGTTAACTCACCTTTTGACTAGGAGTTATTGAGGGTTAACTTACCTCATAGACATGTCTTCTCCTTGATTCATACATCCAAGAGGCCTACATATATATGTATCTTCCTCTAGCTTAAGAAATTATTTATGCTAAAGTGATCTCTCTTAATGCTATTTTTATTTTTTTGAACATTTACATTTTGGTCATAAGAAACTAGATTTGTCATACTATTTTGATTTCATAATCATCTATACTTATAGTGTCATAGTTTCTATTTATTTTATTATGTTTTAATTTATTTTTTATTTAGTAAATTATTGACACTTCATCTCCTACTATCATGCTCCCAATACCTAAAAACCACATTAATATAATTACTCTCCACTGATAATATACCTACCAATATGTTTATCTATTATTTTCAAATATTAATTAATCCTCTCTCAGTTAACTAACTGCTATATTATTTATCCAATAACACCATAAATATATATCAGTTACAACTAAAATCACAATTTTTATTTAATCATTGATAATTATTTAAGATCCCTCTATTTTAAAATAATTTGAGGGTGATTTAATTGAGAGAAATGGTGCTCTACAATTGTGTGGACATTGTAGGTCTTTTTGAGCATAGAGAAATGAGGGTTTCAAGAGATGATTGTTCAAAGGTTTTTTCAAGTTAATGGGTTCAGGAGAAAATAACTAAATAGAGGGAATAAATATAGATGAGTCTGAAATATGAGGCTAGACTATCCAAGGAAAATCAAGCATTGGAAGCATTGGAAGAAGACTGTGGTAGAGAAGCTATGAAAGATTTATCTAATAAGGAGGAAGAAACCAGCAATGACTCTCCTAAAAATAACAAAGCTCCTGTTCAAAATGTTGTAAAATTAGTTGAAACTCCAAGGGATGAACAAGAATAAGGTAAATCCTTATAATTCCAATTACCCGATAAAGTTTTGGAATGCATTGTTGAAAATAAAAATAAAGCTATTATTTTATTTTTCTTAAGGGGAATCCATATCGAATTAGATTTTTATAAATGGGCTAAACAAAACTAGGAAAATAGAGGTTCAGTGATGGAATCAATTAGAGGGTTGGGAAGAGGCTATGTTTCTTGCATGTTTAGGTTTGTTGAGCATGCTCAAGAAATTTTATAGTACGACACATGGGTGATTTGTGGATAAATATGCTATTTCCAAGCTTGGACATTTGACTTTCATCTTGAAGGTCCTTCCCATTCTCACTATCCCATGTGGCTAGAATTCCTCTTTTTAAGTTTAGCTTTTAAACCTTTTTTGAAAGATATTGTAGCCAAATTTTGTGAGGTCATATGGTGCAAGAAAAAATTATAATAAATTTGCTAGTTTAATATTTAACTCAAGTATGTGTTTAAATTTATTTGAACAAACCTTTGCCAAAGAATATTAAACTATTTGACCTAGGTTTTGAATTGGATCAACCAATAATATATTTTAATACACCAAACTCTTGTTTCTTTTGTTACCAAGATGGTCATTTGATTCAAGATTGTTCCATCAAAAAAAGTAGGTCCTCTTCTTCACCCTTGTAAGCTTCCCTATCCAATGTTTTCACCAATCCCCCTTTACAGTCCAAATCAGTCATAAATACCCCCCCACCTTCTTCCCTTAAAACAAGCATTAGTCTCCCCTCTTATAGTCTTCCTTCTCCTTCTGATCCCCCTTTAGTGGTTAATGATTCTTATAAAAATGATATTATGATCGATGAGTGGAGAACTATTCATAAATGGAAATAACCAAGTCTTCTCATTGCTCACATTCTCTCCTCTCTTAATGATACATCTCGTCCTGGCTCTTCTAGTTTTTTGAAATCTCCCAAAAAATCTCTATCTCCTTCTCCTTATTCTAGATAAAGATCTAGATCTCCTTATGTTGGTCTGATTGAAAAACTAAATAATAATCAAGTGGTTTCCATTTCTAATCACTATGGAGTCTTTCCATAAGAAGAGGATGACCCTCTTCATGTTTCATCATGATGTTCAAGATATTATCTTGGAATGTGAGAGGGATTTATCACCCTCATTTAAAATTTAAATTCAAGGACACCCTTCAAAAATGGAAACTATATGTTCTTTTGTTACAACAACTTAAAATCAATAATAAATGCTTAAATGTGTCTCTTGTCAATCTTTGCAAAGATGCTCTATTCATCCATACCTTGCATAAGGAGGGTATTGTTGGAGTTTTTCTTGGATTGTCTCCTTCGATATCCAAACATGTCATTAATAAGTGTGAGGACCAAACACATAGCTATGTTTGGGACCTCACTTTTATGAACAGACAACCCTTGGGTTTATGTTCAATTTATGCTCCTACCAATCAAAGAGAAAGAGTTGTTCTTTGGGATTTGATTCCTAATAATATTCCTATTTCTAATTGGATGTTTGGAGGAGATTTTAACATGGTGTAACATCCTAAGGATCATAGCTGGTTTAACCATTTTAAACTCAATCAAGAAGAATTTGAAAAATGAATTTATTGTCAAAATGTGATTGAAGTTATTGATCCTATCCATAGTAAATTCTCTAATCATGCCAATAATTGGTATAATTGGTCTAATTACAAACCAAGTAATGATAGTAAATTAAGAAAATTGGATCGTTTTTATTTATCTTACAACATATAGTTAGATAAGTTTCCAAAAGACTATTGGGTGTAGGTGGACTATTCTACAACTTTATTTGATCATTTTATAGTTATTTTCTCATTCTCTTCTTCTCAAGATGTTGATGTTGAGTCTTCTTCTCAACTTCCTTTCAAACATAATACTTCTCATCTTAAAAACACATAATGTGTTTCAGCCTTAGTCGAGATTTGGAACTCAATACTAAAACCTCTTAGAGGGGAGTCATGGATTATGTGGTGGATTATTTCTATATCATAATGTGTTGAGTTTCTTCACACATTCAAAAGAAGAATGTCTTGGTGTAGAAACCTAAATTTTTCCACTTAGGTTTGGTCAAATTTATCCTTTTTCATCTAAATATATCCTCTTAACTACATTTATTAAGTAATATTACTATTATTTAATTAATACCCCTAAATTCCTCTAAATCCCTAAGGTATTTAGTTAAATAATTAAATACCTTACCCTTTATTCCTTTCCTCCAAGGAATTAAATTAATAATCCATTTATTTAATTCCCTTTATCTCCCACCCCTCATAATCTACAGATAATCTTAATCCACCTCCTAATCCCATCATTAGGGATGTACACATTCCTAATCCATGATTAGGATATGTCACATCCTCCAACTTTTGCAAGTTGGCTCCTAATCCTCATTAGCCACCTAACCTTCTTCTAATCATTGATCAATTAACCTAATTAATACTTAGTCAACTCTCCCCATCCCCCAAGGAATTTGTAATTCCCTTTTCTCTTCCCAAGTTCCTTTTGAGGAATTTTTAATTCCTCTCTCATCTCCTAAGGAATATCAAATTAATTTTCTCTTTCCCAAGGAATATTAAATTCCTTTTATCCTTTCCATGCACATTAAAAAGGAATTTTTAATTCCTTTTTTCAACTCTTGATCTCAACCCTTGATCTTCCTCCCCCTTTCAACCTCCACTATCCATTCCATCTCCCTTGGCTAAATGACTAACACTTAGCCATTTTTTGAAACCCTAACCATTCTAACCATTCTCTCAAACATTCATCATCTCTCAAGCATACATATAGCCTCCATAGTCAAATCCACCATCCTTACATCCAAATCAGGAAAAATCAAGCCGTTATGTTGTTGAAATCATTATGGAGCACACATATCAAGCCATCAACAAAGGAAAATAACATCATCAAGCTCAAACAAGGTAACATATTGGTATTTTATTTTCAAGTTTTAGTTTCAAATTTAAGCCCAATATTGAGTGTTTTACTTTTTTTTAGTCTTTTGTTTGATTTCTTGCATTTTTGGTAGATTAAAAACACTACACCCACTTGGAAACATCAACGTAGAGAAAAATATCTCCAAGGGTAGTTAGAACTTGATAGAACTAAACTTAATTTTGATCCTTATAATGAAACTATCTAGAACAACATTGTTATTACTGAAGCTCAACTACATAAATTAGATCATTACAAAGGACAAGGTGCCAACATCAAAGCCAAAATTAAATGGATCAAGGAAGGGAACAAGGGATCTAAGTATTTATTTAATTATCTTAACTATAAGCATAAAAAAGAGAAAATTAAAGCTATAAGGGATACAATTGAGCATCACACTAATAATGCAAAAATCATTAATCTATTTTATAATTTTTATGAAAGGATGTTTAAAGAGGAAACCAACTGGATGGATATCCAACAAGCTTTGGAAGATAGCATCCAATAATTTTTCCAAATATGATTGATCCAAGTTATAGTAAATATTTGGACCGAATTCTCTCTTTGGAAGAAATTGAATGTGCTTTGTTTTCTATGAAACTAAATAAAAACCCCAGCTCTAACAGTCTTCCAGCTAAATTCTATCAAAATATGTGGAATCAAACTAAGGATGATTTTAATATATGTTGTATTTAGAAGCCCTACATAATGGTTCTCTAGGTCCTATTATCAACAAATATATAATTAAAATTATTCCTAAGGGGGAAAATGAGGAAACCATTTCTAGTTGGTATCCAATTACTTTATTAAACACTTCATATAAAATCATTACAAAGGATTTAACAATCAGAATAAACCTATTGTTCAAATTATTGTGAGAGTTGAGCAAACAAGATTTTTAAAAGGAAGATATATCCTTGATAATTTAATGTTGGCTTGGGAGAATATGGAATAGGAACAACAATCAGGCCAAAATGATTTCATAGTGAAGATAGACTTTGATAAAGCATATGATAGAATTTTTTGGAGCGTTATCCTTAAAATGCTTCAATGGTTGGGTTTTGGTCCTAAAATTCAAAAGCATTTTCAAATATTGTTTCAAGATGCTAATGCCCACTTCATTATTAATAAGGATATTTCAGACTATTTTGAGTTACAACATTCCAAAAGATAGGGATGTACTTGTAGCAGATGTAATTCTAGCATAGATTTTTGGCACCCACTTGCTTTCTAGATCTCCTAAGGTTTTTCACCTAGAAGGAGAAAGATGGGCAAAAATGCTTATGTTACATTCAAAGTCAATGCAATATGGAAAGAATAAGGATGAAATATTCCTAGATATAATTCTTGAATGTAAGAAATTAATGAGATTGATTGACTAATGAATAGAAACTAAAGGAAAAAAACTTTTTTGAAAACACATTGTGTATTGCAACAATGAACTAGGAATGAATGCAAAACTTAACATAAATGAACCAAACTGAAAGTGTGCACCTGGAATGTGGATGGAGACTGGAAATTGTTTCTAAAATGCTATCGATGCTGAAATTTAGGCCTAGTGGGACTCATTCGCCATTCTGGGTGAATTAGTCCCTATTCTGCCAAACTGTACCAAAACCCATTTCTGAAAAAAGGGTACTAAAAATGAAAAAAGCTCAAAATTGACCCTAGAGTGGGACTCATGCACCACTCATGGAAAATGAGTCCACTTTTTAATTTTTTTATTTTCAAAGGTGGATTCTGAAGCTTCCAATCTGCACTTTGATGCCCTACAGGTGTCTGCTTCTGAAACTCTGATTTACAGGTCTAAAAATGAATTTTTGTTGATATTTTGACTTGATGAATGAGGATAATACTTTAGCAACCTTGAAACTTGATGTTCAATTATTTCCAAGATTCCAAGAGACCTAAATATGAAAACATACAAGACAAGGGAGAGATGTTGAATGTTAGGGCATGGGGGCTTGCCTTGGTCAAACCCCTTTTAGGTAATTAAACCAAAATGGTGAAATAAAGGAATGAAACATGCAACAATGGAATGGATTACCTTTCCATGATGATTGATCTTGAAATTATACAACATAACATGTAGAATCTACCCTTGGATGTCTTAGGAAGCTAAATTGATGACTTGCAATGTAAATGCCCTAGCTTGCTTGACTTGAGATAAAAGATAGATGATGAATGAACGATGTGAATGTGTTAATGTATAAATAGATGTAAAAATTAGTTTAGAGAGGTTCTTTTTATAGGAAATTCACCTTATTTTCCCATTAATTAGATCCCTAAGGATGACATGGAGAAAAATTAAACTTAAAACCTAATTTTTCTCGCTCAAAACCTTGAAAATGGCTCAAATGGGACTCATTCACCACTAATGGTGAATGGGTCCCACCTAGATGGGACTAATTCGCCACTAATGGTGAATGGGTCCCACAGGGGCCATTTTTGCTAGCTGGAATGCCGAGAAATAAGAAAATTAGGCTTATATGATGATTATGTCAGTTATTTGATCAAATTATGCCTTGGGATACACAATATGGGTTAATAAGGGCCTATTAGTGATGATGTAAATCTCAAAAAGGCCTTGGGACACAAAATTCAATGTGAAAGTGTGATTAAATACACTTTACAACACTAAAATGAGGTCCACATAGCATAGGAAGGCACAAGAACCAATGTGAATGTGCAAGACACATTACAACACTAGTTTATCATTAAGTTTAAGTTAAAAACCTTCTAGATTGATGTAATAATATTATTAAACACATTTTATAATTTTTAATTAGGGATAAATGGGTCCATTAAGTCTACAAAAGCGTGAAAGTATCTTACAACACTTTACAACACCTTTACAAGACATCGTTAAAAGCATGTTATTCAATTTGCAAGGGTCCAAGACCCAATGTGGATGCATAAAATGCCTCACAACACTAGATTAAGGCCTAATTAAGTCCATTTTATCATTAATTAATCCCATGTCAAGCAAAGGGTACCTTTTTCTATGACATAGTAATAAAACTAAATTTTTGATGACTCAACTCTTTCCTAGGCCTAAATGGATACCAAAACAATGGAGGAAAATCAAACATGGAAAGATAACTAGATATTTTGTATCCCTTTTGGTTTAGGAGTATCTCTTTCTAAAATGTGGGCTTGGTTCTTAAATAGAATTAAGAGTAAGCTATTCAATTTTGATAATAAATTGTTGTCCTTAGCTGGCAAGATTCAAATTGCTAAAGATTTTCATTGTGTCCCATGTGTACTACTCTTTTTCGATTCCATCCAAACAAGATTATGAAGAGTTCAATAGAATAATTCATAGATTTTTGTGGTCTAGATGGGATGGTAATGATGGGTTTACTACTTCTTCATGGTTTCATTACAGTCAACCAAAATATAAAGGAGGTTTGGGGCTTATTGACCCCCAAACCCAAGGGATTTTCCTTGCTACAAAATGGATTATTAAAGTTGCTAGTGGAGATGAACCATGGACATTTTTAGTCTACTAACGAATTATAGAAGCTTCTATAAATAAAAAAAATGGCAATATGTTTGTTGGTTAGATGTATAGGGTGAAAATAGGATCCACCCTAATGTGTAGGAAAAAGAGATGGATTACTTATTTTTCAAGGCCCTAAACACCTCAAATTATGCAAAATATGATGCTAATAACAACTAGAAATATAACCTAATTGTTATAGTAACTATGAGGAATGTTTTTAGAGAATAGAAATTTGTGTACCTATCTAGAAAGTTGTTATTTTTGAGCTATGGAGGACTCATTCACTTTCAATGGTGAATGGGTCCTTTTAGGGTTTTAGAAAATTGATTTCAATATTATGTACCTTGATGTATACACTCTTGAAATCCTGGTTATGATGCTTTGGAAGCCTGTAGTTGATTCAATGGAGTTCTTTTTGTGATCCTACACTTTGAATGAAAACTTTTGCAACTTTGACAACTTTGCTCCAAATCTTTCTCAACTTGATCTTCAACTTGTAAATTTGCAATGACACACTCAGGGGCAAGAAAAACTTGTTGTTTGTTAGTGAATGGGGGTTTTCCTTAGTCAAACCACTTCTAGGTAATTAAACCAAATGATGAAATAAAGGAAATGAAAAATGAAAGTGCAATAATGTAAATAATATCACCTTGGATTATATCTTGTGAATCAAATCTACAAACAATCATAGAGTGGCCATGAAGAATGTAGATCTTGGATGTAGGATGATGTTTGTAAATGGATCCTTAATGCAACATTAACTTCTTAGCTCAACACACATGAATGCATTAAACCCTGTACATGATGATAAGACCTTGAATTGCTGCAATAATCACTTGAAATCTGCCTTGAAATGCCTAATGAATGCTCTAACACTTGATAACTTGAATGCTTGAATGCTTGATAAACTTGCTAGCTTGTGTTAGGAGAAACAATGTGAATTAACCCCTTATTTATTTTGGATAAGACAACTAAGAGCGGAGGTGAATTAGTTGTCACAAATTGTAGTGTTGAAAAAAGGGCCTTTTGACATTTTTCGCACTCATTTGGGTCCTACTTATGGATTTTGGCTTAATTTTTCCCTAATTTAGTGTTGTAATGTGGATAACACATTCACATTATGTCTTGGGCCCTTGTGAACTAAAAGGATTCAAATGGTACCTTACCTAAGTGTTGTAACACACTTTCACACTTTTCTAGAGTCATGTTAATAAAATAACCTCTTTTCATCATTTACCAACCCTTGTTTCAAAGTTTTGTAAAGTGTTATAACATACTTTCATACTTTTCTAGGTTTTTCATTAATAATTGGGCTTTCTTATGCTTTAATTGGCCCCATTTTGCATCCACAGGTCATACTTGTGTGCATTTTTTAGAATAATCCTGACAAATATCATTTAAAACATCAAAATCCTAAAACCCACCTTAAATACCTAAGGTGGGACTCATTTTCCATTCTAGCCAAATGAGTCCCCTTAGGTGGGACCCATTTTCCCAGAGTGGCAAATGAGTCCCCTTTAGCTAAAAATTCAAATTTAATTTAAAATTCTGGCAAGTTTTTATTCTCGAAGATCTAAGGTCAACCTATGATGTTATAATTTTGGGAATTATTACATAATTGAGTATAAATACAAGCTCCTTTCTCTCATTTCAACCTAGCCTAGCATTCAAACATTTAAGCATTCATGCATATAGTTCACAAGAGCATTTGAGAATCCATAAGAGCATTCAAGGAATTTCAAGGGAAGGTTATCAAGAATTCAAGAGCTCCTTCAAGTGTCCTCCCTAATGTCAAAGATTGCTTGCATCATGTTGTTTTAGAGCTAACAATTATGGTGTAGGATTTGTAAGCATTGCATTTAAGATCCATCAACATCAAGCTATAGTTCAAGTTCACATCCATTGGAGCCATCACTTACATGTTTGTTGCATCCTATTACAAGGGTTTGGTGAGTTGCAAAATCATTATTTGTTCATTCATCATTCTCTATTCTATTTTATTCTATTTCAAGGTTTTAATTACCAACAAGCAGTTTGACCAAGGCAAACCCCTATTCACTAACCCCTCAACATTTTTCTCTCTTCTTGTTTGTGATTTGCAAGGTTACATTATAGATTTACCAAGAACTCAAGATTGGAAAATTGGTCAAAACAAGTCAAAGTTTTCAAAGTCCAAAGAGAAGCTTGCAGAAGACCTATAAGCTAAATTCTATAGTTTTAGATCTAGAAATGTGTCAAGAAGAGCAAAGCAAACTGATCGCTACAATTTCCTATTTTGAAATTCTAGAAATCTAGAGGTGGATGATTCACCACTATTAGAAAATGAGTCCCACTACCTAGGACTAAACAAGAATTTTGCAGATCTGAGTACCCTTTTGTCTAAAACTTGTTTCGACATATTTTCTAGAAAACTAGACTAAGTCACCCAGCTTGGCGAATGAGTCCCAATTGGCATCAACAGTGAATTTCTCAAGATTCCAGAGCTCCATTCTGCCTTCTTCAACTTCCCAAGTTCACATCTCCAGTTTCACAGCTTTCTATTTCATTTTACTTACATTCTTAGGTCATTTATCATTAGTTTGCATATCACACTATATTTTCAAACATCTTGCATTTTCCAAGTTTACACTTGGTGGTGAACCATCATTTGCTATTATCCTTCCCCTAGAACTCTCACTTTGTTATATTTCAATCTCGTTTGCATTGAAATCTTAAGGGTTTGTTCTTGAATGAATAGGTGTAATTTTGTCTCTCTCCTTTTAGGTCCAAAACCCTAGAAGCAAAAGAGAGCCCCAAAATTATCCTATTCATTTTGGTGAACCTGTATATAGAACATTATATTTATGATTTGGAGTGCATTTACATCACATATATAAAGTGCATTAACATTTCATTAGGATTTGCATTGTTTAATTTACATTATAGGGTTTTAAAGTTTGTATTAATGAAAATTTCATTTATCTTGTATTATTGCACTTAATTTCCTTAAAAATCAATAAAATTGTGCATTTTCATTTCAGGCTTGCATCAAAAAACTTAAAAAGCATAAAATTCATTTTAGAAATTATGAAAATTTTCAAAAAAATCAATACTAGGAACTCATTCACCACCTTGGGTGAATCAGTCCCTTTGCATAGTTTGCACAACATTTTCTAGAATTTAATCTTCAATTTTTTATTTCCTATTTGTTGTTGTTAGATCTCCATTTCAATTTGCATATTTTTTGTTCCATTCAATTCATTGCATCTAGTTTAATTTCATCCATCTTGTGCATTTCTTAAAATCAAAATTGCATTTACAACATTGTTGCATAGTTTAGAATTTGAAACTTGCATCATGGATATGGTTTTTAATAAGCTTTGGATGTCGTTAAAATCCTTAGTAGATATGTCAAGTTGTACCTTTGGAAATGACCTAGGTAATGACATTGAACTCACTCATGCTCCTTCAACTCCTAATTCATGTCCTCCTCATGATGTTGACATAATTGGAGAAGATGATGACATCATGAATAAGTTCCTAAATGATTTTATTGACAACCTTAAAGCTAATGCATCCTTTTATCCATCCATGAACCAGCCTAATCCTCCTACCATACCACCTCTTGAGATGTTTGGTTACTTACATCCTGAAACAAAATTTGAACCTAATTTCCCTACAACAGGTGAACCTAGCTCCTCTAGACAAGCAAACACTCAACCATTTTATAATAACAAAGTAAAAAACACTCCAATAAACCTTGAAGAAACATATGGCAAAGGCTTCACACTCTTGAGCAAACAAGGATGTGACACAAAAAGTGAACATAAAATTCATCAACTCCTAGAGCAAAAACCAACAGATGAAAACACAAAAGGATTAGGATATCAAGATCCCTCTCATAACAACAAGTCTCCTAGAGAATATCTAAGGCTTCATAATGATGGCACAATGATCTTTGATTTCCCTCTCGATCTGAATTTCCTTCTTCCTAAAGAAGAATTGGTGCTTCTCAAGGACGAAGGAATCATCTTCAACCTCTTACTTCTCCACATTCAAGTCTGAGTATGGGTAAGATTTTCCAATTTCCTTGTCCTAAATCTAATAATGTAGAAGCATTGCAAATGCTCCTTCGTTATGATCTCATTAAATTACCACCTCGTACTAGAGTCAAATTTATTAAAGACAACATGCAGTATTGTGCATATCGCCAAACTCTTCCACATAGAACTAATGACTGTAAATCCTTATAGAGTATATTGGATAGGTATGAGGTTACCAAATCTATTGAATTTATTGGATAAAAAGCACACTCCACTACCCTTTGTCATGTAATAGTTGTAGAATGTTACATTTATCACTATTACATGACCTTTCCCATCACCTACCTTGGCTCATTCTTTTCTTGCACTCATTGGGGACAAGCAATTGTTATCTTTTTCCTCATAATGCATTTTTCATTGTCTCTTCAGTTCATCATCTACCTTTCGCTATACAAACAGAGATTGGGAGGTGGATGACTTGCTTGTAGGTTGACTTGCATTTTCTTTTTCTTTTTCTTTTGTGTGATTGCATGTGTGTAATGTGATCCCCCATGATGTTTTGTTTGATGTTATCTCTCTTTGTGACATTCCTCTATTTGTACCTCCATTCTTCTCAATTTCATGCATCACTTTCACCTTTTTATCTTTATCATTTTCTTATGTTTTTCTTTTGGGGATGATGCAAGGCATTGAGACATTCATGTATCCTTCATGTTGACCCAAAAGACTTTCTTTTTCTTTCCCTTTTCATTTTATCTTTATCTTTTTCTTGTGTTTTATTTTTGGGGATGATGCAAGGGATTGAGACATTCATGTCTCCTTCATGTTCACCCAAAAGCTTTTCCTCTTTTTTTTTTTCCTTTTCTTTTTCATTTGTCTTTTTTTTTTCCTTTTGGGGATGATGCAAGGAATTGAGGCACCCTATGTCTCTTCCATGTTGACCC
The DNA here is from genome assembly GCA_007258455.2 of Sequoia sempervirens. Lineage (NCBI taxonomy): Eukaryota > Viridiplantae > Streptophyta > Pinopsida > Cupressales > Cupressaceae > Sequoia > Sequoia sempervirens. The sequence goes on from VDFB02271358.1 coordinate 296,002,667, forward strand.
AAAAAAAAATTCTCTATTTTTGCTCTCTTTGTTTCATTCTTCCAGTTCTATGTCTTTTTGGGGATGATAATAGTTCCAAGCTCTCTAAAAAATCACTGTAGCAAAGAACATACTGACCCTAAATGCATAAATCCCTTATGTGTTTGGTGTTTTAATTTTGGGGGCAACCCATCCCTTTTCTTTTTATCTTGCATGGCGTAGCTTTACTTGGAAACATATGACTTGGCATAAGGCTTTCCAAGTTGGCTCTCATGTCTTCTTTCTTGTATGCATTTTTGGGTATGTGCAGGATCATGATGGGCCAAAAAGTGGCAATATGATGGGTATATGGCTAACGACTTTTTTTTACCCAAAATTGATGAAATGAAAAGTGTTTTTAAAGGAGATTCTTAGCTTTCCACCAATATAAATTATGCTTTACTTTGAATTTAATAAGTAATTATTATTCATTTTCTATTCAAATTACAACTAAACTCCTAATTGATAGATTGATTGAAAAACATCTATAGCTTTCAAACGGTATCACATTTTTTGAATCCAAAACATGCATCATATTCTATGCTTCGCATAATTTATGATTAAAAAAAGAAAATTTGAATTTCAGGAAGTTTTGACCAAGTTAAGGTGGTCAGACATACGAGTTTTTTATATTTTTAAAAATTCATAATTAAAAAATCATAATTAATTATTTATTTGGAAAAAAATTACAAAAAAATATGCATCACATTGGGACACGTTCCTCTACTTATATCTAAAATATTATAATTTTATTATGGTTAGGGTGGTTAGACAGACACCTACTTCTTATTTTTCCCTAAAATTTAAGTACTATAGCATTGAAATTTCAAATTTTCACCAAATAGATTTATTTTTTCTTTAAACAAACCTACTAGTTTAGAAACTACATTCAATTTTCTACAGATTCTATTCTTATATATTTTTGAAATAATATAGATAACTTATTCAAATTTTTACGTCAAGTTGCCTAACTCTGATTTTTCTAATTTTTTTGCCACTTAAGGGCCTGTTTTTTCCATGATGATCCTACACATACCCTTTTCATTTTCTACTTTAAAGTAATTGCTCACAGCATGGTGTTTAGCAATTCCTTTAAAGTGGGGGCATACATTGGCCTTATTCTTTTCATTTTCATTTTCATGGTTCTTAGTGCAGCCTTCTTACCTCATACGATGCCTCTTGTCACTTTGTGGATGACATTGGGTGTGATGTTCTTCATGAGCGTGATCTATCTTAGAATATTACATTCCTCTTAGTGGTCTGATGTGACACACTACATCCCTAAGTTTTGAATCTTCTATTCTTTGATCGGTCCTCTCTTGAAGACATTAGGCATAATATTCCCTAAGTTATAGACCTCGCATGAACTAAGCAAGACTCCTTTGAATATTCTTTGCATGTTGCATTTTGTATTTTTTATATGGCCACCTTGCATAACACAACTTGCTTGCCTATGAAGCCATCATGTTTATTCATGAGCTCCAAGCATACAAATTTTTTCTTGTCTCATGAAGCTCGAAAGACCATTTCTTTTTGTGTGGCGCCTTATTAAAGTTATCAAAAGGTATAACTTTGGTATGGTTGAGCGGGAAGCCCATTCTGAGGGATGACTTTCCCCATAGCCACTTGCATGTGTGTGAGTGCATACCAGCCATGAGTGTATGTTTCTCACTCTTTTACAACTTCTCACCTAGCGGATAGCCAGAAGTTTTGTCACCTCAGAGTGAGTATGCATTTTTTCTAGACAAATAGCCTAGATTTGATCCACATCATGATGGACAAACGATCGAAGCTTGATTCAATCCTTTTCTCTATTTTATCTTTTTTACTTCTTTTCATTTTCTCTTTCATCTTTGACTATGTATGCTTGGACTTTTTGCTGCTCTTTACATCATTATTATGTGTGTTCCTTTGTTCTTATGTTTGGTTTTCCATGGGATCTTGATCCTGGGGGCTTGATCACCCCTCTTAACTGTTGTTGTCTCATCTTGCTAGCATTAGTTCATTGGAACCCCTCTTTGTGCATGTTTGTCTAATTTAGTGTGAGTTTGAAGTAGGTCCATCCTCTCACTAAAGTGGAGGCTAAATGTAGTGTCAAAAAAAGGGTCTTTTGACATTTTTCGCACGCGTTTGGGTCCTTATGGATTTTGGCTTAATTTTGCCTTGATTTAGTGTTGTAATGTGGATAACACATTCACATTAGGTCTTGGTCCCTTGTGAAATAAAATGATTCAAATGGTACCTTACCTAAGTGTTGTAAAGTGTTGTGACACCCTTTCACACTTTTCTAGGGTCTTTTTAATAAAATAACCTCTTTTCATCATTTACCAAGCCTTGTTTCAAGGTGTTGTAAAGTGTTGTAACATATTTTCACACTTTTCTAGGTTTGTCATTAATAATTGGGCTTTCTTATGCTTTAATTGTGTGTATTTTTTAGAATAATCCCAACAAATATCATTTAAAACATCAAAATCCCAAAATCCACCTTAAATGCCTAAAGTGGGACTCATTTGCCATTCTGGGAGAATAAGTCCCCTTAGGTGGGACCCATTCACCCAAAGTGATGAATGAGTCCCCTTTAGCTCAAAATTCAAATTTAATTTAAAATTCTAGCAGGTTTTTATTCTCCAAGATCTAAGGTTGGCTTGTGATGTAATTTTGGGAAATATTGATTTATTGAGTATAAATACAAGCTTTTTTCTCTCATTTCAACCTAACCTAGCATTCAAAAATTCAAGCATTCATGCATATAGTTCATAAGAGCATTTGAGAATCCATAAGAGCATTCAAGTTATTTCAAGGGAGGGTTATCAAGTATTCAAGAGCTCCTTCAAATGTCTTCCATAATGTCAAAGATTGTTTGCATCATTTTGTTTTAGAGCTAACAATTGTTGTGTAGGATTTGTAAGCATTGCATTCAAGATCCATCAACATCAAGCTAGAGTTCAAGTCCACATCCATTGGATCCATCACTTACATGTTTGTTGCATCCTATTGCAAGGGTTTGGTGAGTTACAACATCATTATTTTTTCATTCATCATTCTCTATTCTATTTCATTATATTTCAAGGGTTTAATTACCAACAAGGGGTTTGACCAAGGCAAACCCCTATTCACTAACCCCTCCACATTTTTCTCTCTTCTTGTGTGTGATTTTCAGGGCTAGGTTGCAAATTTACCAAGAAGTCGAGATTGGAAAAGTGGTCAAAGCAAGTAAAAGTTGTCAAAGTCCTAAGAGAAGTGTAGAGAAGACCTACAAGCTAAATTTTGTAGTTTTGGATCCAAAAACCTGTCAAGAAGAGCAGAGAAGACTAAGGGCTACCGTTTCCTATTTTGAAATTCCACAAATCCAAAGGTGGATCAATTTTCCACTATTAGCGAATGAGTCCCAATACCTAGACCTAAACAAGTATTTTGTAGATCTGGGTACCCTTTTGTCTGAAACCTATTCTAGTACATTTTTTAGAAAACTAGATTAAGTCACCCAGCTTGGCATATGAGTCCTATTTGGAATCAATAGTGAATTTCTTAGGATTCTAGAGCTCCATCCTACCTTCTTCGACTTCCCAAGTGTACATATCTAGTTTCACAGCTTTTTGTTTCATTTTACTTACATTCTTAGGTCATTTAGCATTAGTTTAGATATCAAACTATTGTTAGAAACCCATATCAGATTTGCAAACTGAAAAGACCTTCCACAGAAGAGAAAATCAGAAAAGTAGAGAGGTTGCAAAAGAATGTGCAACATAATATTATTCGAGAATTCAATAATTACATGATAATGATTTGCTTTATAAAAGCAAAGATGCATAACCCTAATCTTATCTTGAGCAACAAGATAGCTCAACAAGATAAGGATGACAACTAATTAACCAAGGAATTAAATAATTACCTAAGTAAACTTATGTAAAGTGTAATTAAATATTAATTACACCAACACCCCCCCATAAGTGCAACTTAGGGAGACTAACAAAGCATGCGCCTAAAACTAAGATGAATGCAAGAAAGCATGAATGGGTCCCGACAACAAGGCATGATCAGGTACCCAAGTACAAATGCAATATGAGGTAGAGAAGGAAAACCCAGTGGGATAAAACCCCCCTGAAATGAGATGACTATTGCAAAGAATCACTAGAAGAACACCGTGGAGTAACACTGGAACCGCAATCTAACAAGCAAGGAAAGATACTTATGTCTACAACTGAAACCAAAACTAGAATCATGATAATGTGACAGCAGACTCGATGCCACAGAACACTAGAAAACTCACAAACTAGAACAAACCTAGAATCTGTGAAGCAATAGTAGATGAGATGATGACATAATCTGGAAACTGTGTACCTCAATGTCGATGCCAAACTATGATTGAAACTCTTCCATGGGAAGGAGTACCAAAAAAAGAATCTAGAACATTAACCATAAAAATATGGCCCTCAAACTAAGAAGAATCTGAACCAATGAGGATCAAGAAACATAATCTCTCAACTAAAGAATGAACCAATGAATTCAATATGTGTCAAGCTATAGCAAAAATGTGGCCAAAAGAAACTAGGAAACCAAATAACCCATGTGAGCTATCATCAAATCAAAATGGATATAGAGATCAAAGTACATGCACACTCTAATCAGATTTATTATGCAAGAAACCCCCTAATGGAACATTATCTCAGTTCATTTATTACAATAACCCAATGATTGTAAACAGAGAGAATCTTAAATGTGCATAAACATAAAATAACATGATGCGGTACTGAAATGAAGTACAGATATTCAAGTTTCACCTTTCCAACTACCAAAACATCCAAGTAATCTCCAAAACACCCATCAAGAAAAATATGGAATAATGATAAACTTGGGATAGATATAGAAAAAAGTGCATGGAAAACAAGATAGAGCTCCTCAATACCTTTCCAACACCTCAAAGAAGATGAAAATCAGAGATTGTGGCAAAAAGTTATGAGCTCGGAAGCCCAAAAATAATATCTAACTTCAAATAGAAAAAATAGTAAATAAATAGAAAATTTATGAAAAATAACCTACACCACTAGGAATTTCTCAGAACCAGCTTTCCAGTGATATCTCGTTTGCCCGATTTTGATACCATATGCCCAAGTTATGACCAAAAGAAAAAAACTACTCCTTTAGGAAAAATCGGGGCTAGGAGGGGCAAAGCATGGCCGTATGGCCGAATGGCCGATGACATCATGCTAATGTCAGCATTTCACTGTGTTAAATTTGACAGCCATATGGCCGTTGGGGAAAAAAATGCCCCGCCTAGCAGAAAATATAGTCAGCGTTAGTATATTCTCTGACAGCTAACGGAATATTCTTCCTTTCCCAGAATATTCTCTAGGAATCTGCATTTGGTGGAATATGCTGTGTAGCCAGCCAAAATATACCATGGCCAGCAGGGAATCGAGCTCGGCTCCCAATCCATCATAGGACCACGTTGTTGGAGGAGGAGCCTGCGAGGGCTGGGGAGAGCGGTGGCAAGCTGGCGATGGAATGGGGCAGCGATGGTAGGCCAGTGGCCGCCAAGTGGCAGGGCAGATTTATACTGGGAGTATCGGCATAGTTTCCAAGAAACATGTTTTTTTTTTTTTATTATTTTTGTGCCTTGAGGAGCATGTTGGTGAGGCCATACAGCCCCCGAGGCAAAAAAAAATTTCCCTCTGAATCAACTGCTCCAAAATCAACAAAACGAAGGGAAATCTTAGGGTTTTTGGCCACTGCGAACACGATGGTGACCTCCGTTTCTGCTCAAATTGCTCCAAAAAATTGGCTACCCCTAGAGCTTGCAAAAAATAACTAAGCTTCCAATGAGATCATTATTTGTGTGGCTACTAAAAAATAAGGAACAAAAGTGGAATTTTGCATATCCGACTCGAAAAGAAGATGGTGCTCTGCAACGGTCATGGCGGTAAGCAACGGTCGGAAAAGTTTAGGAATGGTAGCAGCGGTTGTGGGGGTCCCAACGTGAATAGATCTGGGGATCTAGAACATGTTTGGAGGCAAGACCGTTGGGCCCGACCACAGAATCATGTCACGCACGGTCGCTTTTCTGAGGGAAGGGGTCACAGGAATCTTCAGAACAAGGTTGCGGGACCCTCTCGTGATAGGAATAAGTACAGGAATGAAGCTTTTCACAGACCTCATTATCAGAATGAAGAAAAACTCAGGCAAAATTTTCCATCTTGGTTGAGCAGAACAACTCCGCAAAAAAACCCTACCTCCAGAAATGGGAAGGGAGGAATGGAATGGAAAAAAAAGTTTTCGTCCAAGGTATGGGAGGAAGTCAGGGAAGAAAGCCCAAAGGAAGAACATGACAAGCAAGTCTCTTCCATGTCCAAAGAAGTTAAAATTGGAAGAACCAAAGTCGTTATCAGCTCTTCGATTTTGCAAACGGAAGTTCTGAGGCTAGAAAAACTGGGTCTGTTTGGAAAGTGGTTTGGGAAGAATCTAAACTGGGATTATTTAGTGAGCTGGTGGAAAGAACGGTGGGGTGAGGAGTTGCAGTTTAAAATGCTCCAAAATGATTTTTTCTTAGTTGTTTTCCCATCCTGCACTATCAGAGATAAAATAGTAAATGGGGTTTGGGTGCTTGATGGCTGCGAATTTTATTTAAGAAAGTGGTCTATCGGTTTCGACCCTTCAACCCACAAAATGGAATATATTCAAGATTGGTACAGCTTACCAAATCTCCCACAGCAGTACTGGGCGCCCTCCATTCTTGAGGAAATTGCAAATCAGTTGGGCACATTTGTTTGTGTAGAAGAAAGGAAACTGGCGAAGAGAAATCAAACCTATGTGCGCATCTGTGTAGAAAACACTTTGGATAGACAGTTCTAGAGTGAGATTGAGCTCATCACAGATTATGGAGTTAGGGTTCAAAAATTAGCAAGGGACTCTTTAATGCGTAATAACCTGGTACGAATGCTAGGTTGTAGATCTAAGAATGAAGTGGCAGGTAAATCCAGCTTGGTGGAAACTCCCTCAGCAAACCTTCGAATTTCGGTAAGAATCCAAACCGAAGCTCCAAAATCACCAAAGCAAGGGCATGAGAAGTCACTGACAGAGGACTCTAGGGTCTTCCCAAAAGCAAATAGCGAGGATGGGATACCCATGGGGGGAGCCACGTTAATAGGGACTACATTTCCCTCCCCCATGGATGAAGTTGCAGGTAGAAAGTTCACTCAAGAAGAACAGGCAGAGAAGCGGGTCCAGTTTGAAGAGTTAGATGACAAAATCTCGGAAACCTTAGATCTTATTGGAGATAGTGGTATGAATGTGGAGCTGGACTCTCTGATTGAAGTAGGAAAGGAACTTGTGGAACTAGCAGAGGCAGCTAAATCAAGGACTGGTTCGTTAGAAGTGGGTTTTAGTCTGGCAGGGATGGAGGATTATTGGGAATCAGACGATCAAGCCACAACAGAATTGCAAAGCCCACAAACAGGCAGGAAGCGGAAGCTAGCAGAGGATCTGCAGGCAACGAAATCTCGCTTAGGTATTCACAAAAGGGACATCCTCAAATTAACTCCAGATTGTGGGGAACAAAAAAAGAGGGGTAGAATCCCCAATCAAGAGAAAAGAAAGATGGACGGGGAAGCCAATGGCCAAAAAAAAAATTGACTCTATGATAAAAGTAGGGAAGGGTGGAGCCCTTCCTGAACAGCAATGAAAATCTTAACCTGGAATGTTAGGGGCTTAAATGCCCCTAACAAGTGGAACCTAATAAGGTGCCACATTGAAGTGTGTCAAGTAGAAATATGTCTCCTTCAAGAAACAAAATTGGATAAGTCAGATCTGGAAAAATTTGAGAAGAAGTTAAGATATTGGAAATGGCTTGGTTCGGAAGCTGAAGATGCTTCGGGAGGCTTACTGATTATTTGGAAACCTCAGTCAATCTTTCTGGAGGCTTTGAAGATTAGTAGGCACTGGATGGTGTGCAAGGTAAGAAGCTTAACCTCGAACCTTCAATTCAATTTAATAAATGTATATGGTCCTTTGTTGAGCACTCAAAAAAAAGTAGTTTGGCAAGAGCTGGATGTTGTTTTGCAAGATTTGCACCAAGAATGTATTTTTTTAGGAGGGGATTTTAATGCCATTCTTAAGAATTAGGATAAGTTAGGAAGAATTGGGAAAACTTTACAGTCTCAAAAAGAATTTTGTGAATTCGTGGAGAGAAATTCTCTTCTGGAAATTCCCACAGGCAATGGCCTTTTTACTTGGACAAACCGAAGGAAAGGGTTTGGAAATATTGCGGAAAAATTAGATCATTTTTTCTTCAAAGGAAACTTGGGCTCCTTTCCCTTTTCGCTAGAAAGCAAGATAAACTCTGGCACTGGTTCTGATCATCTCCCAGTGCAATTGCATATTACTGGTGAGAAGAGCCCGATCAGATGCCCCTTTAAATTTGAAATGATGTGGTTTAAGGACCCAAATATGCTAGAGCTACTTGAACAATGGTGGAAGGAATGTTCTCCAGGTGGCTCAGGTCTTTTCAATGTAGTCACAAAGTTAAAATACCTAAAGCAGCGTCTCAAACAATGGAATAAAGAGAGTTTCAAAAATATTTTTAGAGAGAAAGAGCAAACAGAGGCAGAATTAAGTTCCTTAGCAGACGAAATTATGAAGAAGGGTATGAATGAAGAGAGCTACATGAAAGAAAAAGCTTTATCCAAAAAGTTGAATGACATCCTTTCCAAAGAAGAAATTTTTTGGCGTCAAAAATCTAGAGAAGTTTGGTTAGAAGCTAGGGATAGGAACTCAAAAAATTTTCACAACTCCACAAAGGCTCGCAGAGAATTCAACAGAATCACTTGTTTGTATGATTGGGATGGAAGAATGCTGGAAGAAACAGAGGAAATCAAGACTTCTGCGGTCTCTTTTTTTCAGAACTTGCTAAACGATTGGGAAGGTTCAAACTGGCAAGCGCAGAAGGCTTCTCTGCAAGCTATTCCGAAATTGGTTTCACAAAATCAAATGCAAGCACTGAATGCACAATTCTCTGAAACAGAAGTAAAGGAGGCTATCTTTGGGATGCAGCTAGAGAAGGCCCCAGGACTAGACGGGTTCCCTGCTGGTTTCTTCCAGAAATGCTGGCATTTTCTGGGAAAGGATATTTGGGAAGCTATTGAAGATTCTAGACTTAATAACAGGGTTCTAAAGGAAGAAAATAATACCCTAATCGCTCTAATTCCAAAAAAAGAGAAACCTGACAGATGGGAAGACTTCCGACCAATCTTGCTTTGTAACACGTTATACAAAATATTGGCTAAAGTTGTAGCTAACCGTCTAAAGAAAATTCTTCCCACTATTATTTCTGAAGAACAAATAGGTTTTGTTCCTGGGTGCTCTATTCTAGATGGGGTGATCATTGCCCAAGAAGTCATTCATTCAATTCAAAAATTAAAAAAAGCAAGAATGTTGTTGAAGCTAGATATTAAAAAAGCGTATGACAGAGTAAACTGGAGATTTCTATTTAAAGTAATGGAGGCTTTTGGTTTTCAGAAGGAGTGGTTGAATTGGATCTTTGGTTGGGTACCCTGCCCGCGTTTCTCAGTGCTGGTAAATGGTTCTCCGGAAGGTTTCTTCACTGCTTCAAGAGGGCTAAGACAGGGTGACCCTCTTTCTCCATTCTTATTCATAATAATGATAGAAGCATTAGGAAGATCGATTGAAAATGCAAAACGGTCAGGGGAGATACAAGGTTTACAAGTCACCAGCAGCCTTCCTAATATTACTCATCAACAATTTGCCGATGACACAATGCTGTTTGGTGAAGCATCGGCAAAAGAGGCGCAAAGGTTAAAACTATTGCTTGAGGATTTTTCTAGGGCTTCAGGTCAAGAAGTTAGTAAGGCCAAATCAAAGGTGTTCTTCTTCAATACAACCTGTCCAAATGAGGTACTAATTTTGAGAATTCTAGGGTTCAAAATGGGGCAATTGCCTTGCAAATACTTAGGCCTCCCATTGGATAAAGGCATCAAAAAAAATAATGCATGGAGCTCAATAGTGAGCAGATGTAAAGACCGAATTTCTTCATGGAAGAATAGGTGGCTTTCTTGGGCTGGGAGGTTAACTCTGCTGAAATCAGTCATTTCAGCCCTGCCAATATACCTGATGTCATGTCTCCAGCTAAACAGCGGTGCAAGCAAAGATCTTAATAAAGTAATGAGGGACTTCTTTTGGAAAGGCAGCTCTGAACAAAAAAAAATCCCTCTTATTAACTGGCAAAAGGATTGTGAGAAGAAGGAAAATGATGGATCTGGGCTAAGAAACGTTTTAAAACAAAACAAAGCGTTGGGGGAAAAATTGGCTTGGACAATTCATTCCAGGCCAGATCTCAAATGGGTTAAGATCGTCAGGGCAAAATATCTGGAACCTGATCCAAATTATTTTTTTTATGCAAACACTCTTCCTTCTGGGTCACGAATTTGGAATTTCATTAAAAGCTGCAGAGATTTGATTACAGATTTTATTACATGGGAGGTGAAGGAGGGGCAGGAGGCCTTATTCTGGGATGATTCATGGGAAGGATTCCCAGTCTTAGCTGCCATGCCTGAACTCTCAAACATAATGGAACAGACTAAACAATCCTAGGGCTTAAAAGTCAGAGATTACTTTGTTCTTGAAGATGTGTCAGAGGGTAGTTTTGTGAAGTGGAAATCGGTGTGAAATTTGAATGTGGGAAGTCATGAAATGGATTTATTTGAACACGTTATGGAAGCTCGCAGGATCTGGGTCAGAAAAGGGGTAGATAATATTCGATGGGACGCTGCTCCAAATGGTGTGTATTCGACCAAAGTTGGATATAACATGTTAACTAATCATGACTCTACTGCAATACTTCCTATAAATCTGTGTTGGAATAAGGTTTGTCTCCCAAAAGCAGGGCTCTTCACCTGGGCTGCTGCCCAAGGCCGAATATTGACAGGGGACAGGTTTTTGAAGCTGGGTTATCTTGGTCCAACCAGGTGCCCCTTGTGTAAGAAAGCAGAGGAGAGTGTGAATCACTTACTTTTAAGTTGTAACTTTACTTATCAAATGTGGACTTGGCTGTGCACTAAACTGAAATGGTCAACTGTTTTTCCAAACACTTTGCTTGAATGCCTAATTTCGTGGCCAAGCAACAAGCATAATGCCATCTTTGGTGATTTATGGGTAATGAGTCCTTCCATCCTCCTTTGGGAAGTCTAGAAGGAACGTAATAGACGCTTATTTCAGGATAAAGAATCATCAATCCCAAGGCTACAGTGCCAGATAGAGGCTTGCATCGTTGAACTTTTTAACTCTCAACTGCTGGTGAAACAGAGGAAATCCAATTTTACTAAATGGGATGCTTGGATTTTGAAACAATGGTTTGGTATCAAGTCCCCTCTTGTGGCTAGTTCAGATTGTGCAGCTTCTTCGGAACAACGCAAAATGACACAATGGCTCCCTCTCGAACCAGGTTGGACCAAATTAAACTTTGATGGAGCCTCAAAAGGTAATCCGGGTCCGTCAAGTGCGGGGTGCATTATCAGAACCAACTCTGGTGCGGTTCTTGGTAAAATTGCTCAACCTCTTGTTGATGGTTCGAATAATGTGGCTGAGTTTCAAGCTCTTGTACTTGCTCTCAAATTCAGTAAAGAATTAGGAATTAAAAGGCTGGTCATTGAAGGGGATTCATCATTAGTTATTAATGCTTTGAGGTCAAGATAGATTCATAACTGGAAATTAAGGGTGTATTTGGAAGTGGCCATTGAGCTGATGGATTGTTTTGAACAAGTGATGCTAAATCATACCCTAAGGGAAGGCAACAAGGAGGCAGACCTCCTATCTAATTTGGGGGTTATTGGCCCAGGATTAAAAGAATGTTATCTTTAGCTGTGCTCAGTGGGCAGATGGGTGGGTCCCTCCCCTGCCTTTCCTTTGACACCCAAAACTGAGGGTGTGTGAGATGGCTATGTGACGGAGGGAGAGGACGCTGAGGTGACATATCCACGTCATACTTGGATATCCTTAGTTCACAGAAGGAATGATGGCCGCCTTAATGAGGACGGCTCATTTGAAGCAAAGCTTTAATGTTTGTCAGAATGTAAGTTGGGCTTTGCTTCAAGACTGTCATTTGGTGACACGTCGTATACGGCAACCCTTGACATGACTTCAGTTTAGCTGGGTGGCTATTCACTTCACTTGAAGTGATTATAGTTAAATGGTGCTCGGATTGCGTCCGTAGCCCTCCTTCATAGCGAGGATGCGAAGATCGTCCTTTCATAATTTCGGCATTTGTGCGATGGCCAAGCGGATTCTCACGAGTTTAATTTTGGATCCATTAAATTCATTTCGGTGCTTGGTTTTTGCATTCTGGTTTTGTCTTTCTTTTGTGTAGGGTGTAGCAGTTATCATGGAGGGGTCGAAAAAATCAAAATTCACCATACATATTTCCTTGGATGGTTTGGAATGCTTCGGTGTGGACACGCCAGTTTCTTTGGTCACCACGGAGCGACAAATTGCTTTTAGGGAGATCACAAATCAAAGGCTGAAACGCATTTTGCTTGAGGATGAACCCGTGTTACTGGTCGCGGTTAAGATGGTTCTGGGAAATGAACACTTGCATCGAAAGGAATATGCCAGAGACAATGCTCACATTTCCTCGCATTTTCTCGCAGTATTACTGGACCTGGAAATTCTGAAGAAGTTGGCGCAGGAGCTAATGGAGTGTTTGTTCCACACGGATTTACTTGGTGGCCTAGAAGATATGTTGAAAGCAGCCCTTTTGGGTAAAGGTATCCCGCGCCCGGTTGCTTTGCCTCTCTTATGGCACATGGAGGAAGCTGTCAAGGTGTATCCCTTCCTCCTTGATCTCAAAGGGCTTGCTTTGTCGCGCCACCGAAAGCTCGCGGACGTGGTCGTGGAGTTCCTGAAACACAAATTAAAGTTGGTGCCAATGGAGGGTATGGACTGGTTGGAGGGCTTTGTTTGTTTTGCGGAGGTCAATGGTTTCTTGTAAGGTGGCTCTGTGTCTAAAATCTCTAACAGTTTTTTTGTGGTCTTTGAATTTTTGGCTGCCTTGTTCATGTGGGTGGTGGATCGGTTTGTTAACCCTCGTCTCTATTTCAAGTCTTAATGGGTTGTTACATGTTCGGGTTCGGGGTTCTAGGTTTTGAGTTTTGGTTGGGCTATCTTCTTGCCCAACGGCGATGGTGGTTGGTGGTTGGATTTTCCTGCATAGCAGATGCTTGTAAGACTTCTATTTCAATATAATATTTCTATCGTGCGTATCAAAAAAAAAAAAAAAATCATCGAGCTTCAAACCCTCACAGATCTAGCAAACGATGACCAAAATCTACAAAATAAAAGCCAATCCTAAATTTTTCCAATGCTCTGAATCTAATGGTGAAGCCCGATTTGATCCAAAACACCTCATAGATGAACTCAAGGCATGATACCCTCGAGAAATCCCGAATGAACCCTACAATGATTTTCTCAAAAAATCTGAGAAGGGGCTACAAATCAAGGCTCTAATACCATGTTAGAAACCCAAATCAAATTTGCAAACTGAAAAGACCTTCCATAGAAGAGAAAATCAGAAAAAGTAGAAAGGTTGCAAGAGAATGTGCAACATAATATTATTCGAGAATTCAATAATTACATGATAATGATTTTCTTTATAAAAGCAAAGATGCATAACCCTAATCTTACCTTGAGCAACAAGATAGCTCAACAAGATAAGGATGACAACTAATTAACCTAGGAATTAAATAATTACCTAAGTAAACTTATGTAAAGTGTAATTAAATATTAATTACACCAACAACTATGTTTTAAAACATCTTGCATTTTCCAAGTTTACACTTGGTGGTGAACCCTCATTTGCTATTATCCTTTCCCTAGAACTCTCCCTTTGTCATATTTCAATCTCCTTTGCATTGAAATCTCAAGGGTTTGTTCTTGAATGAAAAGGTGTAATTTTGTCTCTCTCCTTTTAGGTCCAAAACCATAGAAGCGAAAGAGAGCCCAAAAATTATCCTTCTCATAGATTATATCCTTGAATTCAATTACCATAACTAACACATAAAGTGATTGAGTGATTAACCATCAAATATAAATGCACAAACACAATAACACCAAATTTACGTGGAAAACCCAATGAGGGAAAAACCACAGTGAGGATTAACTCGCACTATAGAGAATATCAAAAGTGATTACAAAAAGGCTCACTGCCTGATATAAGGCTCACTACCTAAAATAAGGACTCACTATCCACAACGCTACAACCTAGAGGGCTCATTGCCATAGAGATACAAAGAATACAAAGAATACTTGTTACAGAGAGACAACAATCCCAATGCAACAAAGATTCCACTGCAATCACTGATCAACTTGCATGAATGATAGAGTTCACCTTTTTCTCACCTCATCCAGAAACTCGGCATTAAGCTTCACACTGAAAAACCACACACCTAGCTCACACACTTTAAGAATAGCATTAAAGTTGTGTCTTCTCTTTCACTTATCTTACTTCTTTTCTTATGTACAGTTTTCATCACTAGCACATTATGTATTTATACTATCTCCAACCTTGAAAAGATACAAAGTCGTCCATCCAAATTCAAATTCAAATTAGGTCGGTGCCAAACATCATAGGGTGAAATTAGAATGAGGGAAACCCAAACACACGCTTCGCCGAGACCCATAATAGAGCCAACATGCTTCATCAACTTCCAAAATAGTGCTTGACACACAGTCGTCCAAACCAGTGTAAAACACATAGATCAATTAAGCTCGATGCTTCCAATTGCTAAAACCATCTTCAGTAGAACCAAGGCAACACAATTCTAGCACCACAAGCCATAAGTCTTCAACAAAGAGAAATCTAGACTAGCAAAAATTCTCCCAAACATCAATCAGAACACAAACAAACACATTTCATAAGCACCAAAACAACATCCTCAATAGCTGAATACCTACAACCTTCTTTTAATATAGTTTTCTCAATATCCTCAAAATATATAATCAAAAACAACTAGTAGATAACCAGCTGGTTGGTTGACATCAATGACAAAACTTCATTCCTCTTTCCATTCTTGCAAAAATCTCCCCCTTTTTCATTGATGGCAACACATGATGTGAAAAACCATCAAAGACACCATACTTGTTTTGAAAATACTTCTCAAGTCTTCCTCATTACCTATTTTCTCTTATTAACTTCCTTTTCATTTTCACATGCTCTCTCTCTCTTTTTCTTTCTTTTTCACATGCTTTCTCTCTCTTTTTCTTTCTTTTTCACATGCTTTCTTTCTCCCCCTTTCACATCAGTGTAAAAAGAAAAATATATTTCCATTGAAACTTCCTTTGACATGAAAACATAATACTCATAATGCCAACACTTAAAAAATATGCCTGCTCCCCTTGAGGGGTAGCCACCAAAAACATCGGTCCAAAAAGATAGAATCATGAATCCACCAAACTAATGTATCTCCAAATGCATCTTAGTTTGTAAAAGGAGGAGAAATAACCCCTAACTTATCTTGAAGATACTCAAAAGTATCTTTAAGAAGAGCCTTCATAAATATATCCACAATTTTATCCCTTGTCAAAACATACTTAAGCTTAACTTCATTCTCAAGTGCATCATGGGATTCTTCAAAAATTTAATTGCACTTGTGTTGTAACAAAATATACAAATAGGATCATCATGTAGTACTTTGATCTCTTTCAATGTTTGTTTCATCCATAAAACTTGGTTACATCAAGATACAACAGCAATATACTCAGCTTCAGTAGTAGACAAAGAGATTAAATATTGCTTATTACTCAACCATTCCACCAATCTACATCCAAGAAAGAATGTGTTATGTGGTATCACAACATGCCCCATTTTGTCCCTTGGAAAAATGTGGACCCCCCTTTTTTCTTCTTTCCTTGCTTTTGTTTTATAGTTTTTGCTCGCTTCAGCATTGTTTTGATGCTTGGTCGGTTGCTAGTTTTTCTCTCATTTTCACTTCACTTCTTTGTATTATAACCTTTTGGTTTCCTAGTTTTGATTTTTCAATATGCTCTTAATGTTTAGACTGTTACCGGAAATCGAAATCCTAGAATCTTGTGTTGAGCCAAAAGAGTTTCTATCTTCAAAAGATACTAGCTTCACCCAATATTTCATTGATCAAAATTTCTAATCCCGGTAGTCCCCTCTTTTACCAGAGTTTGGTGTTTTATTGTTTCTTTGAAGTAAAAATTTGGAAACCGAAAAGTCTACATTGAAATTTTGTTAAGTTTATTTTTTTCTATTTTGGTTTTCGGTCTTTCTCTTGTTCTGATTTTCTCTTTCCCCAAAAAGTATTTCCCAGATCCCAGTGTTGTTTGATCCTTTCGAAAGCAATACCCAAAAAAGCCTCAACCCTGGTGATCATCAATCAATCACATTTCTTTAATGACATATACCTTGCAAATAATTAGTGTAACATCTAATTGCCACATATAATCATCACGCTATCTTTCTTTTCAAATAGTGAGCCAGCACAGAAATCTAGGTGTTTGTGATTTAAACCATAATCTATAATGATTGCGCCTTTATTCTAGGACTTAATGAGAAATAACAGATAATTAATGAAGGTGGCAAACTACCTACGTACTTGGCACTACTTCAAACATGCAATTGCTTTTACAACACTCCACTTCATGTCATATTGCAAATTTGCTAAAGATATTGAGTTAATGAAACGACATTGCCACGCAAAGAGAGGTAAAATTTTGAGAAGCTAAGTTGTAGCTACCAAGGGTTTTGAAGTTCCATTATAAAGAATCGCCATTTTTAACCAAAACTAGGTATGTTCTAAATAACTGATACTTTACCAAGAGTTTCACAAGCTAGAAAATCACGATAATGGTAATTTCTCATTTTGAAATTGAAATTTTAATTTTTTCTCTGAGTTGTTAAATTTAATAAATAAATAAATAAATTGAAAATGTTGTGAAATGTAAGTTTTGGTTGAATTTAACCCTAACTCACACACAAGACGAATATTCTAAAAATTGTAGAGCACCTTATATCCAAAATGACCACTTCTTATGCAAGAGTAGAAGATGAATTCAAGTACTGCAATTCACAAGTAGTACCCATTAATGTAGTGGTTACAGATACCCACATGGGATGGTCTTCCAACATTGAAATCTGTTCACGGTTGTTGCAAGAAAATACTACCCAATGTACCAAAAATGTCGTATCAAATGGGTTACTTCCTACAGGAGGGATTTTGTAGCAATGGAAGCTCCTGAATTAGTTATGCAATGCATAAACTATTAAAACCTAGCCAAAAGGATTGTTGGGAAAGAGGGAAAAATTTATTCAGACTTGTTGTAGAAAGGAATCATGTATACATTTGGTCTCCCCTCCTACACACAGATCCTCAATGTCAACCTGAAAGCCAAGATCAAGACATATCAGAGCGCTAAGGAGTGTAATAGAGAAATCATGAGCACCCAATCATGGAAACAACCAATTATGCTATAGACCAAGGTAATTTAGAGGTCTATGTTTAAACAAGAAATACAATACATTATAACTTTGTTGAGCAGAGTAGCTGGTTTGAGAGATGTAAGCAAATTCAAACCCCAGATGTTCATGATAATATCCTGCATGATAGAGGGTCATGTGGAGTTGCATTGGGGAAAATTGATAAGCGACAGACTGCTTGAATAGATTACTACATTCTCCAAAACTAGATGTTTCTACATGCCATCATATGTTATTTACTCCTATGCTATGAGAGCCAGTAAACAAGGGTTAAAATAGATTGGTACTCTAGGCACACAAGTTGGCAATAGCTTGATATATGCACATCTACCCTAATCACTGTTCTCGGTTATAAAGATTATTATAGAAAAGTTAATGATTTTATCTCCATGAAACTAGTGAGAAAAATGGAAGGTGATAAATCCAAGAGACTATCCCTAGAAGCACAAAGTGCCATTCGACCTATGGGAGGCTGGTACATACAATTCCCAACTTACTCCTACACGAGAGTGAAGGGATTTAATGGACACTGATTTATGCTACCTACGTATCCTACAGATAAAATTATTTTATTTGAATTAGTCAGACATCTAAAACCATCTCAATCTCTTTATAGCCATGCTCGCAAAAAGGACTCTTTTAAATTTCCCATCGCAATAGGAAATTATAAGTGCAGTGCAATTAGAGTAACTGATTTGCGTGAAGAAGAGCTGAGAACCTACCATTTTGAAGAATTCCCACTCCAGAAAGTATACTATGATATTGAAGGAAATATTGCTAAAAATATAGTTGGTTATTGTGCTCATGTTCCTCATTTAGAAGATTATTGGCTTAACTATGAAGACAAGCACGTGGTAAGGAGAAGAAAGTATGAAAGAATGAATTTAGGATTTTCCTGGATGCTCAAGATTTAGGACATCCCAGACCAATTGGAAGAAGATTATGGTACTGTGTTAAACCAATTTTACAATGGTGACAGGGTATATGATGAACCCATTCTAGACTCAGGTGTTGATGATGAAGACATGACATCAATTGATGACTTTACTGGCCAGTCCTAAGGTTTAATCGACATTGGATTAATGATTTTTCCAAAATATTGAGAGAAATAGGAATTGAATCCATCTTCTTAGAAGATAAAAGAAGAAAAGAAAGAGATGAAACAACTTTTTAGAGTGGAGAGCCTACCAAGAAGAAAAGAAAGACTAGTAAGGTTGCTCCAGGTGTTAGAATTGAAGAAAGAAACCCTGAAGCAATAAGACAGGAAGTTCCCATAAAACCATATGATAAACAGAAAGATGCAGAGATCAGTAAAGATAAACCAAAAGCAAGACCTAATGGTGCATCTTCCTCTATAGCCAGACCCATAACAAGAGTAATTGTTGATGAAGGAACAAGAGCAACAAGAAATGTTGGTATGCAAGCTAGGTCTACATCTTAAAGATATGCAACATTATTTACTTCTCCCCCTTCTGTTAATATGGCTAGTATGAAGCAAGCACTGGGTGGGACTCCTATTGCTTTAGAGGAAATTTATGAGGAAGATGAAGCTAGAATTAAGGAACAAGTAGATAAATGGGGTGCTATGTGGGAGAAAGTACAAGATAAGAAGTCTAAAGGCAATCCCATGGTACAACTAGTGGTAGCAAAAATTTAGGATATGATCTCTAATCCCATAAATATTGAAGAAGAAGAATCTATTCAATGAACGTTCGCCTCAGAAGCAGGAAACCCTAGCGTACTTGAAATGGAGACAAGGGAAAATGTAGAGCTGAATCCTAATGATGAAAGAGATGTTGAAGATACTCTTGATTCCCAACCTTCTCTTGGGAATGTGCAAAATGTTAATGAGTACTCGTAGGTCTTTGAAGAATCGGATAAAGTCCATGCTGAATTTGAAATTGAAACTAAAATTCTAGAAGAAGAAGCTACACAGTTTGCAAGAGATGGAACTAAAAATGAAGAGAATCTTGTTGTAGTAGTAAATGAAGAAGATAATGTTCAAAGAGATGAATCAGAAAATCTGGATACACAGGGAAATATAAGTCTCCAAACAAACCTGAGGCAGTGTCAAACCTCGTTAATCCTGAGTCTATACTAGATATTGTTAAAGAAGTTCCCATTTCAAAAAATATGGCAAGTCAAAGGGAAGAAGTTCCTAAAACAAGCAATAAATAGGGACAAGAAAAGGTTACAGATGTACAACAAGATGATGATACACCTGATTGGTTAATCAAGGAATTAGCTTCTCCAATGGAAGTGGAAATATTACCTCTTAATCTCAATAATTTTATGCAAGAAGTACTCCTAAACCTAGGTGTAGAGAAAAGACAAAGCATGTCATACAAAGAAATGTAGATGGTAATAGAACTATTTAGATAGCCACTCCTACAATTGATAAAGATAGACATGAGGTAATTCCTAAGGAGTATAAGATCACAAGTATTAATCTTGGACACTCATCTTAGCAACAAGAATTAGATGAAATAAAAGTAAATTTAAATGCTACGGTTGCTAGAGTATAGAAATATAAACAAAAGAAAAGAGAATTAAAGGAACGGGTTACTACCTTTGAACACTTTATTAAGTCATTGACGTTATTTGGTCAAGAACAAGTAGAACTACCCCAACATCCAGTGTTGATGTCACAAGAGCAAGTGGATGCCATTGATGCAGTTTGTCATAAGATGAATATATTTGAAGAATGGATTGAATACTCGATAAAGAAAGGAGATGAATTTATTACAGATTCAATAAGAAAGTACAAGGAAGCATATCATCATTCAGAGAAATTGAAAATATTTGAAGATGAATTTAAATTTCACCAAGAACAGGCCATTGATGAAAGGCGAAATATATAAATTCTCATATAGTGAGACATACAAGAGTTAATATAGAATAATGTAATATAAGAACATGAATCCTCATTGCCAGGAAAATGGAAGAAGCAGCTGAAATGGGAAGGTGACGTGATAATACAATTCATTGAAGGATTTGAAAGAGTCACTATTGAGTGCAGAAGCCTTATTAGTGAAAATCAAGAATTTATTGAAATATTGACACGTCAAGGCTTTGATCCTCAAACATTAGGACAAGAGGGAAAGGAAGCCAAAGCTTTCAAAGAATGGATAGAAAGGATAAAAGAATAGTCAAATATGAAGCAGAAAAAGCATAGAAGAATGACATCATACTTCAAGCAACTGAAGAGTATACCAGGCTCAAACTCACTTGGAGAGAAATACGAAGAATTTCAAAAGAACGCATACATCAAGTATGCTTTCCGAGAATATCAATTAAAGAAAGAAGGAAGAATTATGAAGCATGAGTCATAAGCGAGTATGGAAAGAACTGGATACTCAATACCATAAATATAATGTTCATTTGTTGTTTTAATTTTAAACTTACAGGTTGATCTTGGTCCTGGTAGGTGTTTCTCATTCCAGTGTTTTGAAAGGAAGCTAGTATCCTTGATGGAGATAAAGTGTTTGTGCTGAAGTATGAAGAAAAGTGTTGTTGTGGACAAAGTCAAAGCTTTGACTTATTCTAGAATGTTCTTGATGACAGTTGGCACATTCCAAGTGACACATTTTAATTTATTGTTTCTGATTCTCTGGATAAACTTTTAAGTTGAACTTCTGAGTGCCTTGTTTCTATAAAAGGCCATCTCCTCCCACATTTTTATTTTAAGTTTAAAATTTGTGGATGTCAGAAGAGCAAAAACTTCTTTTAAGTTTTGTTCTTTTTTCCTATTTTTTGAACCATTCCACCATAAAACTTTGTATGCATGTAGACATTAATTGATATTAGAGCTTTATGGATAGCTACCTATCTAATTATCTTTTATAGTTGGTTTTGTAAATTCGGTAGAAACAAGACTATATGTTGTGTCATTTAAGGGTGCATACAAAACCTAATCGATGTCCATAAGTGAAACCCTCTCTCTTTAAAAGCTTGTAACATTTTATACTTATTTGTGAAGCAATTTGGTGAAATATAAATCGGTTTGCTCTATTTTGATTAATTATTTGGGGCATCCATAGAGAATAATGAGGAGAAACTTATATTTTTTAGTATTTTTTATAATTTGTTTAAGAATAGATGTTTAATATTTTTGAAAATGTTCCAAAAAATATAAGTGAATGTAAATAGTTTTGTTGAAAATATTTTATTTTCCATGAATTTGTTGAATGCTTAATGCTAAATTTACTTAAGTGATAGCAAAGAATTTGTGTTTGTTCATGAAATATTATGTTGAATATTTCAATTTCATGATGTTTTTTGATGATGAAATGAAGTTTTATGCGAAATTTTTGTAATTCTTAGCAAAGCTAGAAATAACTATAGTCCCTTTGAGATTAACAACAATTATCACATCATTACCCGAGAGCGACCCTAATGCAACCATGACCTAGTTATTGAAGACTTGGGATTGAACAGAAGCCAATCTTTTCTTTGTGAATGTAGAATTTCCCCTTAGGTTGTCTTTTTTCCATATCTTTCAAGAAGGATAGGCTATTCATAGTCTTGTCTATGGAGATTTTATTCAATTTGTTTACTATGAGTAAAACCATTGTCAACAAGAAATAGAACTAGAAGGAGGGCCTATTGTTATTTTTGGTTTTGTTAGGGTTTAAAGTGGATTTCCATAGAACCACTAGATCTCAGTCTAGTGATCCTTAGGTGACCTTAGTTGAGCTTAGTGGTCGAACATCATCTAGACCTCAAAATTCTACAAGTTTAAGTGCAATTCCTAAAACTCCAACCATCGTTACACCCTCACCTCCTGTAGTGATGCCATTCTTTAATGTAGAGTCACCAATTCAATTTTTTGTATATAACGATTTACCAAAAAATCTTGACAAGTTGTGTCCTAAGTATTATCTCCAAAAAAGATGCTAAAGAACGTATCAGTATATTCAAAGATACATGTTTTTGAGCAAGAATTCAACATGAAGATGTTGTGTGTCGATTGTTCCCATATACTTTGAATGATGAAGTTTACCAGTGGTATATCAATTTGCCTCGTAATTCTATCAGATCATGGCAAGACATGGAAACTCAATTTTTAGCTAGGTTTAGAACACCAACTGATCCTACCTTGTTATATCATCAATTCACTCAAATCAAGAGGTTCGAAGGAGAACCTATAACCACTTTTAAGGATAGATTTCAAAAGGCTTATTCTAGGTTACAAGCAACTTATGTAGTGGATAATTTGTCTGCTATAACAATTTATTATAGAGTAGTAGATCCTTTAACTGCTATGTTTGTGAAGCGAAGAGCTAATCCTCCCACTACTCTACCAGAAGCCTATGCTGAAGTTGTAAGTGTAAATTTAGAAATGAAACATCTTGGAAGTGGATCATCAGTGAATGGCAGAAACAGATTGAATATTTACCCTACCCCAAATGTAAATGGAGTCCCTATAGTTCATCCCATGACTCTTAATGTTTATCCTCTAGTGGTCCAAAATGGGACATTTCCTCAAAATACTTTCTTTCAACCAGGAAATAGTCACTGATTTAGTCCCTCACCCAAGTCTGGCTAATATAGAGCTATGTCTTAATGGAAACTCTTTTTTCTCACAAACTCAAGAAAATAAAAATATCAAAATTTCTAAGGAAAAGGAAGACATGAAAGAAGTTATAGCTCAACTCAAAAGATTGACCACAAAGGTTACACGGTTAAGAAATCAAAATTTTTATTCTCAAAATTGAATGTATAATGCTCCCAGTCCACCTAGACCATGGAATACACGCCCTAATAATGGGGGAGTATCAACACCTTTAGATAATTCTGATTCAATGAATTAAAAGTTTGCATCAAAAATGAACTTAGTTGACCTTGCAATGAAAAATTGGTGTAGAATTCATAATACAAATGCTCATGCTAAAGTGGATTGTTCACAATTTAAAATCACTTCAGATATTTTCCTTGCTACTACTCATTATAATGAGCATTGTGATTCTCATCCTCCTAAAGGAAATGAATTAGTTCTGATAGGATATGACTCTACTCTAGTTCTAGAAAGTTATGAACATTTCAAATTACCTTCAACTATCACAAGTCATTCTCATGAATATGAAGGTGATAATTCAAATCTGACGTTGGAGACATATACTTTTCCTTATCAGGATGAAAATGAGCCTCAAGAAGAAATAGATGAAATACATGCCTTTCAATAGTATTAGAAGGGACAT
Organism: Sequoia sempervirens; assembly: GCA_007258455.2. Classification (NCBI taxonomy): domain Eukaryota; kingdom Viridiplantae; phylum Streptophyta; class Pinopsida; order Cupressales; family Cupressaceae; genus Sequoia; species Sequoia sempervirens. The sequence continues at coordinate 296,026,385 of VDFB02271358.1, forward strand.
AATTACAACACGAGGAATAATGATAACATTGGAGGTAGATTCAATGGGCCTTTAACACCATCCATCCCACCTAACAATTTTAACACTCCACCTGATGATAAATCAAGCAATAATCCTAGGTTACCCAAGGTGACCTCTCACTACAATTCATCAAATGTTTCAAAAGGTGAAAATATAGATTCTACTAATCAAAACAATTTGACTAATTATTTAGCAAAAGAAATTAAGAAGGTAAAGATTATCCTTTCTCTATTAGAATTGCTTAAGACACCTATGATCAAGAAAGCTTTCTTAAACAATTTAGAAGATTTTCCTAAAGAAAGAAAATCTAAGGAAATTCAAGTGAAAGATAGTCAGGGTAAAGTGAAAGATAAGAATATAGTTCCCATTGAAGATGCACAAGTAGCCTTTTATAAAGGAAAGATAGAGTCCCTGCCATTTTTGCTCACTTTGAGAATATTTGGTAAGAATCTTCATAATTGCTTAGTAGACTCTGGAGCTTCTACTAACATGATGTTGTTATCCATATGTCAAACATTGGGGTTAACTCCTGCAAATTCTTTAAAGAAAGTCACTCAACTTGACAAGACAAAGGTAAACATAGTAGGAGAGTTGACTAATATTCACATGCAATTAGCTTCTAATCCCAAAATCCAATACTATATTGACATTCAAGTCATGGAGATACCTAATACCTATTGTATGCTTTTAAGTAGAGATTGTTCTACAACATTAAATGGATACATGGCTACTGACTTTTTGCACATGTGGTTAACATGGAAAGGAGTGACTAATCAAATTGGGATTGAAAGGGAACCTTGCATGAAATACATAATCACAAATTATAATCAGAAAAATGAAGTTCTATATATCAATGTAGAACTAGGAGTTTATAAAATACGCAGTTTAGGAGTTAAAATTGAGGAAGTTTTCACTTGTGATGCTAGGAAATATAATGAACTAACTCCTGGAATATATGTTTTAATCAAATCAGATTGTGATTCTTTTGAGGAGGAGAATAGTCCTTATGATAAATTTGAGAAGAATATTATTGCAAAAGCTCAAGAGAGTAATAAAAGTAAAATTTCACTAAAAAATTTGTTGTTATAGGACTGGTGTAGATTGCATAATGTTGTGCATTCAAAAAATAGCTATATGATGTGATTGGAGATAATCCATAGAATCGAGAATCAACATTTTCGAGAACATGATGATGTCAAAATAACTGAACCAAAAATGTGTAAAAATGAAGATCAAAACATACAGAATGAAAAGATTTGTACGATGACGTCGAAAAATGGTAAAATATTGAATACATATGATCAAGCTTGGATTCTCAAATTTGATGGATAAAAATCAAAACAAGGAATTGGAATTGGAGTAGAACTTATCAACCCACAAGGTAAGTCCTTGTTGCATATCGATTGAAATTTCAATGTACTAACAATGTGGCAAAATATGAAGCCCTTATACATGGTTTGATCCTGGCAATCAAGAAGAAAGTTAGAATCCTTAAGTGTTTGGTGATTCAGAATTGTTAGCTAAACAAGTCCAAAAGCAATATATTTTCCACTACAAAAGATTATCCAACTATCGACATAGAGTATGGGATTTAATTGAATATTTTGATGCATTCAATATTACTCATATCCCTAGAAGATTCAATCAGAGAGTTGATGCTCTAGCTACTATAGCTAGTACTTTGGAACCTTTAGCGACCTCATATCTGAAAAGACTCATAGTTGAATTGGTACAATTACCATCAATTCCTGATATTGTTACAAACTTACAAGTGTTTGAAGATGACCGACATATATTGGAATTCATTACTAATTCTAGTATTTTCAAAGCACAAATCATTGAAGAGATAGATCACCCTGATAGAAAAATTCAAGATGAAGAATTAAATCAAGTCAGAGATAATAATATCCCAAAAGGAATAATTGAGTTAGAACAATTGTTCGATATTGACTAGATAGTCAGACAGAAAGATTTACCTCAAAGTGATAGAGGACTATCTGAGTTATATAACTTGCATACTAAAGAAGATCCTAAAAATGTACTCATAGGGAAGGTTTGTACTGAAGAAGAGGAGAGAAATATTGCTCAAGAACTTAAAGATTACTGGAAAGTCATAGCATGGACATATGAAGACTTGAAGATGTATGACACTTCCATCATTACACATACTATACCACAAAATCTTGAAGTGAAACCTTTCCCACAAAAACGTCCAGTGAATGCACTCTTAGAGCCTTTAATTCAAAAGGAAGTTCACAAATTGTTGTCATCCAAGATAATTTTTTGAATCAGACATTCTACTTGGGTGGAAAATCTAGTCTCTATAAGGAAAAAGAATGGAGATATACGATTATGTGTAGATTTTTGAAATCTCAAAAAAGCATTTGAAAAAGATAATTATCCACTACCCTCACTCAAAGAAGTGTTATAGATAGTTAACAGCTCACAAATGATGTCCTTTTTGGACAGATTTTCTAGGTATAACCAAGTAATGGTAGCGAGGGAAGATCAAATGAAAACAAATTTCACTATGAAGTGGGGAACTTTTGCTTACAGAAGGATGCCATTTGGATTGATAAATGTTGGAGCTACATTCTAGAGAGCCATGGATTATGCTTTTCAAGAATTGATAGGAAAATACATCATTATTTACATGGATGACTTTACAATATTTTCTAAAGACATAAGAGATCATGTTCAAGATCTCATAGTCATATTACAGAAGTGCAAAACTTATGGAGTTTCACTAAATCCTAAAAAATGTATTTTCAGGGTGACTGAAGGAAAGTTACTGGGACATATTATTTTCGAACATGGTATCTCAATTGACCCAGACAGAGTGAACACATTACTCAAATTACAGCCCCCAAGAAGTAGAAAATAATTGAAGTCATGTTTCGGTAAGATTAACTTTGTTCAAGAATTTATTATAGGATTCACCAAAATAGTGAAACCACTCAATGATATGCTAAAGAAAGATGCCAAAATAGAATGGACGAATGAAGCTAAGATCATCTTCAAGACTATAAAGACTAAAATCATAGAAGCACTGATATTGGTAAGTCCAAATTATATTAAGCCTTTTTATATTTACTCATTCGCTTCCGATCATACTTGTGCAGTAGTATTAACATAGAAAGGAAAGAATAAAGAAGAGAAACCAATTGCTTTTATCAACACTTTATTCAAGGAAGAAGAATTTAGATGCACAGATGTTGAAAAACAAGCCTTTTCTTTGGTCAAATTTGTACGCAAGTTCAGACATTACATCCTCAGAAGTATCATTAAAGCCATTGTCCTAGATTCAATTGTCAAAATGTTATTAACACAAAGTGAGCTCAGAGTCTAAAAGAGAGCTAAATGGGTCACCATTTTACAAGAATATTATTTAAACATCATACCCATGAGTTTGGTCTGGGGACAAGCTTTGGTTAAATTTATTGCGGAAATAGATCCCCAAATCTCAAGTCAACAATACACATTGGATGAAAAAGATCAAGAAGATTGGTATTCAGACATTTGGAATTATTTGGTCAGCCACACTTTCCCTGATCATATGCAAAGGAATCAAAGAAGATCCCTCAAGATAAAGTCACATAGTTACATGATTAAGAGAGGAGTTCTATTTAAAATAAATCATGAAGGAATCTATTTAAGATGCTTAAATAGAACAAAAGTTGATAAAGTGTTGCAAGAACTACATGATAGATTTGGAATAGTTCATGGAGCACCTTTAGCTACTACACACCTCATTCTAAGAGAAGGTTACTACTTGCCCACGATCTTTAAAGATACTTATGAACATATTAAACACTATCATACATGTCAAACAAAGTCAAATAAAGGAAGATTCAATGCTCGACCATTGCATCCAATGATGGAGATGTGTCCCTTTTCACAATGGGGATTAGAATTTATTGGAACTATCAATCCTCCATCTTCCACTAGTCATCGATTCATATTGACCACTACAGATTATTGTACTTGATGGACAGAGGCATGCCCCAACAAGCAATGCACTACACAAATGGGCATAAAATGTTTGGAAGAAAACATTATCACCAGGTTTGGAATGTCGTATGCATTGGTATGTGATAATGGTCCTACTTTTACTTCATTGAAATTCTCTAATTGGGCATTTGAATATGGCATAACATTTAAATTTTCATCTAATTATTATCTGCAAGGAAATGGATTAGCTGAATCATCAAATAAGAATGTTTTCAATATAATTAGAAAATTCGTTGAAAAGAACCCTAGGGAATGGAATTATTTGTTAAGGTTCACCCTTTGGGTAGATCACAATAGGATGAAAGCTACATTAGGGAATTCTCCTTATCATTTATTCTATGGGGTAGATCCTATACTACCAATAAACTTAAAAATCCCTACCTGGCAATTTGCATAAGAATATATTGGATTAGATGATCAAACAGAAGCTCAATTGTTGCAATTGATGCATTTAGATGAGAAATGTACATGAGCCATAGATCATTTTGCTAAACATCAATCCATAGTGAAAAGATGGTTCGATAAGCGTTCCAAATTAAAGACTTTCAGAATATTTGATTTGGTCCTATATTGGAATAAAGCCCATAAGCGTAAAGGTGAACATGGTAAGTTTGACAAATTATGGACAAGCCCATAACAAATTTCTGAAATCTTGGGTGATAGCACTTATAGATTAAAGTCTTTGACTAATGAAGATATCCCATTTCTTGTGAATGGGTGGTTTCTAAATTATTATTTCCAGTCATAGAAAAATAGTTTTTTTTTTGTAAATAGTTTTTTTTTTTTTGTAAATAGTTTTTTTTTTGTAAAAAGTTTTTTTTTTGTAAATGGTTTTGTAAATAATCTCTTTTATTTGGTTTGATTTTTATTTTGCTTGTTTGTTTTTCGGGTGTTGCGTCGTTTTGACTTTACATTAATTGGCAACCTTTGAAGGTCTACAATTCAATCTAGAATGTCAACTCCATAACTTTAATCTCTATTCTGACCGGAAATAGTTTTCCATTTATAAATTGTTCGACAATTGTTCAATTTTATGTACACTGATTAGCATGAATCATTCAGTTGATGTTGAGCTTCAAATGAATACATTTAAATAATTCTACTAAAATTTGGGATAACAATTGTTTGCATTAATTAAAAAATCAAAAGACTACCTTTGCTACCATTGTAATTCCCAGCCTAATAGCAGTGCTTCAATGCTTGCAAGTTGATAAAAGAGCTATTATTGCAATATCAAAAGTGAAAAATGAGCTATCATTCCTATATTCTAGAAAAAAAAAAGTGATATCATCTCTTTAGGCTATCTAACTAACTCTACCGAGGCTATGGATGTCTGACCAAAAGTAAAGCTCTGTTTGGGTGAATTACAAAGATAGCCTTGTCGAGGCTATGGATGCTTGACTGGTAGCAAGGCTCTATCCCTGTTTGGCTTAAAAGGAATTGTCATATTATGTAGATTAATGCAAATGGTTGCTATTTCTAAGTTTATTGTAGTGGAAATAATCAATTGCACACACATGAGCTCAATAATACTTAATTTTGCATGCTAACCGAAGTAAAATTTTAAAATGGAATAAGGATCCCATGGTTTATAATTAGAATACTAAAGAAAGTTGGAACATTGATGTTAGATTTGGAATTGAATTTCTATTGTTTTATTTTTTTTTGTTGGTTGCTAGTTGTTGTGTGGTCTCACAACACACCCGATTTTCCCCCTTGGAAAAATGTGGACCCCCCTTTTCTTTCTTCTTTTCATGCCTTTGTTTTGTTGTTTTTTCTCACTTCGGCAATGTTTTGATGCTTGGCCAGTTGATGGTTTTTCTCTCTCATTTTCACTTGGCCTCTTTGTATTATAACCTTTTTTTTTCCTAGTTTTGGTGTTTCGATGTGCTCTTAATGTTTAGTCTGTTATCAGAAACTAGAATCCCAGAATCCTCCGTTGAGCCAAAATATTTTATATCTTCAAAAACTTCTAGCTCTGCTCGGTATTTCATTGACCAAAATTTATAATATTAGCAGTCCCCTCTTTTACTAGAGTCTGGTGTTTTATTATTTATTTAATGTAAAAATTTAGAAACTGGAGAGTTTGCGTTGAAATTTCATCAAGTTTATTTTTTTCTATAATTTTTGTTTTCGGTCTTTCTCTTGTTCTGATTTTCTCTTTCCCCAGAAAGTATTTCACAAATCCTGGTGTTGTTTGATTATTTTGAAAGCAATACCCAAAAAAGCCTCAACCTCGGTGATCATCAATAAATCACATATCTTTAATGACATATACCTTGCAAAGAATTAGCGTGACATCTAATTGCCATGTATAATCACTGCGCCATCTTTCTTCTCAAATAGTAAGCGAGCATAAAAATCTAGGTGTTCGTGATTTGAACCATAATCCATAATGATTACACCTTTATTCTAGGAATTAATGTGAAATAACAGGTAATTAATGAAGGTGGAAAACTACCTATGTACTCAGTGCCACTTCAAATAGGTAATTGCTTTTACAACACTCCACTTCATGTCATATTGCAAATTTACTAAAGACATTGAGTTAACAAAATGACATTGGCGCATAAAGAGAGGTAAAATTTTGAGAAACTAAGTTGCAACTACCAAGGGTTTTGAAGTTGCATTCTAAAGAATCACCATTTTTACCCAGAACCAGGCATGTTCCGAATAACTGATACTTTTCTAAGAGTTTCTCAAGCTAGAAAATCTCAATAATGGTATTTTCTCATTTTAAAATTGAAATGTTATTTTTTTCTTTGAGTTGTTAAATTTAATAAAAAAAATGAATTGAAAATGTTGTGAAATGTAAGTTTTGGTTGAATTTAACCCTAACTTGCACACAAGATGAATATTCTAGAAATTGTAGAGCACATTATATCCAAAATGAGCACTTCTAAAGAAAGAGTAGAAGATGAACTCAAGTACTAAAATTCACAAGCAGTGCCCATTAATGTAGTGGTTACAGATACCCACATGGGATGGTCTTCCGACATTGAAATCCATTCACGGCTGTTGCAAGAAAATATTACCCAGTGTACCATTAAATCTTGTATCAAATGGGTTACTTCCTGCATGAGGGTTTCCACCAACAATGGAAGCTCTTAAATTAGTTATACAACACATAAACTATTACAAACTAGCCAAAAGGATTGTTGAGAAAGAGGGAAGAATTTATGCAGACTTGTCGTAGAAAGGAATCATGTATACATTTGGTCTCCCATCCTATACGCAAATGTTCAATGTTGACTTGAAAGCCAAGACCAAGACATATCAGAGCGTTGAGTATAATAGAGAAATCATGAGCAGCCAATGGTGGCAACAACCAATTACACTACAGACCAAGGTAATTCAGAGGTCTATGTTTAAACAAGAAATGCAAGACATTATAACTTTTCTAAGAAGAGTAGCTGGTTTGAGAGATGCAAGTAAATTCGAACCCTAGATGTTCGTGATAATATCCTGCATGATAGAGGGTCATGTGGAGTTGCATTGGGGAAAATTGATAAGCGAAAAACTGCATGAACAAATTACTACATTCCCCAAAACCAGATGTTTCTACATGTCATCATATGTTATTTAAACTTGTGCTATGAGAGCCAGTAAACAAGGGATAAAACAGATCGGTACTTTGGGCATGCAAGTCGGCAACAACATGATATATGCACATCTACCCCAAATCATTGTTCACGGGTATAAAGATGATTATAGAAAATTTAATGATTTGTTCTCCATGAAACTAGTGAGAACAATGGAAGGTGATAAATCCAAGAGACTATCGTTGGAAGCACAAAGTACCATTCAACCTATGGGAGACTAGTACATATAGTTCCCAACTTACTGATACATTAGAGCGGAGGGATTTAATGAACACCCATTTATGTTGCCCAGGTATCCTACAGATAAAATTATTTGATTGGAATTAGTGAGATAGTTAAAACCATCTCAAGCTCTTTATAGCCATTCTCGCTGTATACCTTGGAATTCCTACTACTCTAAATGTGTGGAATAACTAAGAAACATGAATAACAAAATACCAATGACACCTCAAGATTAGCCAAAAGAGTGGTTCAACGAAAAGGAATGCAAATAAAATGAAACACAAATATTTTTACCTCCCTTGTTGTTGATACCTCTTTGATTGGCCCTTGCTTGGATTGGTTGTGTTCTCCTTAGATGATTGTTTGAATGTCTAAATGCAAGATTCAATATGCAAATGATGAACAAAGATGGTTGAATGATTGAAAAAGGCTTGGACAGCATGTAGTTATGAGAGTGCAAAGTGTTGAGAATGCAAAATGACAGCATAAGGGTGCAAGATAGCTAAGTGTTGGAAATGCCCTTTGAGGAAGGTATTTATAGGAATTTGAATTCTCTAGAGAATTCAATGGTCAAGATGCTCCAACAAGGTCAAGATGAAGGGCTATGGTGGGTTGAGAACCACAAGCCCTCACATCTTGACATGTGGAAGGTGAAGTGGACAAGAGGATATGAGGTGGAGATGAGTTGTCAAAAAGGTACATGAGGTGGAAAAGGACATGCACCTTGTGGGATGAGAGGATTTCCACAAAAAGGGATTTCTTGTCCCCAAGTGGGAGTGAAAGGGACTTTTGAGGAATTTTAGAATTCCTCAAAAATCTACATGGGAAAAGGAAAGGTGGTTGGGAGGATAAATGTGAATTAAAAATTCACATTCATAGGATGATCTAGAGGATAAAAGGTGGGCTCCAAAAGGTGGGACTTGGTCACATGTGGAGATTGTGACAAGGTTGGTCACATGTGGAGATTGTGACAAGTCCAAAGTTCTAGAAGCCTTGGAAGGATGGAATGTGAATTAAAAATTCACATATAAAAGAGGGGAATCTAGGAAGAATAAAAAGGAATTAAAAATTCCTTGGAGAATGATTAGGTTTAATTAATCAATAATTAGAAGATAAATGAGGATTAGAAGCCAACTTGCAAAAGTTGGAGGATGTGACACATCTTAATCAAGGATTAAGCATGTGCACATCCTTAATGAAGAGATTAGGAAATGGATTAGGATTAGATGAAAATGACATGTGAGGAATTAAATAAATGTAATATTTATTTAATTTATTTGATGAAAAGAGAATTAAGGAGGGTAAGGTATTTAATTATTAATTAAATACCTTAGGGATTTAGCAGAATTAAAGATATTAATTAAATAATAGTAATATTACTTAATTAACTCGGATAAGAGGATGTTTAGACGAAAAATGATAAATTTGGATAAATTAAGTGTCCAAATTTGGATGTCTACACTCACAAAAAGGCCTCTTTAAAATTTCCCATTACAATAGTAAATTATAAGTGCAGTGCAATTAGAGTAACTAATTTGTGTAAAGAAGAGCTAAGAACCTACCATTTGAAGAATTCCTATTCCAAAGAGTGTACTATGATATTGAAGGAAATATTGCTAAAAATATAGTTGGTTATCATGCTCATGTGCCTCATGTAGAAGATTATTGGCTTAAATGTGAAGATGAGCACTTGGTAAGAAGAAGAAATTATGAAAGAATGACTTTAGGATTTTCCTAAATGCTCAAGCTTTATGGCATCCTAGACCAATTGGAAGAAGATGATGGTCAGGTGTTGAACCAATTTTACAATGATGACAGGGTATATGATGAACCCATTCCAGACCCAGGTGTTGATGATGAAGACATGACATCAATTGATGACTTTACTAGGCTAGTCCTAAGGTATACTGAACACTAGATTAATGATTTTTGCAAAAGTTTGAGAAAAAGAGGAATTGACCCCATCTTCTCAAAAGATAAAAGAAGAAAACAAAGAGATGAAACTACTTTTGAAAGTGGAGAGCCTACCAAGAAGAAAAGAAAGACTAGTAAGGTTGCTCCAGGTGTTAGAATTGAAGATAGGAAGTTCCCATAAACCATTTGATAAATAGAAAGATGCAGAGATAGGTCAAGATAAACCAAAAGAAAGACCTAAAGGTGCATCTTCCTCTACAACAAGACCCAAAACAAGAGTAATTATTGATGAAGTAATAGGAGCAACAGGGAATGTTGGTATGCAAACCAGGTCTACATCTCAAAGAGTTGCAACATTATTTACTTATCCCCTTCTGTTAATATGGACAATATGAAGCAAGAACTAGACGAGAATCCTATAGCTTTGGAGGAAATTTCTAAGGAAGACGAAACCAAAATTAAGGAACAAGTAGATAAATGGGGTGTTATGTGGGAGAAAGTACAAGAGAAGAAGTCTAAAGACAAGCCCATGGAACACCTAATGATAGAATAAACTCAAGATACAAGCTCTAATCCCATAAATATTGAAGAAGAAGAATTTATTCAAGGAACGCTCACCTCAGAGGCAGGAAACCCTAGTGTACTTAAAATGGAAATAGTAGAAAATGTAGAGCAGAATCTTATTGATGAAAGAGTTCTTGAAGATACTCTTGATTCCCAACCTTTTCTTGGGAATGTGCAAAATGTTAATGAACAATCACAAGCCTTTGAAGAATTAGATAAAGGCCATGTTGAAAATAAAATTGAAACTAAAATTCCAGAAGAAGCTACACAGTTTGTAAGAGATAGAACTGAAAATGAAGAGAACCTGGTGTAGCAGTAGATGAAGAAGATAATGTTTAGAGAGATGAATCAGAAAATTTGGATAGATAGGAAAATATAAGTCTCCAAAAAGAGGAGGCAGTGTAAGACCCCATTAATCTCGAATCTATACCAGATATTGTTAAAGAAGTCCCCATTTCAAAAAATATGGCAAGTCAAAGGGAAGAAGTTCCTAAAACAAGCAATAAATAGGGACAAGAAAAGGTTACAGAGTTACAACAAGATGATGATACAATTTATTGGTTAATCAGGGAAATAGCTTCTCCAATGGAAGTGGAAATTATATTACCTTTGAATCTCAATAATTTTATGAAAGAAGTAAGTACTCCTAAACCTAGGTGTAGAGTGAAGACAAAACATGTCATACAAAGGAATATAGATGGTAATAGAACTATTCAGATAGCCACTCCTACAATTGATAAACATCTAGACGTGAGATAACACCTAAGGAGTATAAGATCACAAGTATTAATCTTGGACACTCATCTTGGCAACAAGAATTAGATGAAAAAAAAGTAAATTTTATTGCTACTGTTGCCAAAGTACAAAAATATAAGCAAAAGAAAAGAGAATTGAAGGAATGGGTTGCTACCTTGTAACACTTTATTAATTCATTGACTTTATCTACTCGAGAACAAGCAGAAATGCCCCAACATCTGGTGTTGATGTCACAAGATCAAGTGGATTCCATTATTGCAGTTCATCATAAGATGAATATATTTGAAGAATCGATTGAATACTGGGTAAAGCAAGGAGATGAATTTATTACAAAGGCAATAAGAAAGTACAAGGAAGCATATCATCATTCAGACAAATTGAAAATATTTGAAGATGAATGTAAATTTCACCAAGAATAGAGTCATTGATGAAAGGTGAAATATGGAAATTCTCATACAGTCAGACATTCAAGAGTTAATATAGAATAATGTAATATTAGAACATGAAGCCTCATTGCTAGGAAAATGGAAGAAACAGCTGAAATGGGAAGGTGACATGAGAATACAATGCATTGAAGGATTTGAAAGAGTCACTGTTGAGTGCAGAAGACTGATTAGTGAAAATCAAGAATTTATTGACAAAATAATATAGTGTATAAATGTTATAGTCAAATATGAAGCAAACAAAGCACAGAAACATGACATCATACTTCAAGCAACTGAAGAGTATACTAGGCTCAAACTCACTTGGAGAGCAATACGAAGAAATTCAAAAGAACACATACATCAAGTATTAAGGGATTTCCAAGAATATCAACTAAAGAAAGAAGAATCCTAGAGTTGATGTCATAAGCGAATATGGATAGAACCGGATACCAGATACAAGAAATATAATTAAGTTCATTTGTTGTTTTAATTTTAAATTTGTAGGTTGATCCTAGTCCTAGTAGGTGTTTCTCCTTCTGATGTTTTGAAAGGAAGTTGGTAGCCTTGATGGAGATAAAGTGTTCATGCTGAAGTATGAAGAAAAGTGTTGTTGCAAAAAAATTCAAAGCTTTGACTTATTCTAAAATGTTCTTGATGACAGTTGGCACATGCCATGTGACACATTTTAATTTTTTGTTTTTGATTCTCTGGATAAACTTTTAAGTTGAACTTCTGAGTGCCTTGTTTCTATAAAAGGCCATCTCCTCCCACATTTTTATTTTAAGTTTGAAATTTGTCGATGTCGGAGGAGAAAAAACTTCTTTTAATTTTTTTTCTTTTTTCCTGTTTTCTGAACCATTTCGGCATAAAACTTTGTATGCACATAGACATTAATTGATATCAGAGCTTTATGGATAGCTACCTATCTAAGTATCTTTTATAGCTGGTTTTGTAAGTTCGGTCAAACAAGACTATATGTTGTGTCGTTTAAGGGTGCATACAAAACCTACTCGGTGTGCATAAGTGAAACCCTCTCTCTTTAAAAGCTTGCAACATTTTATATATAGTTGTGAAGCAATCTGGTGAAATATAAATCAGTTTGCTCTGTTTTGATTAATTATTTGGGGCATCCATAGAGAATAATGAGGAGAAACATTTATTTTTTGGTATTTTTTATACTTTGTTTAAGAAAAGATGTTTAATATTTTTGAAAATGTTCCAAAAAATATAAGTGAATTTAAATAGTTTTGTTGAAAATATTTTATTTTCCATGAATTTGTTGAATGCTTAATGCTAAATTTACTTAAGTGATAGCAAAGAATTTGTGATTGTTCATGAAATATTATGTTGAATATTTTGATTTCATGATGTTATTTGATGATGAAATGAAGTTTAATGTGAAATTTTTGTAAGTCTTAGCAAAGCTAGAAATAACTGTAGTCCCTTTGAGATTAACAACAATTATCACATCATTACCTGAGAGCGACCCTAGTGCAACCATGACCTGGTTATCTAAGACTTGGGATTAAATGGAAGCCAATATTTGCTTTGTGAATGCAGAATTTCCCCTTAGGTTGTCTTTGTTACATATCTTTCAAGAAGGATAGGCTCTTTGCGGTCTTGTCTGTGGAGATTTTATTCGATCTATTTACAAGTAAAACCATTGTCAACAAAATGCACCACCACTTGTAGTTACTCTTTTTGTCATCTATACTTCCAGCCTAATCTACATCAATATAAGCACTAAGTGTAAAATAAATATCTTTAGGATACCATAATCCATAATCCAAAGTTCCTTTCAAATATCTGAATATTCTTTTAACTGCAGTAACATGTGTTTCATTCATATTTTCTTGAAATCCAGCTACAAGACAAGCCACATACGTAATATCCATTCTAGTAGCAGTCAAATACAGTATCCCACCAAGCATAGATCTATACTTGCTCTAATTAGTCTTTGGTGAATCATCATCTTTACCCAACTTGCAACCAATCACCATAGGAGTACTTACCGGTTTGGAACTCTCCATCCCAAATTTTCTCAACATCTCTCTCACATACTTAGATTGTTAAATTAAAATTCCTTTCTTTATTTGATTAATCTGTAGCCCAGGAAAGAAATTCATCTCGCCAAACATAGACATTTCAAATTCTTTTTGTATCTCTTTCACAAACATCTTGCACATCTTTTCATTTCCTCCAAAGATAATGCCATGAACATATACAACTACAATCAAGATTTTATCATTTTCAATCTTGAAATACAAATCACCATCTATTGTACCTTTGTTAAATCCTTGTTGATTCAAATAATTATCTAGCCTTGCATACTAGGCTCTAGGATCTTGCTTCAATCCATACAAATCTTTCTTCAATCTACACACCCTTTCCAATTGATTTGTTAACTAAAATCCTTTTGGTTGTTCCATGTAGACCTCTTCATCTAGTTCGCCATTCAAAAATGTTGACTTGACATCCATCTGATAGACTTTGAAATATTTATAAGCATCTAATGCTAAGAACATTGTTATAGCTTCTATTCTTGCTACCGGGGCAAATTTTTCCTGAAAATCTATACCTTCCACTTGTGGGTAGCCTTTACACACAAGCCTTATTTTATTTTTGACAACTTTAGCATTCTCATTTAGCTTGTTTTTGAATACCCATTTTGATCCAATGATATTTTTTTCCATTGGTATTGGGACCAATTCCCAAGTTCGATTCTTTTCAATTTGTAAAATTTCTTATTTCATTACTTCCTTCCAATGTTCATCCTTACAGGCTTCACTTACTGATTTCGGCTCAATTTTAGAAAATAAGCACAAATTTACTTTAATAGAAGTTTTGCTTCTAGTTAACACACCTTTTTTCTTGTCTCCAATAATCTAACTTTCTGAATGATTCATTACTACATATTTCAATGTTCTAGGAGACATCACTAGAGAACATTCTTCTCTTCCATTATGTTCATTCAGCTCTTTCTGCTCATCTCTATCTTATTCTTCCATAATTTCTTCTATTCTTGCACAGTCATGTTCATCAGAAACATATCCATCAATATCAATAGAATTCTTCACTATTTCATCAACCTTCACATTCGAGCTTCTACAATCTTCCTCAATCTTTTGTTGAAACATTTGTGTGCCTTACTTTTAGTAGAGTATCCAAGAAATATTCTTTCATCACTTCTTGCATCAAAATTTCCTAATGTTTCCTCATCTCTTCTCATATAGCATTTTATTTTGAATACCTTGAAATATTTAATTGTAGGAATTCTTTTGTGCCATAGCTCATAGGGAGTCTTTGTACTATTTTTTCTTTCCTAAACTTGATTGAATACATATACAATAGTGTGAATATCTTCTTTCCAGTAAACTTTTGGTAATCCAGCTTCAGTGATCATTGACCTAGCAGCTTCTTGAATTGTCCTATATTTCCTTTCAACAACTCCATTTTGTTGAGGGGTTCTTAAAGCAGATAACTATATCTTTATTTCATGCACTTCACAAACATATTGAACTCATGGGAGGTGAATTCACCACCTCTATCATATCTCAAGAATTTTATCTTCAAATTCACTTCATTTTCAACCATAGCCTTAAATTCCTTGAATATATGTAATGCTCCTTATTTTTCTCTTAAAAATGTGACCCATGTATATTTAGAATAATCATCAATTAAAAGTATAAAGTAACTTTCACCAAGTAGAATTTGCACTCTCATGGGACCACAAAGATCCAGGTATGAACCAAATCCAGTAATCTAGTAGTAGATTGTTCTCTTGATCTCTAATGATTTCTTGCCTGCTTCTCCAACTGGCAATTTCTACAGATAGCATTTATAGGCTTTGTAATTCTTGGTAAATCTCTCATAGCGTAAACAATACTAATCCTTTCCAAGTTATCAAAATTCATCTGACACATTCTCTTGTTCCATAACTAGCTATCATTTATCTGAGTCATAAAACATCATCCATCAACACCTTTAAGCTAATAAATATTCCCTTCATATTTCTTTCCTATAGCAATTAATGTTTTAGATCCTTTCTAAATCTCACACTTCTCATCCTTAAACACAAGATCATATCCCTTTCTACACATTTGGCCAATGCTCAATAGATTATTCCTTGAACCCTTAACATAGTAGACATCGCCAGTATGATGCTTTCCTTCAAAACTTATTGAACGTATCCCATGGATTTTAGCACCAGTATCATCTCCAAACATAACCAGACCTCCATCATATTTTTCAAGTTTCACAAACTTACTCTTGTCACCAGTCATGTGATGTGAGCAACCACTATCAACTACCCAAAAATTATTTTCCTATTTAGCATGTAGGGTAGAGATAATTGTACCTTCATTTTTCTCCTTCTCCTTCTCCTTCTTCTTCGAAGGACTTTCCTTTGAATGTTTTTCTGAATTAGTAGAAGTAGGTTCATCTTTAATCACCAAGAACAAGCATTCATTTTCATCTGGATCTTCATATTCTAAATCTTCATATGAAATACTAGCATTCTCATTAACATAGTAAGCGGGCTGTTAATCTTCTTTCCTTTCTTTTCTTTCTCATATCTTTGTCTATTCTTCTTAGCTCTTTTTGGACACTTTGCAACATAGTGAACAATTTCTCCACAGCTAAAACACTTAAAGGGAAATTTAACTTCATACTTACAGGAGCCTTTTCTCATTCTTCTTACAAAGTTAGCCTTAATTTCATCAAAGTTTTCTTCATCCAAATCTTCAATTTTTGTAGCTTTAAAGGTAGTCCCTATCTTGCCTCCACTTCTTAGATTTGGCTTCCTCGTCTCATAAGATGTCAAAAATCCTAGCAAAAAATCCTTAGTACAAGTCTTATAATCTATAGTCTACTCAATAACACTCACCTTTTCACTATAAGAATCAGGAAGAGTTCTGAGAATCTTCTTTATAATTTTGGTTTCATCTATAGTAGTGCCAAGAGATCACATTCCAACCACTAACTCATCCAATCTTTGTAGATAGGCTTTAACATTCTGATCTTCAGACATATGTATAAGATCAAACTGTTTTCCAAATTCTATAATTTTTCCTCTTTTACCCTTTCATCACCATCATGCACTCTTTCTAAAGCATCCCAAACTTCCTTAGCCATCTTCAAGTTTTCAACCTTAATCAACTTAGAATGTACCAAACTATTCTTCAAGATGAAATATTCCTTGTTATTCACTTCATGTGCTCTAATTTCTTTAGGTGTAATTGGACCATTAGTAGGAGGAGAGTAGGGGTTCTTATAAGCTTTCTCCACATCATATCTACAATACTCTGTATATTCTTCCATCAACACTTTCCAAATACAATAATTAGTTCCATCAAACCTCAGATAATCAAAGACCATTTTGCTAGCCATCCTGGACCTTCCTCAAGTGGTTAAGCTCTTCACCAAGGAACCAAGCTCTGATACCAATTGTTCGATAGGACAACTGAGAGGGGGCTAAATCAGTTGTCATAGATTATAACCTTGAATTCAATTATTGAAACTAACACATAAACGAATTAAGTGATTAACCATCAAATGAAAATGCACAAACACAATAACACCAGATTTACATGGAAAACCTAATGATGGAAAATAACGGTGAGGATTAACTCACACTATAAAGTATATCAAAATTGATTACAAAAATGCTCATTGCCTGAGAAAAGGCTCATTACTTGAAATATGGACTCACTATCTAGAATCATTATCCACAGGGCTACAACCTGGAGGGCTCACATCCATAGAGATATAAAGAAGACAAAGAAGACTTGTTACGGAGAGACAACAATCCCAATGCAATAAATATTCCACCACAATCGTTGATTAACTTGCACGAATGATAGAGTTTTCCTTCTAATCATAGCATGTGAAATCTTAGCATCAAGATTCACACTGAACAACCACACACCTAAATCACACTTTAATAATATCATCAAATTCGCATATGCTCTTTCACTTATGTTCCTTCTTTTCTTATGTACAATTTTCATTTCTAGCACATTCTGTATTTATACTATCTCCAACCTTGAAAAGATACAAAGTCGGCCATCCAACTTCAAATTCAAATTAGGTCTACGCTAAACATCCTAAGGTGGAATTAGAATGAGGGTGACCCAAACAAATGCTTCACTGGGACCCATAATGCATCCAAAACACCTCATCAACTTCAAAAATAGTGCTTAGCACACAGTTGGCCAAACTAGTGTAAAACACATAGATCAATTAAGCTTGATGCTTCCAAATTCTAAACCATCTTCAATAGGACCAGGGAAACACAATTCTAGAACCACAAGCCATAATTCTTCAAGAGAGAAATCCAGACCAACAACAATTCTCTTATACCTCAATCAGAACATAGAGAAACATAGTTGACAAGCACCAAAACAACATCCTCAATAGCTAAATACCTACAACATTTTTAATACAATTTTCTAAATATCCTCAACATATACAATCAATAGGAACTAGTAGATAACTAGCTTTCTGGTTGACATTAATGACAACACTTCATTCCTCTTTCCATTCTTGCAACAATTTATACTAAATTAGGAGATTAACCCTAAAATTCAAAAAACTAAGGCCGACACTAGATCTGGAAAGAAAGATAATTTAATTCTTGCCAGAATGAAATTCAAAAATTAGGGTCTACTTAAGGGAGGACTCATTCGCCACCAAAGGAAAATGGGTCCTAGCTAAGTTTCGAGGACCAAGCTTCGAGAGCTAAAAGAAGGCCAAAAACCCATTCCAAACAATTGAGAAAGGGGGATCCTGTTAAGGGAGGACCCATTCACCACTAAGGGTGAATCGGTCCTGACTCAACTTACCAAGATCAAATTTTTCCCAATGAAATATTTGATATTTAATTTATGATTCTTGAGAAAGATCCTCGAGAGGTGTCAAAATTAAGGCCTAAAAAGGGGTTAATAACTCCAATTAACCACAATGAATTAAGACCACCTAGATAAGTGTGAAAGTGCTTTAAAACACTTTACAACGCCTAAACAAGGTACAAATTATGTACATTTTTATTTAGAAAGGGGCCCATTAGGCTTAATTAAGCAAATAAGTTCTAGAAAAGTGTGAAAGTGTGTTACAACACTTTACAACACCTTTGCAAAGGACCAATTAAGGCATGATATAGTTAAATAAAGGTCCTAGAATAGTGTGAATGTGTACAAGACATTACAACACCACTCCAAGACACCATTAATTCAACTTTAATGTCAATTATCAACCAAGCAAGGAAAAGGATACTTTTTCTGTTACTACATTTTTCCCCCACTTTAGTGAGAGAATGATGCCATTTCAAACTCACACTAAAGTAGACATTCAAGATACTTAAGTATGCATAAATTATATAGATACATGATCATACCCTGTCAAAGGATCAAGCACAACCAATTCAACACGATGTGAGGTTGTGGTCATTTTCCCATAACATATGCTACTTACTTTGGGGCCATGAAAATTGAATTCATCCATGGGGTGAGTTGTCCCAAAATATGTATGCTCACTTTGGGGTAGTGAAACCTCAGTGTATCCACTAGGTGAGTTATCCCAATGAAGTGGTATATGATAGAATCATATTAGCCTCTCATACCATACTGAAGTTATCCTCCTAACAACTTTGATAAGGCACCACAATGAAAATGCTTTTGTGAATGCTTTTGAATGTCATGTAAAAAATAAAATTAAAGGGGATTTTGCTTTGTTTGTGTAACAATATTCCTCTTAGGGAGCATTGTGCCTAATGTCTCCAAGAGAGGACAAGCCAAAGTGTCAGATTACTACCGATGGGATGCCTCATTCGCATCTTGCCATGAAATTAAATCATACACTCTTGGACGACATCAAACATAATGATGCCAACAAGAAGAGGACACATCACAAGAAAAAAGAAAAATCATGCCATGAAATTTTCCAAAAGATGACATCGTTGTATTCCCCCACTTTAAAGTGGTTGTTACGCGATCACTATGAGCAATTGCTTTAAAGTAGCCAATTATTTTGATCCTAAGACATGAGATCTCTCCTCAGAAAACCCTATGCCAAGTCATATGTTTCTGAAGCAAGCTGCATCATGAAATAAGAAGGAAGGGTTTCCCCCACAAACACATAAGGGATCTATGGATTTGGGGTCAGTATGTCTATGCTACAATGTTGTCATAGAGCATGGAACTATCATCATTCCCCAAATACTCATAAAACTAGAAGAATGACACAGAGAGTGAAAATAAAGGAAAACATTTTAGGTCAACATGGAATAAACATGAATGTATCGATTCCTTGCAACATCCCCAAAAGGAAAAGACAAGACAAATGAAAAATAAAAAGGAAAAAGCTTTTGGGTCAACATGGAAGAGACATAAATGTCTCGACACCTTGCATCATCCCCAAAAGGAAAACACAAGACAAATGAAAAAGATAAGTGTAAAACATGTAATAGTGAGAATGTTTTAAGATTCTACAACTATTACATGGAAAGGAGTGGGGAGGGTATGTTATGTTGTCACTCGATGGAAATCATTGCCATCAAAGTGAAATTTTCTCAATACTAATTCAAATGCACGAAACTCATCAATATTATGTGCAAGAGTTTTGTGGTATTGACAATGTGGGACATTTGAATCTTTAGGATATAGTATGATCCTATCTTTCATTGGTGGTAAGCTTATGATTTCTTTATTTAGAAGTATTTGTAGTTTCCTTTCACTTTTAGGTGGTGGACAAGGGAAATTTAGTTTCTTTAGTTTGTAGGGCCTCTTGCACTTTCTAGATTCACCAACTTCTCTAGATGGGATTAGGGCAGGAGGTCCAAAGATGATCTTGTCTTTTTTATCCTTATCCTTAGGAGGTACAAGTTGCTCTTTTGTAAGGAGGACATTTATATCAAGAGGAGGATATAAGACTACCATTACATTACTACATAGCATTAGGTATTCTTTAGGAGCACTTATGTTGAGAGGGGGATCTTGATATCCTATTACTTTGGTTTCTTCACTTGTTGTGTAACATCATTGTTTGTGTAAGATGGTGAACCCTTTTCCATATGTCTCTTCAAGGTTGATTGATGTGTTGGTTGCTTTGTTGACATAGGATGGTTGAATGTTTTATTATTTAGAGGTGCTAAGTTCACCTATGGTAGAGAACTTAGGTTCAACTTATGATTCAGTTTTAGGATGTAAAAGGTTAAACATTTCAAGTTGTGTTGGTTGTTTCATTGATGGATAAAAGGATGCATTGGAATCAAGGTTGTTAACACAATCATTTTTGAATGCATTCATGTTGGCATCATCTTCTCCAATGATGTCAACATCATAAGGAGGACAAGCATTAGGATCTGTGTGAGCATGAATGACTTCAATGTCATTAGGTTCATTGCCAAAAACACAATATGAAACATCAACCAAAGAGAATAAGGACTTCCACACATTGCCTACATAGTTCTCCATTTTCAAAATTTCAGACCTAAATGTGGTAATTTACTAATTACACAATGCAATAAGCTAAAAATGAAATGTTTTGATGCAATTTTGAATTTTTAACAATGTATTGAAATGAATCTATTTAAGCTAAATGGAAAGAAAATGATGAAACAACAAATCAGAAAACTGAAATAGCAAGATGAATGCACCAAACAGAAGCTAAAAAATAAGATTTTAATGTTATAAAATTTCAAATCTATAGCTAATAGGGACTTATTTTCCAGTAAGGGAAAATGGGTCCTGGTTAGGTCTTTCTAAGATGTTTCTATGGAATTCAAAGTCAATTTTGATGTCTTTTCAAATGCCAAAAGGTACAGATTAGACCTAATCAAGGACTTATTCACCAGTGAAGGTGAATGGGTCCTGGTTAGGTATTTTTTAATGATTTTCAAGTTTTCATATGTATCTTTCAGTTCCGGGTTGTAGACAGTGAGATGCAACTTTAGATTTTCTACAAATTCAATACAAAAGTGTAATAGAAAGATGAAATGCAATTTTGTTTTGATTTTCAAATGAAATTGAATGAGATTTAAATGAGATGCAAAATGATTGATTTTTTTTTGTAATTTTCAGATTTAGGAAGTGCAAAACAATGCAAATCTAAACCCTATATGATATGCAAGATTTCAATGCAAAAGAAGAAACACTAATTGAATGCAAATATAAATGCAATGAATGCAAGGTTTTAACTTAATATGCAATGAGTGACTCCAAAAATTAGAATATTGCAATCTTGAAAATGTCAAGTTCACCAAATAATGTATAGGGTGAAAATAGGATCCACCCTAATGTGTGGGAAAAAGAGATGGATCACTTATTTTTCAAGGCCCTAAACACCTCAAATAATGCAAAATGTGATGCTAATAACAACCAGAAAGACAACCTAACTATTAGAGAAACTATGATTAATGTTTTTAGAGAATAAAAAGTTGTGTAACTATCCAAAAAGTTGTTTTTGAGCTATCGAGGAATCATTCGCCTTCAGTGGAGAATGGTCCTTTTAGGGTTTTGAAAAGCTGATTTTAGGATCTTGTACCTTGATGTATGCACTCTTTAAATCTTGGTTATCAAGTTCTGGAAGCCTACAGTTAATTTTGTAGAGATCTTTCCATGATCTTGCACTTTGAATGACAACTTTTGCAACTTTGCAACTTTGATAACTTTGATCCAAATATTGCTCAACTTGATCTTCAACCTGTAAATCTCCAATGACACACTCAAGGGAAATAAAAACTTGTTGTTTGTTAGTGAATGGGGGTTTTCCTCATTCAAACCCCTTGTAGGTAATTAAATCAAATGATGAAATGAAGGAAATGAAGCATGAAAGTGCAATAATTTAAATGATATCACCTTGGATTATATCTTGTGAATCAAATCTGCAAACAATCATGGAGTGTCCATGAAGAATGTAGATCTTGGATGCAGGATGATGCTTGCAAATGGATCCTCAATGCAACATTAACTTCTTAGCTCAACACACATGAATGCATTAAACCCTTGCCATGATGATAAGACCTTGAATTACCACAATAATCACTTGAAATCTACCTTGAAATGCCTTGAAAATTCCTTATGAATGCTCTAATGCTTGATCACTTGAATGCTTGAATGCTTGATAAACTTGTTGACTTGTGTTAGGAGAAACAATGTGAATTAACCCCTTATTTATACTAAATTAGGAGATTAACCCAAAAATTCAAAGAACTAAGGCCAACACCAGATCTAGAAAGAAAGATAATTTAATTCCTAGTAGAATGAAATTCAAAAATTAGGGTCTCATTAAGGGAGGACCCATTCTCCACCAAAGGAAAATGGGTCCTCTCTAAGTTTCTAGAACCAAGCTTCGAGGAGCTGGAATAAGGCCAAAAACCCATTCCAGATCTTACTGGGAAAGGGGGTCCTATTAATGGAGGACCCATTTGCCACTAAGGGCGAATGGGTCCTAGGACAACTTACCATGACCAAATTTTTCCCAATGAAATAATTTGATATTTAATTTATGATTGTTGGGAAAGATCCTCGGGAGGTGTCAAAATTAAGGCCTAAAAAGGGGGTTAATAACTCCAATTAACCACAATGAATTAAGACCACATAGATAAGTATGAAAGTGCTTTAAAATAGTTTACAACACCTAAACAAGGTACAAATTATGTACATTTTTATTTAGAAAGGGGCCCATTAGGCTTAATTAAGAAAATAAGTCCTATAAAAGTGTGAAAGTGTGTTACAACACCTTTGCAAAGGACCAATTAAGGCATGATTTAGTTAAATAAAGGTCCTAGAATAGTGTGAATGTGTACAAGACATTACAACACCACTCTAAGACACCATTAATTCATCTTTAAGGTCAATTATCAAGCAAGCAAGGAAAAGGATACTTTTTCTGTTACTACACTAGATAAAATACTTTTGTCTTCATTCTTTAAAATCAAAGCTTCTTTCCCTTTCTAGTCTATTTGAAAAGCATGACAAAGAGTTAGTAAATTTTTAAAATGGAATGACTCTTCCTTACAAATGAGTTTCATTTTTGCTTCAATGTCAATTTGGTGAAACAAACTAATTACTTATCATGATCAACCATTGAAAATGAGTTTCCCAAGACAAGCTTACTACTTGTTTAAGAAGGGAGTTAGAAAATTTAAAGATATTTGGGATTTTGACATATTTGATTGTACCTCATTGAAAAAATTTATGGAGCGGCATGGGTTGAGTAAGAATTATAAATAGTTCCTATTTTTATTAAATCCCTTGTTCAAGTTGATCTGTCTATGAAGTTATGCACTTCAAGGGATTGTTATTTCTTTAGAGACTATAAATAGTTGTCTTGCAGTCATTTCAATTGTTTTCCTTTAAAGAATATATATTTGTAGTTGCTTCCTAGTTGGAGTCTTTCCCCTCATTTGAATCACAAGTGGAAATGCAAATTTAGTTCAAAATTTTGGTCTAAATTAAGTGCTCAAATATGGCACTCCAAAGTTGATGTCATAACCCAATTTTATTGCATATTTATTATAATATGGAAAATTGAATTATTGAAGAAATTCAATTAAATATCAAATGGAATTTTTGGAATTTTTGAAAAATGAATGAGAGAAGTTTCAGACTAATGTTGACTTTGCGAACTTTTCAAAATTATTTTATATTTTACCAAGAATTGAATGTTACTGATCAATTTGCAAGTGCAAGTGTGTGTAGTTGTAGGATGACAGGTTGAAGGACAAGAACATAGTTGAAGTAGGAGTGTTCAACCAGATCAAATGGTAAGCCAGTTGGAATCTGGCTGCACACACCATAAATGACATGATGACTTGCATTTGAACTTATTTTCATATATAATAGAATGTAATTCTCATGACTTGAATTGTTTCAGTGCTTGAAAATGAATGGTTTGTAGATTAAATTGTCTATTCAAACTTTGTGATTTGAAGGAAACGAAAGCGAGAATTGTAAAGAAAATTATTTTCTTAGTGTAAATATATATGTACATATAGATGATCGAAATGAAAATTCAAGTTCCTTACTTTAATGATAGTGTTTGAAACCTATAAGTCATTCCAAAGCAAGGAACTTGTGTATGAATGCATATATAAATAGATACACATATATATACATATATATGTGTGTACGTAAATCGAAGACACACATATATACATTATTTGAATACAAGGTAAATGTGAATGAAAACATTTAAATGCTTATAGATATATAAATATATAAGTAAATATATATATATGTAAATATATATATATATGTAAATATAAATATATATATATATATGTAAATATATATATATGTAAATATATATATATATATATGTAAATATATATATATGTAAATATATATATATGTGTAAATATATATATATATATATGTAAATATATATATACATATTACATGTATATATATATACATACATATACATACGTACATATATATTCAAATTCATATTGAATTCAAGTTGACAACTGATACATTATGAATTAGACTATGGAAATCAATCAAAATTTTCAAGGAAAATCCATGATGGATGTGGCCTATCAAATTCATAAAGGAAATTTTCAAAATTAGAAGCCAACGGTATGGCCATAAAACCATTGCCCCAAAAAACATGCAAAAAAATTATTGTTTCTATTTTATTGTTGAAAGAGAACTCAAGAAAAAAGTAGAGAAGAAGAAAGTATTTTGGGGGAATTCAAAAGGAAAAAGTAGGGACGAACTTGAGACTGGGAAAAAGCTGAGGAAATCAACATCAAAGTTAGATTGGGAGGTAATTTGATCTCCTTATTTTAGCATAGACTTAGCATTGTTACTAATATTGAATCATGCATGAAGTTTTTCCTTCATTTTAATTGAGTATTACCATGGCACCATAAAAATAAGGTCATTGTTATGTATGTGAATTGGCTTGAAGCCAAATGTAAGATGATATTGTTACCACCTCATGGAGGGCACATGGCCTACAACCTATGTAATATGGTAAATTTCATAAATGAGAGCCTCCATGGCTAATATTTAGAGCCATGTCGAGGCTCGAGGGCCTCCAAAGGCTCGACCTTCATCCTTATGTTGCACAAAAATGCATAGCCTTTTGTAGGCTATCAAAATTTATTTTGTTTTACTATGTGTTCAAAAATATATTCTTTGAGAAAGATTGATTTGATCCTGTGGGAAGGAATGTTTCTCTGAATTTTATTTGTATTGTTTTCTAATGCTTGTTATTGATGGGTCGATAACTATAATAATGCATGAACAAAAGTTCTTAGAGCTTTGTATATATGTGTATTGTCATTTAATAGGAAGTCGACCTCATTCAGTAGAAGCGGTAAAAGCGTTTCTATGTTAGAGAAACACCAAGCCTTGATTTGGTTTGATCTTATTTTTGATGGGCTGACTCTTGAATGATTAAATGATATAGACGAAAGTTTGTATGTTTAATATTGCAGCATGCATGGTATAAAATAGTAAGCCCTCATGAGTGATTTCAAATATATCTTTGATGCTTAGAAAGAAGACACCCAACCATTGAGATTGGTTGATCTAGAGAAACCATAGTTTGTTTTGTTCCAGCTTGAAAAGGCATGAGTATTGTTTGAACCTGAAGCTTCTATGCTTTATTTGACTAAAATATTTACTCAAGAAAATCATCGACAAACATGTTGAACATAGTTTTTCTTAATTCTGTTAAGTTTCTTATTGAATTTCCAGAGATAAAAGTGTTCAAGAATTTGAATTATAGACATTTTATCCTTATGTATGAAACTAGGCTATTTATTGTTTATTTTTCAATTCATAGTGGAAAACTCATTTTGTTGTTAAAAAAAGAACATTTACTTGTAAGGTGATCTTTTAGAATGTGAGTAGCTTGAGATCAACAAACAAAGTAAAAAACATTATTTGTCTTTAAATGTAACAATTTAGTCTGAAATAGTAATATGTTTATCAAAATGGTGGTTATTCCTTTGCAAACAGCACTATTTTTTTGAAAGTTACCATTACTCAATAAACTATTTAGTATGTAAATAGCTTGTTTTATGACTATTTAGTAGGAAACAATACTACTTATATTTAAACAATGAATGTTCATATGTAAACAACTTGTTATATGACTATTTAATAGGAAACAATACTTGTTCTATTTAAATAATGAATGTTCATATGAAACAATTTATTTTGTAGTTGTTTAGTAGGAAATAGTACTTGTTCTATTTAAACAATGAATGTTCTTATGTAAATAGCAATGTTAGAATATCATAGTTGTAAGAATGCAATAATAGTAAGTGTGAAACTGTTAGCGTAGACTAGTTTTGATTCTTTATTTTTGACAAGAAATGTAAAATGGAATACTATTTTAAGATTGCAATTTGAATTAATGATTATTTTAGAATGTATGCACAAACTTTAACATTAGTAGGCACATATATGTGTATGAACATAGAATTCATCTATGTACATACACATACAATGTGACATACCTTCTTTTTTTTTAGTACTTTTTTAATGTAAAATGCTTATGATAAAAAGTATATAATAGTCATAAGAATTATATGACTAAATGTTGAATTACTCAGTGAATCATAAATCGGATTTTTGTTTAGAGTATAAATTAGTAAGTTGTTACTTCTTTTTGAAGACATTTATGAATGAATATTTTAAATATACTTGAATAGAATAGTGATACCTTAGTTAACTAGAGCACCTACGAGTAGATTCTACTAGTGGGTAGATAGCTATTATGAGATGTATAGTAGAAAGTTACCTTCTAGGATGGGTGTCAAAAGGGAGTTCAGAGAGTATAGGTTGTTTTACCAAAACCTATTGTTTGTTCTTGTTGTGAAAAAAAATTATTATGCTTGGCCAAGCAATATAGTTCATTATGTATGTATGAACTCTATGATTTCACTCTCTACAATTCCTAGCATAGATCATGCATTTTCTTTTCTTACTTGTAGATAGAATTGCATGTTGATGTATGAGCACGCACTAGATTCCACCTTGCAGATTATTCTCTTGCTAAACTTTTCGTGCAGGGTCGGGCATTCTTCAAGTCGAAAGAATTTTGGGGAAGTGTAAGCTTCGTGGTTGGGCGGTAAAGTGCTTCAACAATGTTGTCATCCACCAATGGAGGTGATCATCCAAGAAGAACTTTAGTTGTTCACAAGACTATTATATTCTAAGATGTAACTTGATGTAAATCATTCCTGTACCTGATGAATAGTGTACAATGATGGACTTTTTGGCTTTAGGAGCCGAATCAAACCTGATATTGTAATTTGACTTTTGAAGTGAATATATAAATCTTTGATTCATCTTAAATGGAAATGTGTAGCTATGATTGACTTTAACCACTAGTTATGTCTTTCTAATTTGGAGTATATTCATGTGTCATTTACAATAATTTTAATTAAGTAATAATTTTGAGTGGGTTATTATAGTTGATTTTGATTCACAAGTGTTGGTTTGGAAACTACTACACTGTAATCTACTTGTGGGGGATAGATTGAAGTGTATTATGGTCCAACTAGTGAACTATCCTTTTTCTCATGGTGTTGAAAGTTTGAAACACATTTTTTGGGATTTTTTACATGTTAAAAGGAAATGGTTTGCAATTTTTAGATATTTCTTAGTGATTTTAATCACAAATTGAACTAGAAAGAAGCCATATTATTCTTTGGTATGTAAAAGGATGTGATTGTTGATTCTATTCGACATGCAGTTTTAAAAAATATATGGAAAAATAGATGTGTTGCAATGTTTTCTAATAACTATTATCAAGTAACTGACACTCTAAGGCTTTACTTTGACATATGTTTTTAGGTGGCTATTCTTTTTTTGCAAATCCAAGTCTTATGTAAGAAGAATGAGAAGGCTAAACAATAGCTACAACAAATTAAAGACCAAATTGTGAAGTTTCAGTTGGTCAATAAACATGGTCATTGTAAACATGTTATACGAATTTTGTAATTGTGTCTATATGTTGTTGTTCAACTCTTGTGATTTTTATTTTATGGTTGGCATGTTGCACAAATCTTGTAATTATGTCTACATGTTGTTGAGCAGCTCTCGTAATTGTATAATATGACTAGTTTTTTGACTAACTATGTACTCCAGCTACTTTTTGTAACTCTTTTCTAGTAAATTATTTATGCTTTATTCAATATAAAAAAGATAAAATATAATTATTAAATACAATAATAAGACCATATTATTCATTAATGTTACACATTATACATCATAAAATCGTAAGTATATGGAAGAAAGAGATGATGTGTTATATCTATAAAATCACAAGTATATTGAAGAAAGAGATGATATGTCATACTTATACAACACAAAATCCATTTTCAATCATGCCAGATGGTCAAACTATATAGTGAAGAATAGTGCAGTAAAAGTCAATTCATCCATGGGTCAAAATTGAGAAAATAAATGTTGATTGATGGGCTGTCATTAACCTCTTATCCTTTTGTACATGAATAAAAATCCATTCATATTTTCATGTTTGGTCCAGTAAACAAGTTAAGTAGGATGTGATCGTGTGGCCACTCAAGTGGATTAGGGTGTATATTTTTTATCCCCTAAATATATTAGTGTTTGGGAGACACCTTGTAATGACATCATTTGTCCCTTATATGACATTATCTACTACGCTTGGAGGGAAATCAAACTACCCACATAAGTGAGGAACACGTTATTTCTTTTGTTATGTGCAATAATTATTACAATGGCAATTGTAATGTTTTTGATATAAAAAGCAACAAAATAAGGGTGTTGTCCCTTTAATACAAAGCCTCTCAGGTGATTAGTAGCAGACAAACAACATCGGCACAAACAACAAAAAACAAAACACTGAACCAGACACCCTAACCTTTCCATATCAAAAACAATAACATAAACATGAGAAAAGTAACCATAATACCAGCAAACATCATGAGAAAACTAACCATCCTACACCTAACATTAGCATAATTAAACATGTATATCTCTAAACCATTCACTATACTACTGATAGTTCTCATCATGAAAACCAATTTTAAAAAAGTCTTAACCAAAGACCACCAGGGGCCATACCAGTTAGTGATGCAGGAGCATCCAGTGGTGTAAGGGCAATCTTGCATCACCCAAAAATAGTTATATTTCAAGTTTCTCGGTTTTTAGATGTTTTTACATTTTTGGATACCCTTTTCGTCATAATGAAATTCCAAATTTACGGTTTTTATTTTCTATTCCTGGGTTGAAAGATATTGCAGTTTTAGTTTCCCAGATTTGCACCTGAAAATATTCTGAGTTAGATTTGAGGCACTTAGAGTTCCCGGAATGGCCCTGAAACTTGCCAAAATCAGCATAGAAATTTTTGAGCGCGTTATTGACTTCGAGACCTTTCCAACGATTCAAATGGTTCATGAATCAGAGTCCCAGATCAAAAGTTATGGCCCTGGGAAGTTGGCGCACTTTCTAGAAGATACAATTGCAAATGTTCTTTTGAAATTTGAACTTCAATTTGTAATTTTTCGGCGCCAAACTGCCTAAACTCAAATTTGAATGTTGTTTTGGCTCCAAAACTAAAGAGGAGCTCTATTTATGGGCGGGTTTCTAATTTTTGGGTAGCTTTTTGGGGACAAGCTCACATATTACGAAAGGGTGATTTTGTAGCTTTTTGTAACTTGCATGTGTTGTAGAACTTGGGGATTTGAGATCCTCTGCATGTAAGAAGCTCCATTTTCTAAATAATAAAATTATTCTCTTGTTTGTGGGTTATTTTCTAAGTCTTGGGCTACGCCCTCATGAGTTAGAGTTAAAAACATAAACCAGAAAAGTATCAACATAGAAATTAAAAAGACATGATGGCCAGTAAGGACATTCCTGACCAAAATGCAAAACAAGATGAAAAAAAACATCCCACATCCCTGATCTTTCTTTCCACTTCATGAGGACATTCCCGACCAAAATGCAAAACAGGATGACAAAAAACATCCCACATCCCTAATCTTTCTTTCCACTTCATGGCTTCAACAACATCATTGTGGCCCAATCCTCAATGAGTAACTTGAAAAGTTCCTTTTGGTCGGTGTCTTCATCATTTTCATCAATGGAAGTATCCTTCTGTAACACGCACAAAGTGGTGGTAGATCTATGCATAATCTTCAGGGCAAAGTGGGTGACATCATGAAGCCATTTTTCCAATTTCTCCATTTTCTTTTTAAGTTTGTCAACCTCCTCCCAGATGGTGTCTTGTTTCCTAGCAATTGTAATGTTAAGAAAAGTGTGGAATTCTCATTGAATCAAGTGACTAAAAATATAAAAATTCAATGGCTAAACAATAATGGAAAGGAATATTGATTTATTTGTCTCATTATTTTTACAGATATTTTATATTAGAATAGGCATATTAAGTGTCCTTTCACTATTTAGACCATCATAAAATAGTTGTAAAAATATATTCATTCTCCATCTAATATTGAAACTTCTTCAAAGAAATTTTCACATATGAATGATACTAAGACTACTATAAATCCTTCCCCTCCTTCTAAACACCATATGTAGTTCAGGATATTTCTCCTACATTTATTACTACTTTAGAGTTTAGAGTTGTTTCTTCAAGATCTTCCAATGAGTATTTGTAAAAGGATTATATATATCTTCATCATTCACCTCACGAGGCACATTCCTACCAAACACATTTTCTTTGTTTGTAGAGTCTCATGTTTTAGGTCTAGATGATAATATTGAGGACATCAATTTCCTGTTGTAAGGCAATCATCTATCAAATGTATCTTCATTAAAGTTTAGGTTATTTCTCAAGGGCTTCAAATTATTATTTTTAGTAAGGTCCTTTATTTCTATAGGATGCACTTTACTAGAGGGTCTTCTTACTAAATATTTTTCATATTTTTGTGGACTCTTACCATTTAGATCTTGATGACACTACTAAGGATATTTAATTTGTCTTTATGACAAATTTGATGTAGTTGCATCTTATTCTCTAAATATGTATTCTCCACCTCTACATGCTTACATGATAACATGGACTATAGTTCTTAAATCTTGTGATCCACCTCCATCATCATTCATGTTGAAACCTTCTTTAAAAGTACTTAGTTGTTGATTCAATTATCATATAAATGCTAGGAGTCATTCTAGGTCCTATTTGGTAGCTAATTTGATTAATTAACAAGTAATAGGATTCCTTCTCCAGTCATAATCTTTAGTCAATAGGTGTTATCTCCTAAAATATTTGAGGTTTGAAATGGACCTAACCATAGTTGATCAAAATTCTCATGTTCTCTTTTCTTCTTATGAGCCTTATCCCAACATAGGACCATATATGGTATCCTAAGGATTTTGACCCAATCACTCTTATCAAACTATCTTTTCACTATTATTTGGTGCTTTGTAAAATGTTCAATGGGATTGTCTCTTTTTTCTTTTAGAAGCAACAATTGGGGGATCGTAGCTTCTAATTTCTTATTAGTTTCCAAGTAGTCCTATACAAACTAAAGAATAAGAATTATAGGATTTACTACAAACAAAGGGTGAATCTACCATATACAAGATGGTATGGTAAAGTTCCTAATGTTGACTTGACTCTTGTTCCATCAACGCATATAGTGTATTTCAACATTACATGTCATTCTCTAGGGATCTTTTCTAACAACTCTTGAATAATTTCTAATAGGTTCTTATTTTTTGATTTAGTGAGTCCATTTCCTTAGGGATTATCACTAGATCAAAAATTTAGAACATACACATGCCCAAATGTCTAATTTAAAAATTTTATGGATGAAAATGTGGGTCCATTATCACATATTAAAGAATAAGGGCCTCAAAACCTTGTCAACATATCCTCTTCCAAAAAATTGATAACTACCTCAATCTCACATTATTACAAGTCTAGGTTGTGATAATTAGTGGCATTTAGGACATACTTATGACCAGTAGAGGAGGTAAATTTTATCATACTAATAATTTTTAATCCACATTGTACAAAAGGGTTTATCTCCATAATTGACTATAGTAGTTGACCTAAGTTCCTTTCCTTTACTGTTTTCTAGCAAATGTGATATGATCTAACATGAGACTTCACATCTTTAAAGATAGTTGGCCAATAACACCTTTCTCTCAAGTTGTGTGCAGATGTGATTGCTAAACCATGTCTAATTCCAATTTTTTTATGAAATTTCTTCAAGAATTGATCTTCTTCTTCCTTTTTTAGACACCTCAAGTATATTCCCTCATGATTCCTATAGTGTCAAAAAATGGGTCCCTTAACATTTTTGCACTCGTTTGAGTCCTCCTTATGGATTTTGGCTTAATTTTTCCTTGATTTAGTGTTGTAATATGGATAACACATTCACATTAGGTCTTGGGCCCTTGTGAACTAATGGAATTTAATGGTGCCTTGCTAAAGTGTTGTGAAGTGTTATAACACATTAACACTTTTCTAGGGTTTTATCAATTAACTAAGCATAATAAACATAACTTTAATCATAATGAGCATTAATCTTGCCTTATTTAGAGTGTTTTAAAGTGTTGTAACATACTTTCACATTCTTCTAGGCTTGTCATTAATAATTAGGCTTTCTTATGCTTTAATTGGCCCTATTTTGCACCAAAAGCCTCATTTATTGCATCTTTTAGAGAATAATCTAGACACAAATCAATAACCAATCATAATTCAGGTGTTTTTGACTTCTCTATCCTAGATTTAGTGATCTCAAACTCATTCTCCACCTTGGGTGAATGAGTCCCGTGTGACCAAAATTCAAATTTAATTCAAATTTTTGGCAGGATTTTATTCTCCTAGATCTAATGTCGGCTTGTAGTGTTGTAATTTCACAAATTCTTGCATAATTAAGTATAAATACAAGGTTCTCTCATTCATTTTCACCTAAGAATTTTGTGATAAAATTCTTAATGGTAAGTTGAGTTCACAGGAGCATTCAAGTGTCTTCAAGAGCATTCAAGAGCATTCAAGGGTAGAATTATTCATCAATTGTTACAGCAATTTAGGATCCATCATCATGGCAAGGTTCTAATTGCATTATTTCATGTTCAATCTTCATTATCTTATTTCATCATTTGGTTTAATTACCTAAACGAGGTTTGACCAAGGAAAACCCCCATTCCCTAACAATCAACAAGTTTTTCTCCCTCTCTTTGTGTGATTGCAAATCTAGGTGCTTTGACGACCTAGAGATCATTGAAGATTAGGTTACAAACTTGTCAGAGTTGTCTCCCCATTTGCAAGGTCAAAATCTTCACTAAAAGGTCATCTACAACCCCGAAATCAAGGTTTTAGGTCTAGGAACCTGGAGAAGTAGAAAGAGAAAACTAAGAGGTATAGATCAAACTTTGAATTTCTAGAAAATCCAAACTAGACTCATTCGCCACAAGTGGCAAATCAGTCCCACTGTAGATTTTTTTTAGAGAACTTTGTAGATTTAGATACCCCTTTTCCCGAAACTTTCTCTTGCACAAAAATCTAGAAATGGGATTGATTTTCCTAGAATGGTGAATGAGTCCCGCTAGATCAAAAATTCAACAATTTCAGCATTTCCAGAGCTTTTTCTAGTCTTCAACACATTTCTAGGTGCACACATTTTTTTCTATAGCTTTCTTTTTTGTTCTTCTTTCATTTTCAAGCCATTTAGTTCAATTTTGAATCAAACTAGGTTTTGCATTTCATCTTACATGTCATTATCTTTTCCAAACCCTAGCTTGGTGGTGAACCCCTCTTCTAATTTGAAATCATACCCTAGGATACCCTATTATCAAATCTCTTGCCTCTATTCTTGGGGTGAGATCTCTAGGGTCATCCTTGAATGTGAAGTATAGAATATTGTTGCCCTAGGTCCTAAAACCCTAGTGCAAACAAAATTCTATCTTACATTTTGGTGAACCTACATTTTAAATACCTTCTTTTTTGATTTGGAGACCATCATCATCCTATATCTAGCTTATATTGAATTTGCATTAATATTTGCATTAGTTAATTGACATCTAGGCTTTCTAAATTTTTCATTAGTTAAAGTACATATATATGTTCCATTTTTGCATCTCTAATCATTAAAAAACATCTAAAAACTACATTTACATTTAATTTACAGATCATACAACATAAAAAGCATAAGAATACATTCAAAATCTTTGAAAATTTTGAAAAAAATCCCTACTGGGACTCATTCACCACCTTGGGCGAATTAGTCCTAGAACATATCTGAAATAACCTTTTACAACATTAAAAACCTTGTTTTTACACTTCTGTTTGCTACCATTAACCTTCTGTTTCAGTTGTTGGAGTTTTTTTTAGATTCATTTTATTAAATCTAACTTAATTTGGTCTATTTCATGCATTGCTTAATTTCAAATTTGCATTTTCACATTGTTGCATAGCATAATCAGTCAACTGTCATCTTCACAATCTAAAAATTTGCATTACTCTTTTGCATGTTTTCTCTATCATTGTTGCATTTCAATCTTGTAGAACAATAATCACGTCATGTTTTCATTGCAAAAGGCTATAGTTATCATACTTCATGTTCTATTTTCTAATCTTGTTGAATGTTGCAAGAAAGCTTTGTTAAGTTCATATGAATATGAGGTCATTTCCCCTCTCTTTTTGTTCGTCATTGATCCCTCTCCTAGTATCCCTTCTAAGAGTAAGGTTAGTCTAGTGAAAGAAACCTTGGGTAATCATAACAATCATATTTTTTCTTCTCATAATATCTCTACTACTTGTGAAGAAGATATTGTAGCGTTAGAAGAAATAATTGATGATAGTTTTGAGAACCTGAGTTGGTCCTCTCCTCTTAACTCTCCTATTAGGAAAGACATTACTAAACAAGAGGACATAGCGATAAGTAATCATGATGATAACATTAGACAAAAAGAAACCATTGAAACCTACCCATATTCATCTCACAACATCTTCTCCTCTTGGGATAATGATGAGGATATGTTGGTGTTAGATAAGTAAACCTTTAATATATATGACAACCCTCTTTATGGTCCTTCCCCCACCTATCCTATTTTGGAAGACATCATAGGACAAAGGAGTGAAAATTTTGAAAATCTTGACAAGCACACTTTTTCTTCTCTTAGTATCTCCCCTAGTGGTGAAGAAGATACTTTGATGTTAGAAAACATAATCGAGAAATTCATGAGAATCCTACATAACAAGACAATAACATCATTGATGAACAAGAAAATGCAACCATTGATCATTCCCCTACTTGTGATGAAGTCATTTTTAGAAGAAACAACCTTTTAATTCCATGAACATTTAGTTTTTAGTTCTCCTAAAGACTCTCCTCCTAGGGAGGATATCATGGTGCAAGAAAATCTAAACATTGACAACTATAATGAGGCTTCCATAGGTAAAGTGACATTAGGCTCCTCTTCACTAAGAGATCATGAAAATAAGCACAATCTTGTTGAGGTTATGATGACACAATTGGATCTCCTTTAGTTAGTGAGCTTTCTAAGTCACCTCCCATTAGAAAATAACATAAAAAAATAAGACATTTCTTGAAATCTATGATGCAATCTAACAATGTTTTGTAGAAACCAAGATATAACACAATTGCTCAAACATGTAGGGGACCACAAACCTCTCCCACAACATCACCATTGCTTCAACATATTTTTCCTAGTGCTCCTCATTCACCTTTTCATAATATAGTTGAATATATTAAGAAGACCTCTTCCAATATATCCATATGCAAACTTATTCACTATCACCTACATACAAAGTGCCTATTTCAAGAAATATTACAAATAAAGCAGGAGGAGATTCAAGCTTACATGAAATTGAATAATGTTCCATCCTCCTTTCATCCCACACAAGTCACACAGTCATAAATCACATTCCCTAAACATGAATTTCCCTCACTTGAGACCCAAAAAACAAGAATGAAGCCTTGATGATAAAGTTGATCATTAATGAAACTGCAATTAGGCACACTCTCATGGACAATGGAGCAGAAATAAATTTTTGTAGCATTGACCTCCTAGACAAAATTGGCATAGAGAAAAGGCTCATTCAACTTAATGATGTTTATATTTTTGGCTTTTGATAATGTTAATAGGCAACCAAGTAGGGATGATCACATTACCTATTGAGGTCAGACCTGTAGTGTTGCCTACCCCTATCCATATCATGCAAGGACCCCTTTCATACAATCTTCTTCTAGGGAGACCATTGATTCATGCTATGAAAGGAGTCCCCTCTACTCTCCATTGTACAATGAAATTTGAACACAACAACAAGATATACACAGTTGATGTAGATGAACAAAGCTATGAATCATATGATCACAACATTTCCAACTCCTCTAATACTTTCATTCCAAGATCAAAAGTTGAGCCTATACAATTTAATATTAATCCTTCACCTACAAAAAAACTCCTTAGTGATAATTGGGGGTCATTATATTTTACACCTCATTTCAATCAAGTTTCCAAAACTCTTCCTCAAAGTCTAAAGAGTCATATACAAATGATTCCTTTTCAAATAAAAGTTCTACTGACAATTGGGGTTTTACACCTTCCTTTATAGGAGAGGGAAAAATATCACAATCTAAACCAAAACAACCTAGTGTTTCATTCACTCAACTTAGTTCTACAACATTACTCCATGGTGGTGATAGGGGATATATAACTCCCATCCCTCATGAAGGAATTCCACATAACTTTAAAAAGAATTTGAGTTCTTGTGAAGAATCCAATCCTTCTCAGAAACATAAACCCCCTTCATCTGACTTGGAAGATTGTTATGGTATCAAATACAATATCCCTACACATGGATACAATGAACACACGAAGCAAACCAACATACCATACCCTTTCAAGAAAGATCTAGGTTTACCACCTTTATCTCCCTTCTCATCTAAAAACTTATCATTTAATTTGTGTATGACATCTTGTGCAACAGAAGGAGCACCTACTATTGATCAAGAGAATATCTTGTTGAGACTCCTCCAGGATCACTTGATATCTCTCCCTCCAAAAGCTCAAAAGAAATTTTACTACAAGGCTTCATTTTGTGCATATCATATTGTTCATGTTCATTCTACTAATGAATGTAAGGCTTTAAACAACAAAATTCAACATCTTTAAGAGTGTGGTGCTCTTCCTTGTTTTGAAGCACCTAATTCCTCTAACTAATAGTTATTTCCATCATATTTGGCTCACCCTTGTCCTGCACTAAGTGGGGGCAAGGGGTTAGATAGCCTTGTGCTCATATGTCACTTGTCATTGTCTCTTTTGTCTAGTTGATCACCTTTCATGAACATATAAGAGAAAGCTTGGGATGTGGATGGCATACCTTAAGTTGGCTCGTGTGTGACATACTACCTTTTTCATGACGTAGCTTATCAAAAACAAATGACTTGGCATAGGGATTTTTGAATAATCTCTCATGTCTTCTTCTACTTTAAAGCAATTTCTCACAATAATAGTGTTAGCAACCGCTTTAAAGTGGGGGCATACATTAACATTCATGTTTCATTGTGCGATTTTATTCCTTCTTGTGATGCATCCTTTTCTTGGTGGTTTCATTGATCTTGATTTCCTCCAAGAGCATGATATTTCTTTGACTTGTCCTCTTTTGGAAACATTAGTGTTAAACAGGAACAGGACAATTGAGATGGGGGGGTAAATTAGTTGTCACAAAATTCAAACTTAAAACTCAACACTTAATTCCACAACCACACTATTTTGTTATTAAGTAAGAGCATGAAACACAAATAACAAAAAGTAAATCAACACAATGAACACAAAATTTTTATGTGGAAAAACCATGGTGAGGGTTAACTCACAATATAAAATATTATAAAACTAAATATAGAGGCTTACTGCCCAAAAGAGGACTCACTATCCAAGAACAAAGGCTCACTGCCTATAGAAAGGACTCACTATCCAATAGGGAGGCTCACTGCCTATAGATACAAAAGAGAACAAAAGATCCACCACATCAATTAACACAAATCCACAAGATTGCAAAAAACGTTTAGCTCACTTCCTTCAACACAATGAAGAACTACTATCACAACTCACTCACACACACACACTTCTGCTCTTATGATTTGTGGAACACTTTCGTCACTTTGCATCACACTATAATACAGATCTTAGGTAAGTGCACCAATTTGTGACACAATTTTGGTGCCAAATTGGAGAAATTTGGCCATTTGGCGCACGCCAAATTTGGTGAGTGCCAAATGTAAAAATTAAAATAAAACCAAACAATGTGTTTCAAACCCTCATTTCACTTCAACGCGCAGCTTGGCTTGGGGGATTTGAGGTCTACAACTCGCGCTCACGAAATATCATCCATTCTTTGCATCCTTAGCTTGCGATTTTTCACAAGGATGTCACCAACATGTTACAGAGGTCGAAGATTGTGAAGAGGTATTTATTTTTATTCTATTTATTTTGAATTTGATTTAGAATGCATAATGAAATAGGTTTTTATAATAAAGCTTTGTTCTAAGTCTTAGGGAATGAATCTCCACCTCGAAACATTGAGAATTGACAATCACCCCCTCATGAAGAGCCTCCTATACAAGAACAACCTGAAACTCCTCCATCAATTCATAGGCATCCTCAAGGAACACAAGAAAATATTCTAAATAAAATTGAAAACAATAAAAGAGACATTGAACAATTAATTGGAAGATTACCTGAGCATGCCAAAACCCACCCTTATAGGAGAGGGATTGCTGAATCATTGAAGTCAATTGTAACTCATGTAGGAGAAATGAGCCAGAAAATAAATTCTTGGTCAAATAAGAGGCACGAGATGAGATAATTTTATGCTAGTGGTTTGTCATATGCAGATGTCAAAAAACAAAAAAATAGCAAAGCCAACTTGTTTTCCCTATTTACAGACCCGAGAACCAATGCACATTTGTCTCATGCATGCAAGAGGTTCCCCATCCATTGGTACCACCGTGAGTTAATTAAAAATAAATTTTGGGAGCGATGGTGGATGGTATTTGACCAACCTCCATGCAATAACCATGAGGTACCACAATACTTTTTGAGGAAACTCTATTGTGAGTTTTTCCTCAATAAAATTCCAAACTATTTTGACATCTTAGACTTTAAGGTTAGAGGTGGGGGCTCCACACATGATAGACCTGTTGCACAACATAATCCACAGTTGGCACCGAGACCCTTGGCCAGACCCATGGTGGAGCATGTCACTGTTCCTTCCATTGTTAAGGATAGTGTAGAGGTGGACATGTTGGAGTCAATTGACTCACTCACCTCGACCATTTTACAGTGTGCGAGGCCTCTAGTAGAGCCTAATGTGGAGGATACATGTAGACCCTGAGCTCCACCCCACCATTGTGGCACTTGTAGTGTTGTTTGCAGGCACGATTATCAAAGTGCTCGTGATGTAGTTACACAACCTACATCAGTTGCAGAGGTGATGGCTTTCACAAATGATTTGTTGAATGATACATTCAACATTGACACTAAGGTAAAATTCAGCAAGCTCATTTAATGTTGTTTATTAAATTATATTTTGAAATTTAAGAATAACTAAATTAGTAGAATTTTGATATGATGAAATTTCAGGGTCGGACTATTCATGAGCGGTGCTCCATTCCTACAGTCCCTTATTCATTCTTTACAATGAGTCCATAGGTATGCAACTAGTATTAAAGATATTATTATTGCATTTGAACAGTTGAATGCTATATTTGAATTTTTGTCTCATAACATGCTTTGGATTTCAAACAGTTTCCTAGTGGAATTTTGACCTCCACGCATCATGATTTATTTCCTCAAACAACTTTCACTCAGGTAGCCTTTATTCATTAATGGTGTTGTAAAATAATGTTAGCTGGTTTTCGTAATTTTGGGTATAAAAATCTAAAAAATTGATGAGAAACACAAACATTGCATTTGTATTCCTTGATCATGTCACATTATCTTCTCCTAATTCACTTTTTTTTCCTTTATTCCTTCATAATCCCATCCCATTAACATTTAATATTTCACCCTATTTTCCATGATCCCCTCCTATCCCATCCCACTAATATCTTCTAGTCCATGTTATATGTCATTAGGCCCTTCTACTCCCATCTTATTGTACCCATTATTATTTCACCCTAGATGTTCCATGATCCCTTATGTTCCACCCTATGTTCCTTTATTCATTCTATGTTATACCATCTTTATCCACATTTCATCCTAGATAACTCTTCTCTATTATTGCTACACGCATGTCAAGTTCGCACTTTGTGTACTATAGTGAAACCCTAGACACCTCCTAGTTCACCCTATGTTGCATTATTCCCTACTAATTGCATCCCATTAACCTCTAATTTTCCACCCTATATTTTGTTATCCCATCCCATTAATCTATACTAGTCCATCCTATGTTC
Organism: Sequoia sempervirens; assembly: GCA_007258455.2. Lineage (NCBI taxonomy): Eukaryota > Viridiplantae > Streptophyta > Pinopsida > Cupressales > Cupressaceae > Sequoia > Sequoia sempervirens. The sequence continues at coordinate 296,067,298 of VDFB02271358.1, forward strand.
TATTAATCCCTTCTATTCCCATCCCATTACCCTCTCTTATTTCACTTTATGTTCCATTATCCCCTCTTGGTCTTGTCCCATTATCTTTCCCTAATTCACACTATGTTCCTTTATTCCCTCCTAATCCCATCCCATTAACCTCTAATAGTTCACGCTATATTTTTTTTATCCCATCCTAGCCCATCCCATTAATCTATTCTAGTCCATCCCATGTATTCCATTATCGCATTCGACTCCCATCCCATTATACCCTCTATTATTTCAACATATGTTCCATTATCCCTTGTTGGTCTTGTCTCTTTATCCTGTCTATGCTATAGCACCTCCATCCAAATTTTATCTTATACACTGTTAGAAGAAATAAATTTTCTTCCAGTCAGTATTGACCAAAGTTGTCTTCTCCATTACTGCTGCACACCTCAAAAAACAACTTCATGTGCTATAGTAAAACCCTAGACACATCGTAATTCATTGTATGTTCCATTATCCCTTTAAAAGTTGCTAGTAATATAGTAATCCTCACTTCATTCATGTGAAATTCATTGTGGCATTATCACTATGTTGATAGCATGCCCTCATTAACGTTAGTTCATTAGCATATGCAATATGAATCTCAATGAGCACTGAACTTTGGCATTTGCAAGAATTTGGTCTATCCTAGTGGACTTAGTACTTTCACCATTATGTGATCTATAAGCACTATATTGTAGTCTCAACTAAGGCCAACCATTTACTCTTTCATTTATGATAGTTATAAAGGTACTACCTGAACTTCTTTATATTGATGTTAGATATGTTGTTTCAATTGCAGATGATGACATTAGATAGTCTTGCTGATGTTATGGCATGATGGACCATGGAGTTGTTGCAACAATAGCCAGTTCTAATCCATTGAGAGAGGTATGCAATAGATTAGTCGATTTGACATTATATTTACTCTTTTATGGTCTATTATAGAAAATTTTCATGATACGTTTATGTAGTTTAATTTTTATCTTGATGTTTGCTATAGGTGGTTGTCACTCTAGATCGTGGATGTGGTAATGTTGTAAATGTGCATGATCACTATATGTATGTGGTAAGTTATTATATTTTGTTATATGTCATTCCAAAATTCAATTTCTATGTATTAAGATCTTTACTTTTTATTGTATCAGTTGAAGGTCCAGAGTGAAGAGAGGACTAGCGACCATGTTTGAAAGACAAGAGAACCAATAGTCACTCCATCCAACCAAATTTTGAAGGTAGCGCAGGATCTATTTCCTTCCCTTAGAGGGAAATTACTATGTATTAGGGTCATTTTTTGTATGCCTATGTGGCATTTCAGAACATATGTTTTGTACTATCGATATATACGTGACATTTTATGTTCATATGGCTCCTTTGTACTAAGTCTATATGGATTTTTTGGATATATTGTATATAATTTTATCAATATATATTATTGTACAGCCTTACGGCATTTTGATTAAAGAAAATCTTATTTTGCTACTTCCATTCTTGAATGATGTTATCATGTGTATAGTGTAAATTATATGCTTGAATGTTGTATGCATGGATTTTTTTTTTACATCTAATGCTTAATTAATTACTGTTGATTGCTCAATAAGCCCCATATAAAGTGTATTGTGTAAACAAGCTCCATTCCTGGTGGTTTGTATCCTTTGGAATGCTTAAATTACTTGTGCCTCACTTATTCACATGTATGCTTCACTTATTCACATGTATAATTCACGTATATTGTGTGTATTCATGTGTATGCTTCATGCTTCCAATGCATAGTAGCAAAAATCTTTTGGGGAAAATTTGACAAACCAAAACTATAAGAGTTTTTGAAAAAAATGGGAAAAAATCATATTTAAAAAAATGTAAAAAATTGTAGAACAAGAGATAAAAACTATTTTTTTTTAAATTGAAAGGTATTTCCATAGCATATAGAGATATAGAGAGCAAATAAAATAAATATTTTAACTAATGAATTGTAAAAAATAGATTTTTGTAGTTTATATTCAAATCGTTGATTAAATTGCATTGCACATCTTTCAAAGTCAAAGAATTACTTCACATTGCATATCTAATTTAAATAGATGTTGATAGATGACAAAATTTCAATTGCAATATAGTTTATACAAAGTCAACCTAAGCAGTTATGCAATTACTTCACATTGCATAACTAATAACTAGGAGCAGCTTCCAATTGCATTTTCTTATTGTGGCATTCTATGAGACCATATTTCTTTGAGGTATTTTTCAAATATTTCACTGCCTTGTCTATGTTACCACATTTTTCATACATGTCTACCAAAGAATCTTGTCAAATAGTTCACTGCCTTGTTGCTATGGATAAAATCCTAAAACAAGTGCTTTCAAACAAGTTATGGATGGTTGGAAAAAATATATCAAAAGAATAATAGTAAGCAATAGCATAGACAAGGCAGTGAACTATTTTAAAAAATACATCAAATAAATGTGGTGATGGAATGCCATGACAATCCATAGACAAGGCAGTGAACTATTTGGAAAGATGCCTCAAAGAAATGTGGTCTCAAGGTGATGGAATGTCATGACAATCAAATTGCTTTTCATTTTCATGGCATTCCATCACCATGAGACCTCATTTTTTTGAGGCATTTTTTCAAAGAGTTCACTGCCTTTTCTATGCTACCACATTTTATGGTGCAGGAGCACCATTGAATAGAAGTTGTCAATTCAAGGTTTTGAGGAGTAGGCTTTAGGTTTTGAGATATTTTGTCTAGAATAAGGTCAATGAGACCATTTTCTATTGTAATGCATCATTTTAGTTGATAGCAAGATGTTTAGAAGGTCAAGTTTGCAAAAAGTGCAAAATATTGAAAAAAGATGTAAATTTGTTAAAAAGTTACAAAATTGCATTTTTAGGGAAGGCAGATGGTCATGGCATTTCAAAAGGAAGTTGTAGGCATTAGGACAATTAGTTTGGAGGGAAAAATCATAAATAAGGTGGAAACCATTGATGTAAGTTGTATTTTTGAAGATTTGGAAGATTGGAACATTAATTATACTCTATTTTTCTCCACGTTTTCTATATTTGCTAAGTTTGCAATGATTGTACAGCCCGTACAATTGCATAATGTTCTAAATCTATTTTGAATTCATTTTAAGTTGTGAGTTGGCCACTTATTTCATTTTATTTGAGCATCCAACAGTGGATTCAGTGTAAGTTTGAGAAAATTCTTTGTGACTAGTTTTATACCTTGTTTTAAGGGTTTGTTGCTTTGATAATGTAAAATTGACCCATTCCACTTTTTGTGGCTCTTGTAACTTGTGGAATGGGATTGAAACATCAATAAAAAGGTGAGGAAATGTTGAGAGAGTGTAGGGGAGTCCTAAACATGTGTTGGGCATGAAGCCCTAAAGTGGTAAATTGTGTCTTCCAAGTGGAAAAGAGAGGTTTTGATATGGTAATGAGTGAAATAGGTTGGGGCAACATTGTTTCTTGTTGAATTGAGTATGTGCAGAGGTTTTAAGACTAGTTTGAGGTGGTGGAAAGTTTGATTGAGGTCTAGAAATGTGATTTCCAATAAAACCCTTATTTTTGGCTATAAAAGAGGGTTTTGAGTTTAGGTATATTGGAGGGTGGATGTCTAAGAAAAAATTGTGGAATATCTGGTTTGGTAAGTTGTAGAGAGTTTTCCAATTGAATTTTGACTGAACTAGAAAGTTTAAGGTAGAGTCCCTTTGTAAAAGTGACCTAATTTGAGGCCTAGTTGGTGTTGTTGGAAATATGTGCCTCAAACATTACAGGCTGAAACCTCCATTGGAGTCAAGTCGGTGTGACATCTCTTCTGTCTGGCCGACTAGCAGTTTGGAACATCTTGGTTTGAATAGGTCGCTGTGACCTAGTTTCTATCTTGCCGAATGCTTTCACTGTGGAGCTATCGTTGTGACAAGGAGTGTTCGATATGACCTCTTAGTGCTCAAGAGACCTTTAGCCGACAGGCCATTCAATTGTGTATCGGGGAGACTCATGGCAACCACGGGCTTCTGGGTAGCTTATAGTGGCTCGGTGAGAAGTCCCAGCGAAATGTTAGAATCTTGCCGATAGTATGTTACATGTTGGTCTTCAACGTAGCTTATAATCTATCGGTAAGAAGTCTTACTGATGTACAAAGGTCTCACCGATGGAGGTTCAAATGTTGTTCATCGGTGTAACACAAAGGCTTTCAAAGAAACATCTTAGCAACTGAAGGATGTCTTGCCGATAGTCGATGGCTATTGGGGTAACCCAAATGGTTCGGGAAGAAGTCCCAGCAAAGAATGTAAGTCTCGCTAATGATAAGGGATCTTCGGTATAACTCTTGGCAATAGAATACTTTGGGGTAAGTCCTAGAGCTCGGTGTGATGTCTTAGTGAAAGTAACATGTCTCGCTGACAGTGCTTTATGTTGAAGCCTTCGAGGTAAGTCTTGGAGTTCAGTATGTTCTCTTAGTGAAAGATGTAAGTCTTGCCAACTGTTCTTTGGAGCTCGATATGACTTGTGACTTCGGTATAACCTTTGGTGACTCACTATGATCTCTTGGCGAAAGTGATAGGTCTAGGCGACTGCTTGGTGACTCAGTGTAACACATGAAGCTCGATGGAACATCTTGGCGATAACTATGACTCTTGGAAACATCGGTATGAAGGATATGGGGCATCAGCGAGCATTGTTAGTGTCTCACCGAGATGCCAACATAGTGTGAATTATGTTGACTAAGTAAGACTTTCTGATGTGGCATCTCGTGGATGAATAGGAGGAGTTGAATGTGAACCATTAGTAGTTGATTCAATGTGACAGTTCTGTGAGGAAGTTCTACAGATAGAGTTCGACATGGATATACTCTGTGATTACAAATTGTGATCGATTGGTTGCATCGACGGATGGTTGTGTGATTGTATCAATAAATGAATTATATTCTGTAAAGACTATAACTCGAAGGTTCCTGTACAAGAATGTTCATGGTGAATGTTGTTGTATAATGACACCAGAAAGATAAGTCTGGAATTTGTATGTAATCTTTGTTACTGTAATACAAAGTGATTTCTCTTGGTGTGGTGAGTTTTTCTCTTGTAAGGGTTTTCCCACATATATCTGGTGTTCATGTGTAATTGTCAAATACTTTGTTTTTGTTATCTACTTCATAGTGCATCTTAGTTGGACTGTAATTGAAAAAAGTAAAAGTATATCTACATTCTTTCTTGAAGTATTGACATTAGGAGAATTGTTTCCGCATCTGATTTTCCTAACAAGTGGTATTAGAGCCTGGCTAGTTGTGTTATCCCTTTGGGTATGTTGGGTTTTTTGAGTCAATTATGTTCAGTGGGAGTTTTGTAGAGTTTATTATTTCTATTTATAGGTTGAGATGGCTAGCACATCTGGAAAGTTTGAAATAGAGAAGTTCAATGGCAATAACTTTGAGTTGTGGAAACTCAAGATGGAGGATCTTCTAGTTGATCGTGATTTGTGGCTTGCAGTGTCTGGAACTAAACCTATAGGCATGAAGCAAAAAGATTGGGACCTCACAGATAGGAAATCTAAGGGGTTGATAAGGCTCGGTTTGGCAGACTCAGTGCTTCTAAATGTGCATGAGGAGAAGACTGCCTCTTCTTTGTGGAAGAGATTGGCGTCTATTTATCAGGGGAAGTCCTTGGTGAATAAACTATTCCTGAGGAAGAAGCTGTATTCTTTGAGAATGTAGGAAGGAGGGTATGTGGCTAATCATTTGAATGCATTTAATATGCTAATTTCTCAATTGACATCTGTTGGTGTGAAGACTGAAGAAGAGGATCGTTGTATGCTTCTATTGTGTTCTTTGCCAGACTCATCGGATCATCTGGTGATGGCGATTGGGAGTACGACATCTAGTTTCAAGATGGAAGATGTTGCATCTTTGCTGTCAGAAGAGATGAGAAGGAAATATTCTAAGATGGCAAAGGAAGCTCTTGCTGTCAGAGGAAGACCGAAAGAGAAGGGAAAGAAGAAGGACAAGAAGTCCAAATCAAAATCAGAGGGGAGATAAAAGTCTCCTACCAAGAAGTCCAAGGTGAAGTGCTAGAACTGTGGGCAACCTAGTCATGTTTGAAAGGATTGTAAAGAGGAGAAAAAGAAGAAGGGATCTTCCAATAATGGTTCTTCTCATAGTGATGGTGACACCTTCATTGCAGCCTTGGCTACTCAGGCGTCAGATAATGTCTGGCTGATTGATTCTGGAGCAGCTTTCCACATGACATCTCACAGAGAATGGTTCATGAAGTATGAAGAATACAATGGTGGAAAGGTGTACTTAGCGAGTGATTCAACTTTGGAGATAGTTGGCCATGGAAGAGTCAGAATACAATTCTTCGATGGCAAAGTGAAGGGAATCAATAATGTAATGCATATACCAGGTCTAGCTCAAAATCTATTGTCTGTAAGTATGATGAATGATATTGGAGTACAAGTTATGTTCTCTGGAAATGGCTGCAAGATGACTAGAGGTTCAATGGTGTTGGCTAGAGGTGCTCGAATTGGTACCCTGTACAAGTTGGATGCACATGTTCAATGTAACAGTGTCTCTGGAAAGTCATTGAAAGTTGCTCATGGAGGTAAAGAGGGAAATATCCCTAATTATGTAAACTCTATGGAAGTAAAACTTCTTGCAGAGAAGACTATGCTTTGGCATCATAGGTTAGGCCACATAAGAGAAAAAGGTTTAAAAACCTTGAAGAATAAAAACCTGGTTGAGGGGCTCGAAGATTGTAATCTTGAATTTAAATTTTGTGAACACTGTATATATGGAAAGCAACACTATGATTCATTTTATTTCAATCCTCATAAATCTTCTAGTTTGTTAGATTATATCCATTCGGATGTGTTTGGTCCAATGAATGTTCCTTCTTTGTCTAAGTCAAGATACTACATGTCATTCATTGATGATTATTCAAGAAGAGCATTTGTATATTTTCTGAAGAGTAAATCAAAAGTATTTAGTCGATTTAACGAATTTAAGAATCTTGTTGAAAATCAGACCGGTAGAAAAATAAAATGCCTAAGGACTGATAATGGTGGTGAATTCTGTTCTGATGAATTTGAAAGATACTGTAAAGACCATGGAATTAAAAGACACAAGATTACACCTTATACTCCACAGCAAAATGGAGATACATAAAGGTTCAATAGGACAATGATGGAGAGAGCACGAAGTATGCTCAGTAGTGCTGGCTTGGAGGAGAAGTTATGGGCTAAGGCTGTATCTACTGCATGTTATCTAATAAATCATTCTCTAAATTCTAATCTTGTTGAGAAAACGCCTTTGGAAGGGTGGTCTGGTAAGAAGCCCTCACTTAGACATGTTCATGTTTTTGGCTGTGAGGCATATGCTCATGTGTCAGATGTGAAAAGATCTAAATTGGAGAACAAGGCTATCAAATGTATTTTTATAGGCTATAGCACTGTCATAAAAGTATACAAGCTTTGGAATCCTGATACAAAGAAGGTTGTATACAGTAGAAGTGTAATCTTTCATGAGTTGAAACCTTCCACTTTGGATCTACAGTCAGAGATAAAGTTAGGTAACAATAAGGATGTAGCATTAATTCCTCCTACACCAGAGAAAGAGGAATTGAAAATTTAAAATGTACCTAAAACTGAGGAGAGCTCAAGCAGTTCTGAAAGTTCTAAAGAAGAAGAACCTCAACCTCAACCAATGAGGAGGTCAACCCAAGAAAGAAAAAAACAAGATAAGTATGGGTTCTCGTTGATTGATTATACTTGTGCCTATGCTTTGATTTCTAGTATTGATGAGCCTAGGACTGTAAAAGAGGCATTTAGAATGTCTGATTTAGACTCTTGGTTAGAAGCCATGGAAGAAGAGATGGCATCATTGGATAAAAATGAAACTTGGAGTTTGGTGCCCTTGCTTGAAGGCAAAAAACCTGTGGGCTGCAAATGGGTATTTAAGAAAAATATTGGTCTGGATGGCAATGTAGAAAAGTATAAGGCAAGACTAGTTGCAAAGGGTTTTCCTAGGTAGAGGGAATCAATTATGGGGAAATATTTTCTCCTGTAGCAAAGCTGACATCTATCAAATTTATTTTGTCACTTGCAATAGCATATGACTTAGAGGTAGAATAGATGGATGTGAAGACAACATTTCTTCATGGTGATCTTGAAGAAGAAATCTATATGTCCTAGCCTGAGCACTTTGTTGAGAAAGGTAAAGAAAAACTGGTATGCAAATTAAAGAAGTCTATATATGGGTTAAAGAAGTCACCTAGAATGTGGTACCATAAATTTGATACTTTTGTATTGTCTTTAGGATGTGTGAGATCAAAATCTAATCAATGTGTATATTATAAAGCTAAAAGTGATCAAGTTATTGTTATTGCTCTTTATGTTGATGATATGCTTTTCATAGGAAATAGCAAGCTAAGGATTTTTGATCTTAAGTCTCAGTTGTCTGCTAAGTTTGAAATGAAGGATCTTGGTGCAACAAGCTATATTCTGGGGATGGAGATAACAAGGGATAGGAAGAATAGAAAGATTTGGCTTAGTCAGAGTAAGTATCTTAGGACTGTTCTTGAGAGATTTTGTATGAATGATTGCAAACAGCTAGTGGTTCCAATCATGCAGGGAACAAAGCTGTCTATTGAGGACTGTCCAAAATCTCCTATTGAGATGGAGGACATGACCAGTGTACCCTATGCTAGTGTGGTTGGTAGTTTCATGTATGCAATGGTCTGTACAAGGCCAGACATTGCCCAAGCAGTGGGAGTATTTAGTCAATTTATGGCTAATCCAGGAAGAACGCATTGGGATGCTGTGAAGAGAGTGTTTAGATATTTGAAGGGGACTTCATATTTTTCTTTGTGTTATCATGGAAACTTGGTTGAATCACAGAGGACTCTCAGCATTCGTGGTTATGTTGATTTTGATTGGGTAGGGGACATTGACAGAAGGAGGTCCACCAGTGGATACATTTTCATGATGAATGGTGGTACAGTGAGTTGGATGAGCAAGCGGCAAGTTGTAGTCGCTTTGTCCACTATAGAGGCTGAATACATGGCAGCTACTCATGCTTGTAAAGAAGTTGTATGGTTGAAACGTTTGTGTTCTAACATTGGTTTTGATGCAAGGGAAATAACTATTTTTTGTGACAGTCAAAGTGCAATTTGTCTAGAAAAGAACCCTACTTTCCATGCCAGGATGAAACATATAGACGTATAGTACCATTTTGTACAAGATATGGTGGAGGATGGAAAGGTCAGTTTGGAAAATGTTGATACTCTGGAGAATGTTGCAGATTCATTAACAAAGCCAGTGAGCACAGAGAAGTTCAGGTGGTGTGCCAGTTCGATGGGCCTTAGTGCCCATGATTTTCAGTAAATTATGTTGTACTCTAGAGTTTCCTGTATGATCTTCGTTAAGTGGGAGAATGTTGGAAATATGTGCCTCAAATATTACAGGCTGAAACCTCCATTGGAGTCAAGTCGGTGTGACATCTCTTATGTCTGGCTGACTAGTAGTTTGGAACATCTTGTTTTGAACAGGTCGTTGTGACCTAGTTTTTATCTTGTTGAATGCTTTCAATGTGGAGCTATCACTGTGACAAGGAGTGTTCGGTATGACCTCTTAGCCCTCAGGAGACCTCTGGCTGACAGGCCATTCAATCGTGTATCGAGGAGACTCATGGCAACCATGGGCTTCAGGGTAGCTTACAGCGGTTCGGTGAGAAGTCCCAGTGAAATGTTAGAGTCTCACCGACAGTATGTTACATGTTGCTCTTTGGCGTAGCTTATAGTCTATCGGTAAGAAGTCTTACCGATGTGCAAAGGTCTTACCGATGGAGGTTCAAATGTTGTTCATCAGTATAACACAAAGGACTTCAGAGAAATGTCTTAGTGACTGAAGGATGTCTTGCCGATAGCCAATGGCTATCAGGGTAACCCAAATGTTTCGGGAAGAAGTCCCAGTGAAGAATGTAAGTCTCGCCGATGATAAGGGATCTTCGGTATAACTCTTGGCGATAGAATACTTTAGGGTAAGTCCTAGAGCTTGGTGTGATGTCTTAGCGAAAGTAACATGTCTCGCCGACAGTGCTTTATGTTGAATCCTTCGGGGTAAGTCTTGGAGTTTGGTATGTTCTCTCAGCGAAAGATGTAAGTCTTTCCAACTGTTCTTTGGAGCTCAATATGACTTGTGACTTTGATATAACCTTTGGTGACTTGCTATGATCTCCTGGCGAAAGCGATAGGTCTAGGTGACTACTTGGTGACTTGGTGTAACACATGAAGCTCGATGGAACGTCTTGGAAATAATTGTGACTCTTGGCGACATCGGTACGAAGGATATGCGGCATCGGCGAGACACTGTTAGTGTCTCACCGAGATGCCAACATAGTGCGAATTTTGTTGACTGAGTAAGACTTTCTGATGTAGCATCTTGGGGATGAATAGGAGGAGCTGAATGTGAATCGTTAGTAGTTGGTTCGGTGTGACAGTTCTGTGAGGAAGTTCTACACATAGAGTTCGACATGGATATACTTTGTGATTATAGATTGTGATCAGTTGGTTGCATCGACGGATGGTTGTGTGATTGTATCAGTAAATGAATTATATTTTGTAAAGACTGTAACTTGAAGGTTCCTATACAAGAATGTTCATGGTGAATGCTATTGTATAATGACACCAGAAAGATAAGTTCAGAATTTGTATGTAATCTCGGTTACTATAATACAAAGTGATTTCTCTTGGTGTGGTGGGTTTTTCTCCTGTAAGGATTTTCCCACGTATATCTGGTGTTCATGTGTGATTGTCAAATGCTCTGTTTCTATTATCTGCTTCATAGTGCATCTTAGTTGGACTGTAATTGAAAAAATTAAAAATATATCTACATTATTTCCTGAGGTATTGATGTTAGGAGAATTGTTTCCACATATAATTTTCCTTACAGGTGTGAAAAGCCTAATTTGAGAGATTTGTATCAAAGTAACCTATTGAGTGGTTGTGGTATGTTGTTGAGTACCTTGATGGGTGTTTGAAACCTTGATGGTCCTAATTTGAAAGGACAACACCAAGGAGATATACTCGATTGGCTAATTAGGCCAAAATTTCAAAGCAACTATACTCCAAACTTTTCCCATCCCAAATCCACAATCTTTAACCTGAGAACCACTCCTTTAAGCCCACTTTTATAAAACCCTCATTTTTAGCAAGTTTAGGGTGGGTTTATTGAAAATCCTATTTCCACAACTCATAACACCTTTCCAAAGCATCAAAGATTTTTAAAAGTACCTACACATACTTAAAAGTCCCTCACAAACTACTGCCCTAAAGGATTTCAACCATTTCCACTCTTAAACCACTCAATCTCACCAAAACTCATCAAATTGCCAACTAGGGCATTACACCAAACCACTCAACTCACCTTCCCTACTCCAGAAACCATGCACATATGTTCCCTACCCTGAATTATTTCATTCCACCAAGTTACAATATGATACAATGGGTGGAATGGCTAAAAATTCATTTTTACACACACAACTACTTGCATTTAACCACTTTTTCCCCCAGCGAGAATTCCCCACCACGAGAAAAGGCCTCCAAAATAGTGAAAACCTTATTGTAGAGGGGCCCAACACAATCCCATAGGCTCAGACGAGAAGTTTCTAAGCATCACGATGTCTGAATACGAGCATGCTAAAATTTATAGTCATTTTGCACTTTGGACTCTTAAGGGATTCTACCGGTTGAATGTAGTTTGGAGTGATTCTACCGGTTGAATGTAGTTTGGATTTTCACTTGATGGAAAAAGTGTCAAATGCAAGTAGTGCAAAGTTGCAAAGTGGTGCAACTTTGGACTCTTAAGGGATTCTACCGGTTGAATGTAGTTTGGAGTCATTTTTTTTAGAGGGTCCCAACATGATCCCATAGGAGCATACGAGAAGTTTCTAAGCATCACGATATCCAAGTAACAACATTCTAAAGTTTGCAGTCATTTTTGCACTTTAGATTTTTAAGGGGTCGATCTGGTTGAACATAGCTTGGAGCAATTCCGCATGTTTTCCTGTGAAAGAGGACCATGCCTAGTGTAAAAATACCTATTCAGACATGTTGGAACAGTTTGTTTGGTCACATGAGTTGCATAACTAAACTTGCACCACTTTGCAACTTTGCACTGCTTGCATTTGACACATTTTTCATCAAGTGAAAATCTGCCACCATGGAAAAACCACTCTGAGATAGCAAAAACTAAGAGATTTTTGTAGAGGTGAATAGTGCAATCTTATAGGATTAGATGAGAAGTTTCTAAGCATCACAGTATCCGAGTAACATGTTGAAGTTTGCAGTCATTTTGCACTTTGGACTCTTAAGGGATCGATCAGGTTGAACGTAGTTTAGAATGATTTCGCGTGTTTGGGTGTGAAAGAGGACCATGACTAGCATAAAAATACCTATTCAGACGTGTTGGAATAGTCAGTTTGGTCACATGAGTTGCAGAACGAAAATTGCACCACTTTGCAACTTCCAACTACTTGTATTTGACAATTTTTTTCCTAAGTGAAAATCTGTCACCACGGGAAAACCACTTCGAGATAGAAAAAATTGAAAGAGGATTTTGTATAGGGGTCCAACACAATCCCATAGGATCTAAAAAGAATTTTATAAGCATCATGGTATTCAAGTAACAACATGTTGAAATTTGCAGCCATTTTGCACTTTGAACCCTTAAGGGATCAATTCGATTGAACATAGCTCGGAGCGATTTTGCATGTTTAGGTGCAAAAGAGGACCATTCCTAGCATAAATATACCTATTTGAAGGTGTTGGAATATTCTATTTGGTCACATGAGTTGCAAAATGAAATTTGCACCACTTTGCAACTTTCAACTACTTGCATTTGACAACTTTTTTCCCAAGTGAAAATCTTCCACCATCGGAAAACCACTCCAAGATAGAAAAAATTGAGAGAGGTTTTCGTAGAGGGGCTCAACATGATCCTATAGGATTAAACAAAAAATTTCTAAGTGTAATAGTATTTGAGTAACAACATGTTGAAGTTTGCAGTCATTTTGCACTTTGGACTCTTAAGAGATCAATCTAGTTGAAAGTAGCTTGGAGTGATTCCGTATGTTTGGGTGCAAAAGAGGACCATGTATAGCATAAACATACCTATTCAGAAATGTTGGAATAGTCTATTTGGTCACACAAGTTGTAGAACAAAAGTTGCACCACTTTACAATTTTTAACTACTTGCATTTGACAACTTTTTCCAGAAGTGAAAATCCACTACCATGGGAAAACCACCTCGAGATAGCAAAAATCAAGAGAGGTTTTTGTAGAGGGGTCCAATGCGATCCCATAGGATTAAATGAGAAGTTTCTAAGTGTCACAGTATCTGAGTAACAATATGCTGAAGTTTGCAGCCATTTTGCACTTTGGACTCTTTAGGGATCAATCTGGTTAAACGTAGCTCAAAGTGATTCTGCATGTTTGGGTGCAAAAAAGGACTATGCAGCCTAGCATAAACATGCCTATTTAGACACATTGGAATAGTCTGTTTAGTCACATGATTTGTAGAACAAAAGTTGCACCACTTTGCAACTTTCAACTACTTGTATTTGACAACTTTTTCCCCAAGTGAAAATCCATCACCATGGGAAAAGCACTCCGAGATAGTGAAAACCAAGAGAGGTTTTTGTAGAGGGGTCCAATGTGATCATGTAGGATTAGAAAATAATTTTATAAGCATCACAGTATCTGAATAACAACATGTTGAAGTTTGTAGTCATTTTACACTTTGGACTCTTAAGGGATCAATTCAGTTGAACATAGCTCAGAGCAACTCAACGTGTTTGGATGCGAAAGAGGACCATGAATAACGTAAACATACATATTATGATGCATTGGAATAGTCTATTTGGTCACATGAGTTGCAGAATGAAAGTTGCACCACTTTGCACTGCTTGCATTTGACACTTTTTCTATCAAGTGAAAATTGGACACCACTAGAAAACCACTCCAAGATAACAAAAACTGAGAGAGGTTATTGTAGAGGTGCCCAACGTGATCTCATAAGCTCATACGGATATTTTTTAAGCACCATGATTTTCAAGTAATACCTCATCAAAGATTGCTACCCTTTTGCACTTTGGACCCTTAAGGGTTCGATCTGGTTGAACGTAGCTCGGAGTGATTCTGCGTGTTTGGGTGTGAAAGAAGACCATGCCTAGCATAAATGCACCATTCCTAGTGTAAATTTACCATGTAATTAGAAGAATATCAATAAAATTCATTGTTTCCTTGCATTTTTCTATACTTTTACTAGAAATCTAATGTTTCCTTGAACTATACGGTTTCGTACAGGGTGATTGTGTTATCTTTTTGAATCTCTTTATGTTTCCATAGACCGAATAAATATTTAGAAAAATATTTTCATGTTAGGGTGCTTATTTGGTGAAAGGGAATACATTTTATGGGGTTTATGTTGCTGCCCCTGTAGATTTTGATGGAAAAGGGCATGAAAAATGAGGTTTCACCCTAGGGTTTGATAGAATATTGCATGTAGAGGCTAGGTGATTGTCTTTTGAGTTTGTGCAGGTGATTTCAAACACTCTTATTTCACCCTACACAAAATTAATTCACCTTCAAATTATGCTACCCACAAATTTCTCACACATTTCCTTCTTAAAACCTCTCAATTTCACCCATTTTCACTCTTTGTTCAACTAGGGCTTCAAGCCCAAATATCCAAATGACCTACCCTCCCTTTGCAGACCTTCTATAACATCAAAATCCACTTGATAACATTGAAACAACTAGGTTCTAACCTTCTTCCAAACTATTTCTTTAATCTGCTACTTCAAGCTATGCTTCTTAGGCCTAAATTCATGCTTTTTCCACAGGTGCAGCATGGAAATTTCCACCAAATGTCTTTTCCACCCATTGTATTCTATTGTAACTCGGTGGAATGGAATAATTAGGTGTAGGGGGCATGTGTGCATGATTTCAGGAGTAGAGGTAGCCATTTGGGGGTTTGGTCATGATGCCTAGTTGTCAAGAATGTGTGTTTTGAGTAAAATTTGGAGGTTAAGAGTAGGTAGTGATGGAAAACACTTGGGGAAGCACTTTGTAAGAGTTAATTAAGCAAGGGAAAACATATTTGAAGGTATTGGAGGCATTGAAATAGTGAGGAAAGGTATGGATGTGAGGTTTTCAATAAACCTTCCTTGAAACATGTCAAAAATGAGGGTTTTGAGTTTTGGAGTGTTGGTGAGTGTTTCATTGGAAGATGATTGTTGATTTAGTTCTTATATAGCATGACCATGACTGTCCAATGGTGTTTTGTCTTTGGAAGGAAGATTAAAGGGTAGCTGGTTTGTTGAGAGTTTTCCACCCTGCTTTGCATCACTTTGGCATGTTTATTAACATAAAACTATGATATTTTATAAATTCAATATGTAATGATAATGCAATATGAAATATGTAGTGCGAGAAAATGACATTTGTGTATTTAAACTTTAAAGTTAAACTGTTAAACTTTACCATTGTTCTTGTCTTCAAAGTTGTTTAAACTATATAATTTAACCATAATATAACTAAGCAATATATGATATAATTTAACCATTATTCATTATTTTTTATTGTCAACTATATAATATAACCATTATTTTTTATGCTATTGTACATTGATATATATTTAACCATTGCTCAAGATTAAATTTTTGAATAGTTTAAACATGCAAATGACGAACAAATTATTTTGATTCTCAACTTCCATATATCAAATTATCCAATAATCAAGTGTGTGTCCATATACAAAAATGACATCAACGCCAATTCAAACAAAGTTTTACAAAATGTGGCATATTCCATCTCAGTATCTATTCAAAATATACATGCCAAAATGTCTATCTCATCCTAAACTACTGGTGGATCATCAAAATGGAGCCTCTTTGAAGCACTCTTTGGCTCTGTAGGTAATTGCACAAGAAAAATTCAAACCACAATTGAGATTAGTTATATTATATAATTTAAAATCAAATAATTAACATCAAAATCAATATACATTGAATTATAATTGAACTCTAAAATTGAAATCTTGATTAGCTCATATATACATCTTTTCAAACCATCATGAGTCCAAGAATATGCCCCTCTCAAAGAACCAATCATACCAAGTTTTGCAATGTCAATCTATATATGTGAACCAAAACATCAAATTGATACAAGTTAGCATACAATTGTTGGTAATAGGAACATATTTACCAAACACAAAGAAAAATAAACACATACCTCTTTAGGCATCTCTTTTTCTTTATCTCCTTCAGGTGATTTGACACCTCCTCCCTAAGGTGTTTCAACACCTACTCCTTCAAGTGTTCCAACACCTACTCCTAGAAGAGGAAAATAAGATAAACATATAATTTAATATATAATTTCATTAATGAAAATTAAAATGACAAGCAAGTATATAATGCATGAATTTAGGCCTAAAAGGCATGGGTTGAAGTAGCAGATTGAAGAATTTTTTTTTAAGAAGGATAGAACTAGTTGGTTTTAGTGAGATTTGGTGGGGTTTGATGTGTTTGAAGGTTCGTAAGGACTGGGGAGGTCATTTGTATGTTTGGTCATGAATCCCTAGTTGAGAGAAGTGCATTTTTTAATGGAAAATTGAGGTTTTAGAGACTAAAAGTGGGTGAATTTTGGGGGCAGCATAATATTGAGGATTATTAAGCATGTGTAGGGTTATACAAGGGTGTTTGAAGTGGTGATAAGGTCACAAGAGGCTTGGAGATGATTTTTTCAATGTATTCTCCAAAATCCCACTGTACTGTAGGGGCAACTAGGTCAATTAGTTCTCTTTTCCAAAGAGACACCTTCCCAAACACCTGCAATCAAGTCAAACACCATGGATAGTCATTAAATAGGTTATCAACCTTAAGATTTCATAATTTTCAGAGCTCCAACCACTCACCAAGCTACCAATCCACTAAACCCTCACTCTCAAGCCATCAAACCTAGGTTTTTCAAGGAGCCTTATTGAAAATCACTCTTCCCACAATTAACTCTCACATCCAACACCCCAAACATAACATATGATGTTTGTACATGCTCAAAAGACTCTCACAAATGACTACCCCAAAGGATTTCATCCATTCACACTCTAAAACCACTCAAATTCTCTCAAAATCACAAATTTTCACACCCAAGGCTACATGCCATGACTCCAAAACAATCTCCCCTCATCGAAGAATCATCTTCTAACCTATTCCCAACCTAATGGACTCTATGTGTATGTGTATTCCTTGCATACTCATACTCATTTATTGATCAATGCTTATACCAAATCTTCCACTCTTCTCCACACACTCCTTCATTTGAGATTCACATACATATATTCAACTCCCTTAATCATGAATTGATTGAAAACCAATGCCACAAGTGACCTTTGGCCTTCCCTAACCTTTCAGCTTCCCCATTATGCATTTCTTGCACTTCAAATTTTGAAAAATGACACTTTGCACTAATTTGGCAAATTTGCAACTAAAACCTTCTAACTCACTAATAACCACTAAAATAGACTTATTACATCAAGAAATGGTCTATATGACCTTATCCAAGCCAAAACAAGACTTCATCACCCTAATGATAACCACTGAAGCTTTGTACCCCTGCACCAAATAGAGAGCAGCATATAACCATCATTTTGCATAACTACATTAATGCAATTTTGCAAACCCTTATACAATTAAACTTAAATGCTTGAAATAAAGTAATGATCAATAACATGACTTTACAAATTCAATGTGCATACTTACCAATCAATCCAAGGAACCATTCGGGTCTGCTCTACTCTGTATTGTGTCAAGTATTGCCTCGTGGTCAGACTCACGAACTTTCCACAAGTTCTTGTTTGTAGGTATTCCCTTATATTTGATCAAATGAACGTTGGTGGAGATGACAAGGTTCAAGTAGTGAAGAATATTTCAATTCATGTCGAAGTCCTCAAACAACCAAACTGTAACATTCTTAACTAGGTACCTTCTAAGCCATGTTCCAATAACAACCACTAAACCTGTAGGATATCCTATGTTTTCTCCATCTATAACTGGGGCCTCTAATTTATTTTTGGACTTGATACAATGACATAGGAAATAATTTGTACCCTCTTCATTGTCTTCATCTGCAATCACCACATATATGTGCCCTGCATTGATATGTTCATCTTGTTAGATGTATTTAATAAACATCAAAATAAAACCTGTAAGATATATTACCTGGTTCTAAAAGGTCTGATACATGATCAAAGTCAACAGATGATTGCATCTCCATGATTTGTAGAGAAATCAAGAGTTGATAAGTGTTAAGTGGGGCTAGACTTCTTATAGACCATTCATCAACCCACTTTGTTAACTCACAATCATTCCATGCTTGAAGTGTACATACAAAACAAAAGCATGCCATCTTTCGTGTATGGATAGTCCATGTACCTGCATTGGAGCTTCTCAAAGAGTGTAGCTCGATCGATCCTATTAGTGTACAGCAATGCTCATATTTTTCAATGTTAGTATCATCTACTAAATGAAAAAATCTATGAACTAAAGAATTACCTTGACTACCTAGACCCATTGCATGATTGCGCCACTCGACAATTGATCTTGCATCTATCAACTTTACATTTTCTTTTTAATTTTACTCCAACTTTACATTTTCTTTTTAATTTTACTCTTCTCATGTTAGGGCTCTTTTGATACATGCACCTGCTCCATCATGCTCCCTCTTTCCATGTCCAACCTCTGAGAAGTTCCACATATGTTGAACACCACTAATCCTATGCATCCTACTCAACCAGTAA
This sequence comes from Sequoia sempervirens, assembly GCA_007258455.2. NCBI lineage: Eukaryota > Viridiplantae > Streptophyta > Pinopsida > Cupressales > Cupressaceae > Sequoia > Sequoia sempervirens. Next base: position 296,086,151 of record VDFB02271358.1, read on the forward strand.
AACATTTTGGTTTCTTGAATTGCAATGTACAATTATCTTACCATATGATATGTTTACTGAATGATATGCCCCTACTAGCCAGATCAGCATAGAACATCTGAAAGCAACCTTGCACAAACTCGATATAATGTGTGTGATCATCACTGATGGAAAAGTGATACTCCCTTAATACTTTCCTATTATCCTATGTACTATCATTTGCATGAATGAATGTTATATGCAAAAATATAGCAACCTGCGTGGAGTTGTAGTACTGTGATTGCACCTTATTTTTTGATTGTAGTGTGTAGTTCTCCACTAAGTTGACAACTAAAATGATATTGTGAAGTGGAAATGTGTCCTTGCATAACTTGAGCTATGAGTCCAACCATTGAGCTCTATGTGTATGCCTTGCATACTCATACACCACTTGATCATCAAAAATACCCATAAACTGATATACTGGAATCTTATCGCTGACCAATTCACACTTCTTTGCTTCTTTCCCATCTTTTAGACTATAGGCTACTATCTTGTATTTTCCAAATTCGACAATTTTGTCTCCAATTGTGTGTGTACGAGCCATGTGTTGGAAAATTGGAAAATGTTGCATGCCACCACAATGATCACATGTGCCATCCAAACATGACTTGTAAAAAAATTGACCATCTTCTCTTTCACATAAAATGGAAGATAAGAATTCCCTTGAGGATTTAAGTGGAGGCCTTATGTTACATTCTTGCAAAACATTATTAGTATGCATATCTACACATATACGTCAATAAACATCATAATGGTTAGAAAACTCAATATGTACTCTACAACAACAAGTAGTGTGTGTGTGATTTATTTTGACATAAAAAGGCTTTAACATTTCAAAGTACCTTTGACATATTTTAATTTCAGGAAACTTTTGTACAAAATCAACAAAAAATTAGGCTTGAGTGGTATCCGAATAATGCTTTGGATGTGGCTAACATATTTTACTACCAATTCTCCTTCTTACAACATCTCTTTGATTAGGAGAGGTCATTGTGTTATCCTTCCAGTAATCTACTATTAAATATTTCAAGCCCTAAGCAATTATTTTATCTTTCCATGGCACTCTACCCAAGAATGCCCATAACTCATTGCTATTTGTATCCTCCAATCTTTCATGCCTTCCTTTGGCTCTCATTAGATATGATCTACTTATTTTCAAAGACTTAATTGTATTTTCCAGGTTCACCTTATTCCTTGTTTGACTACTTAACATTGTTTTTGTCATCACATGTCTTGTGGCACAACTATCCTTCATGTGTGAGGTAGAACCCATGCGCTTGTATGCACTCATCAAGTTCTTTACAATACAATTTTCAATTTATTCATTCGAAACTCTCAGCCCAAGAGCCTTCATGGTAGGCCTTAATTTGAGTTACCTCATCATTTCAAAAAATAGTTTGCATCTTCCACCCTCACTTAGCTTCTCAAAAAATAAACTCCATATCCTTTGTGCAGATCTTTGACATGTGTGTTTTGTCATCTTATCAGGCATCCATTTCAAAACACTGGAATCAATATCAATCAAAAATATAAGTTTTCTATGCAAAACTCTAGGAGTTCTCAAATGTAAATTTGTGTCAACGTTAGGAATGTCAACAACATCAGGGATAGATCGCGTACCTTCAATCAGAGGTGCAATTGATGACATACCTTGGGATTGACATGTAAATGATGTTGTACCTCCAACTTGAGATGTCATTTGTGGAGTGACTTCAAATAGAGGTGTGTTTACTGATGTAATTTTGAAACACAATGTTTTTTATGGTGTGTCTTCAACTGTAGATGTGATTTTCGATGTACTTGGAAGACCACATGTTGTTGCTGGTCTGTCTTCAACTGGAGATGTGCATTGAACTTCACCTATGGTTGATTATGTGCCTCCAACTTGGGGATCCATTTGTGTTCTTCCACGAAATTTTTTCATTCATTCCCTTTCTTTTTCCAATTGTACATCTCTCTTAGATTGAACAAGAATTTCTGGCTATATGGGTTGCAATTAATTTGCTTCACGAGCTGCAATTTTTTATTCTCTTCTCCTTACATTTTTTACTACACATTCTTCTGGTGTTAGAGGCTTTGGTCATTTCCTTGGCATGACGTTGAATGCTAAATTTTCACAATCACACATAGAAAAAAATTAAGTAATGCATTTTATGAAACATATTGATAATGTTGATTACATTGCATTTTATTGAACACACCAAAGCATTTTATGATAGAAGGCAGTGAGATGTTTGGAATTATCAAAAATTTCTATTTGCTACAAAAAAATTCCGTACATACATCTACCTCCATACCACAAGAAAAGTACTTGTAATGCATTTTTTCAAACATATCCATATCGCTAATTACATTGCATTTTGTGGTTATTTGAGACATTTTGGGCAACAAATGTAAAAGCTACAAATCATGTCAAAAAGTTGTCATGGAGGCTAAAATGGTATTTTTCTTGTTTCAAGTTATGCTATTAGGTTTAATAATGTCTAATTAGACCACTTGTAATGTTTTGGGGTGGTTAGATTGAGTTAGGGGTCAATTGTGTCAAAATTACAAAAATTGCAAAAAATGTTGAAGAGTTGTCAATGGAAAATATAAAAGTTGTAAAGTGGGAAACCCAATGATCATTTGGGTTTGAAAAGTAGTTGTAACTATTGAATTTGGTTAGAACCTTTAAAAAATGCTTGTGAACTCGAAGGGAGAGGTTGGCATGTAATTTTGAGAAGAGAAGTAATTGAAACACCCCCTATCTGTACAGTTAGATACCGGAAATTCTTAATCTTTCATGGAGTGAATCTTGTGGACAATAGACCTAACACCATTTTAGACTTGGTTTGGATTGATTTCAATGGTTTTTCTACAATTTAGAGACAAATTATAGAGGACCAATTTGTATACCCTGTTTTAAGGGTTGAGTGTATGAAAATGACATTTTATGTCATTCCACCCATTGTTTTGTTTTGTAACTTGGTGGAATGGATCAATAGGGAATGATTTAGGTATTTACATGGTTCGTTGGAGCAAGGAAGATGTTTGAAGGCTTTCTGTGTTGTTGTCTTGAAGGTTTTTGTGAAAATTTTGCTTGAAAATGGAGGTTTTGAACTAGGGTTTGGTGAAATATTGATGATAGAGGCTAGTGAATGAACTTATAAGCATATGCAGACATAATTAAGGGTGTTTTAAGTGGTGGTTGGGCTAGAAAAGGTCTGGAATATAGTTTTTCAATAAACCCCCATGTAAATTTCCTAGAATGAGGGTTTCTTGTTTAGATTTCTTGGAAAGTGTATCACTATAGATAAATGGTGAAATTGGAGGTTTTGTTGATTGTTTGTTGCTGCTCCATTGAGTTTTGGGCTTGAGGAGGAGTTTCCAATAGGTCCCCTTTGTAAAAGTGGCCTAATTTGTGGTCTAGGACAGCATAGGTGCTTTGTTTTGTCAAAGTTGTTCCAAAGAAACCTAATGGTGTTTTAAGGTCAAGAAACCTCTGTTGAAAACCTACAAGGAAGAATAGGTGAGTTTTTGGAAGATAGGAAAGGAAAGGTTGTAAAATTTGAAAGAGGGTTTGAACTGGTTTAATTTGAGGTTGGAGACAAGTTACTTCCCTATTTGACATCAGATTTGTACAAAATTGCTTTGTGTAAGTGTCGATTAATGTTAAGAAGGGTTTGATGGGAGTATTTTGTGTGTGGACAAGTTCTTAGGAGAAAATACTTGTGTCAAACCTAGGGTATAAGTTGTTGCCACCTTTGGAAACTAGAGAATCTTGTGCTTATTTTCCCATTTTTTTCTTAGAATGGTAAATGATATGAATGAATGGAAACTTGCATTAAACCAACTATGTATTGAGTCACTTAAAATTATTTAAGCACATGATGAAGGTAAATTTTTTATGGCACAAAAAAATTAATGGAAACTTGCACATTAACATTAATGAAAGCTCTTAGGTTTTCCAAATTAGTTGAAAATAAAAGTTTTCCCACAACCATCAGTAATAATGAATTTAATGATCAATTCTGTGTAACAATGAAGATTAATAAATTCATCAAATGAATGGTCTAAAAATTGTGGAAAAAAAAAAAAACTCAATATAAACATCTACCTAAAATGAAATAGAGTGAATTCCACTAGCCATGCTAGAAGTGGACTACTATAAGCAATGCAAATAGAATTCATAAGTAAATTTGTGTTAAGTAAATTTGTCTCAAGTAAATTTGTGTTAAGTAAATGTCATTTTTTTCATTTTTTTGTTCTTCAAATTCATAAAAATTAAAAAAAATTATGCAACTCCCATCTAATTCAATGTTGAATTATATGTGCAATTTTTATGATTAATAAAACCATTAAAGAAATTTAGTTTATATTGTCAAAAACAAAAAAATATACTAAATATAAACATTTCAATATTACCAAAATGAATATATTACCTGAGATAATGTAAAATGATGTAGAAACTTCAAAATGTCTTCTTCTATGTTCTCTAACATGCAGATTGATGGTAATAAGGTGATGGATCAAGCATAGATTGGTACAACATGAAGTCAACTGCATAAAAAAAAGGTGTTTCTAAATCAGATAAACCATTGAAGCAGACAAATACAAAAGAATGTGGGCCTAAATCATGGGGTCAACCCTTACTTTACCATTTCAAGGTAAAATACATTTGGCGAGTGTCGAATGTGTTGTTTTGAAATCTTCACCTTCCATAGAGACAAAGGGAGTGAGACTTGAGATAGAGAGAGAGGTGATAAGAGTGAGAGAGATTAGTCTACGTAGTGTGGTAGTGACTGAGACCTAAGAGCGATAGAGGCTTGAGAGGGATAGAGTTATCTAGTTACACTGGGGGGAAATACCTGACAATGAGAGAGGGGTAAGGAGGGATGAGACCTGAGAGATACAAAAAGACCAAAGGGGGTGAGAGAGAGAGAGAGGGAGTGTGGGAGAGGGGGTTGGAGTGAAATATATTTTTCTAGGTAGGGTGGGAGGTAAGTGAGACCTGACAAAGAGGGAGTGTGAAAGAGGGCATTGGAGTGACACAAATTAGTCTAGGTAGCATGGGAGGGAGTGAGACCTGATAGAGAGAGAGAGAGACTTGAGAGGGAGAGATTTATTCAGTTATGGTGGGGGGAAGACCTAAGAGAGGGAGTGGGAGAGATAGGGAGTGGGAGATAGAGGGATGGGAGACCTAAACTGTCAACCATAAACCCTTAAAGCCAAACCCTTAAACCCTCTACCCTCTACCCTCAACACAATACCCTCTACCTTTAAACCCAATA
>VDFB02271358.1:296091541-296115743 GCA_007258455.2 Sequoia sempervirens
AGAGAAGGGAGAGAGGGTTGGAGGAAAACCTAAGAGAGAGGGAGAGGGAAAGAGGGTGGGAGGGACACACCTGAGAGAGAAGGAGAGGGAGACAAAGAGGGAGAGAGGGGGTGGGAGGGAGAGACCTAAGAGAGTAGGAGAGAGAGGGAGTGGGAGATAGAGGGATGGGAGAGATCCAAAGGAGTGAGAGAGAGAGACTTGAGAGAGGGAGAGGGGGTGATAGGGAGAGGGAGTACTCATGGGAGAGGGAGTACTCAGGATAGAAGGATGGGAGAGAGCTGGAGGGAGTGAGAGAGAGAGAGATAGAGAGAGAGGGGTGGGGGGTGGGGGGAGATACTTGAGAGAGAGGGAGAGAGGAGTGGGAGCGGGTGGGAGGGAGATACCTAAGAGAGAGGGAGAGAGAGAGGGAGAGAGATAGAGGGAGTGAGTGAGAGATACAAAGAGAGACCTGACAGATGGAGAAGGGGTAGGAGGGAGAGACTTGAAAGAGAGAGAGGGAGGGAGAGGGGGTGGGAGGGAGAGACTTGAGAGAGGGAGAGGTAGATTGAGTGAGAGAGAGATAGAGGGCATGAGAGAGAGATGGAGAGGTGGTGGGAGGGAGTGACTATGAGATGGAGATGGGGTAGGATGGGGAGACTTGATAAAGAGAGAGAGGGAGAGGGGGTAGGATGGAGATAATTCAGAGAGGGAGAGGGAGAGGGGGTGGGAGGGAGAGAACTAAGAGAGAGGGAGAGAGACGGAGTAGGAGAGAGAGAGAGGTGGAAAGGGGGTGGGAGGGAGAGACCTGAGAGAGGGAGAGAGTGGGAGAGAGATAGAGGGAGTGAGAGACAGGGAGTGGGAGAGAGAAAGGGACTATGTGAGAGAGAGAGAGAGGGGGGGATGGTGATACCTAAGAGAGTGAGAGAGAGAGAGGGAGGGAGAGAGATAGAGTGAATGAGAGGGAGGGAATGGGAGAGAGATAGATGGAGTAAGAGACCTAATAGAGGGAGAGGGGGTATGAAGGAGAGACTTGAGAGACAAAGATAGAGAGAAAAATAACGACCTAAGAGAGGGAGATGGAGTGAGAGAGACAAAAATACCAAAGGGGGGAGAGAGAGGGAGAATGAGAAAGGGGGTTGGAGTGAGATAGATTTATTTAGGTACCTAAGTGGGAGGGAAAGAGACCTAAGAGATGGGATTGGAATGAGAGAGAGTAGTCTAGGTCATGTGGGAGGGAGTGAGACCTAAGAGAGAGACTTCAGAGGGATAAAGAGTTATCTAGTTAGGGTAACAAGTTAGAGAGCATATGAAAGGTAAAACCTCAACTATCCATTTACGATCATAAACTATGTACTTTAAGCATTATCAAAGTTGTTGACCAAGGAGAGGGGAAATTTAGGTTTTTTTCAAAGCAGGTCATTTGGCAAGCGCCAAATTTGGCGCTTGCCAAATGACCTGCTTTGGATGTGTCAATTGACAAGATTTTCCAAATTTCCCCATATTTTCATCCATGCTCCCCATGTCATTTGCACGTCTTTCAATACAAATTTATAAAAAAAATCGCGATAGTGTTAACCTCTCTCTTAAATATCTAAATATATAATTCTTTTTTCATTTTGATTTAGTTAAGGTTTTGATCCATGAATGCTATTGTAAATGCCTTCATTTTCGGTTAAAAAACCAACATGTGCTAGTTTTAGAATAGATTTTTACTCGTTCATTGAAATGTGAAAGAAATTACATTTTTTGAAACTAGACTCCATTCTACACATGATGAAAAAAAATCAACTTTCAATTAGTTTTCAAAAAATTTAGGGGGGAGCACGCTCAAATTTTAGCTTTTCAAGATGTGTCCACTTTGAAAAATCATAAAATATTATATATTCATTAAAAAAATTATCTGAAAGAATGATTATAAACTACATGGTGTTAGCTAATTTCTCACCATTGGGATTTTTGAAATTCTAAAAAAAAGTTAATCAAAAAGGGGGGAGCCCTTAGGCACTATGTTATTTTTTTTTATAAAAACAAGACCTGTTTTGACCCCCCTTTTTGAGACCCTTAATCTTCATTAATTTAAAAAAAAATACTAGCTTAGAAACTAGACTCGGAGCACTTCAATGTTTTTTCTTGTTGCATCTTAAAATTTTGAGTGTAACTATCTTCATTTTCTCATGCAAATCAGATTTTGCTGATTTTAGAAAAAAGTGGCATCTTAAGAGCCAAAATTGTTTCACGGATCCATGCACTTACCCTCTTCACAATTTGACTTGCTTTTATACCATCCTTATCCTTAGAAATTTTCTCCAAGGTCAGCCACAAATACCTCATTTCATAAATTAAAAATAGGTTGGCGACTCAACATTCCCGCGGTGGAAAGGAATGAGAGTGAACCAATAAAAACATTTTTCAAGACCAAAAATAATATCTTGAATCAACCACACATTTCCATAATTAATTTTTATTCTTCCAATGAAGTGTAAACACTAGGTCGGCCAAACCTAATGGAAACACAAAAGAACATTGATGTACATGCTTCCTGTGGGATTGAGGCACACAATTCCACAGGATGAAACCTCTTGTGAGTAGGCTGAAACCTCTTGTGAGCACTTTCGGTGAGACTATGGAGATGTCTGGCCAACCTACTAGTTGATCCTGACTATCGCTGTGACCTCCCGAATGTCTTGGTGATTGGCATATGAAACCTTCGGCGTACCCTTGGATAGTCGGGATGATGTCTTGGCGACGATAGGAAGTCTGGCCAATATCGGCATGACCTTTGGTCTGTCTGGCCAATGTGGTAATCAGCATGACTTTCTCCTATCGGTATGAAGTCCCAATGACTGAAGAGTGTCTCACCGATATGGTCATCAGGGTAACACAAGGGTCTCAAGAAGAACTCATAGCGACTAATTTATGTCTCATCAACGGTTTCCTAGCAGATGTTGAGGAGACCTAGAGCGACTAGAGTCATCGGTGTAACCCTTTTGCTTCGATATGAAGTCTTACAAATGAAGGGTTGTCTCGCTGAATGGTTATGTCATTGGTGTTGGTGCTCGACATGACTTGAACACTTCGGTATGAAGTCTTGGTTAAAGTGACAAGTCTCACCGATAGTAAAAGGTCCTTGGCATGACATGTGATGCTCGGTGTAAAGTCTTGGTGAAAGATGATTGTCCTGCCGACTCGGTATGACATGTTGTGCTTGATGGGAGGTCTTGGCAAAAGACGATTGTCTTGCCAACTTGGTATGACATGAAGTGCTCGGTGAGATGTCTTAGTGAGAGCGGTAAGGCCTGCCAATGAGTGTTCTTCTTGGCATGACTTGAAGACTTCAGTATGAAGTCTTGGTGAACTGCAATGGTCTCGCCGATGGCTGTGTGGTCTTCGGTGTAACTTGAAGGCATCAGTATGATGTCTTGGTGAAGAGTGTTTGTATTGCTGATGGGAATCCTGATGTCGGCATGACCTCTCAGCGAAAGCGATAAGTCTTGTCGACTGTTGCTTGGTGTTCGGTATAACATAAAGGCTTGGTATGATCTCTCAACGAATGACGATAGTCTTGTCGACTGTTGGACATTTCAGAGTGACCTTTGAACTTCGGTATGATGTCTCATCCAATGGCGATTGTCTCACCGATGAGAATGTTGAGGTCGATGTGACTTGGGAACTTCGGTAAGATGTCTTGGCGATAAGAGGAAGTCTGAGCAACAGCTTGTAAACTCGGTATAATGTCTTGCTGATAGTGAAGAATATTGGCAACAATGACGATATGGGCTTTGTGGCATCGGGGAGACACAGTTAGTGTCTCACTGACATGTGACACAGGTTGAATTCCCTTGACTGAGTCAATATTGTCTGATGTGGTGCGATTTGGACAAATCAGAGAGAGAGCAGAATGTGAACCGTTTGGTATGAGACCATTACAACCGTTTCTGTGTGGAACGAAAAACTCTACATAGGGAAATGGAAACATCTTCGATGATAATGATGTTGAGCTGGAGATTGCTGTCTGATAGTTGGAATCAAACCATTTCACAGAGCCTGTTGAGAATGAATGCATATATGTATGCGTTGGATGTTCTATGTAGGGAGAGTCAGAGAAAGAGCCAAAGAGAAGAAGAGAGAGAGCCAAGTGGCTGGCTGAAAGGTTGAGGCCATGAGACCGAAGCAGAGGCAGGGCTATGCTGCCGAACTCTCTCCTATGTACTTAGTGATCAGTTGCTACCAGTTGTATCCAGAATAAGATGTAATCTCTGAAAAGGCTATGAGCCTAAAATTGTATTGTAACTATTTGTTGCTGAATAATACAATGGCTTGATCTTTGGAGTGTGGGGTTTTTTATCTGAAAGGATTTTCCCCACATAAATTTGTTTGTTCTGGTTTCTGTCTTATCTTTCATGTCTATTGATTCTTGTTGTAGAATCTGTTAATGCATGTTGTTGAATGTACATGTGATTCTCTCATAAGGATCAATGTGGGAAATAAACTGTGTTTGTTTTCGCTTTAGGACATAGTTGTACGTGTCTTGAGGCAACCTAATTGAAATGAAAGTTACCGAAGTCACTACTATTATGGAGGTTTCTATGAGATTCCACCAAATTTTCCTTACACTTCCAAAAAAGAAGAGGACACGTGGATGCCACAACATGCTTCCTTATGCATGAGAATATATCTCAGAATCTTCCAAATACATCTACAGAGAACACAACAGACTTCAATCACTAAATACCTTTCACCAATTTGTCTAGACTGTACAAACTCACATTGAAACATGACTTCTGAATCACCAAACTTCAACCCTCTTTTCCAAAGCACAAAAAATTCCTTCACAAGACATATCCTAGATTTGCAAGATTTGAAATGATACAGCGGAGGGCTGTGGAGCAGAAACATCTATCCCAATCCACAAAAGAATAACTATGCTAGAACAATTCACATACTGGTGAATGTAAACTTCATGTACCATCAAACCAGAAGCTAAAACTCAGGAGATATCACCATTAGATTGCCATTATCAATCCTGCAAATCTGCATAGGCATAGTATTAACACAGGAGAAATGAAAAGCACATACTAGAGCACTTTCTGAACACTTTCATCACTCTAATTTCTCTTCTTTATTAATTTTCTCAAAAGCACTTGGAAACTCATCAAACCAATACATCTGCAACACCATAAAGATAGCTCCATGTACTCACAACATCTCAGTAGCATCTTAGCTATACATGTACAATTTGCAACATATTGAACTGTGTTGACATCAACGCCAACATTAATGACAACACCACCAAACTAGCTCATACTTGCAACAATCTCCCCCATTGTCATTGATGGCAACACATGATGTGAAAAACCATCAAATACAAAAAAAGGATTTGCACAATATCCCGGGAGAACACTTTCTCTTCTTCTACAACTATTTTTCACATGAATTTATCTCCCCCTTTGACATCAATGGAAAAGATCAACAACTTTGATTACTCCCACTTAGGATTACACTCATAATGAAACAATGAAAACCTTTTCTACTCCCCTTGCAGAGTAGACCCATCTATCAGTCCAGATAAATGAAGAATCTATGAATTCACTGGACTGACACACCTTCATGTGCACCTAGTTAGGAGGGCCAATGAACCCCAACCTCTCCCTAAGATTCTCAAAAGTATCCTTCGGAAGAGCCTTAGTAAATATGTCTACAATTTGTTCCTTTGTTGTCACATACTCCAATCTGACTTCATTCTCCAACACTTTTTCTCTCAAAAAATGATACTTGATAGATATGTGTTTTGTTTTTGAATACATAACCAGGTTCTTTGAAATGTTTATTGCACGTGTGTTGTCACAAAAACTAGAAATAGGCTCATCACATATCACTCCAATGTCTTTCAGATTTTTCTTCATCAACAAAACCTTTGTGCAATAGGATGTTACAGCAATATATTATTCCTTTGAAGTGGATAAAAAAAAAAGATTCTTGCTTTTTACTCAACCATGAAACTAATCTTCCACCAAGAAAGAAAGCACCACCAATGGTACTCTTCTGATCATCGACACATCTAGCCCAATCAATATCTATATATTCACTCAAGGTGAAATCATCACTCTTAGGGTACCCTCTAGTCCATAATCCGATGTACCTTTAAGATATCTAAATATCCTTTTTACAGCTATAACATGTGCTTCTCTAGGATCTGCTTGGAATCTAACAACTAAACATACTGCATGCATAATATTCGGTCTAGTAGCAGTAAGATACACCAGTCCCCTAATCATAGATCTATATTTACTCTGATCAATCTTAACAAATTCATCATCCTTGCTCAGTTTACATCCGGTTAACATAGGAGTACAAACCAGTTTGGAATCATCCATCCCAAACTTCTTCAACAGTTTTTTTACATACTTGGTAGACCAAGGAATAAATTCAATTCACCAATCACAGACATCTCAAATTATTTTTGTATCTCTTCAGCAAACTTTTTACACATGCCTTCATTTCCACCAAAAATGATATCATAAACATATACAACTACTATCAACATTTTGTTACCTTGCACTTTGAAGTAAAGATTGTTGTCAACATAACCTTTACTGAATCCTTTCCTTGTCAGGTATATGTCCAGTTTTGTATACCAAGCTCTAGGAGCTTGTTTCAATCCATACAATGTTTTCTTCAACTTACAAACCATGTCCGGTTTGTCAGATAACTGAAACCCTTCAAGTTGCTCCATGTACACTTCTTCCTCCAATTCACCATTCAGAAATGCTGAATTAACATCCATCTAATACACCATGAAGTCCTTGTGGGAGAAAATTCCAAAAACATCCTAATAGCTTCCATTCTGGCCATAGGGGAAAATGTTTCTTCAAAATCTATACCTTCAACTTGTGAATATTCTTTGCATACCAATCTTTCCTTATTCCTTACTTCTCCACTTTCATTGAGCTTATTCTGAAACACCCATTTCAAGCCAATCACATTTTTATTCACAAGCCTAGGGACTAGTTCGGCCATGTCTAATTCTTTTCTATCTACTACAAGTCTTCTTTCATAGCTCTCATCCAACTCTCATCTTCACATGCTTCACTTACAAATTTGGGTTCAATTTTAGAAAGTAGACACAAATTTACCTCATCTGCAACTTTGCTTCTTGTCCACACATGTTCACTTTTATCTCCAATTATCTGATCCTCCATATGATTCTTTTATACATACTTAGGAGTCCTAACAATAGGTTCTAGTTCATCTCCTTCTTATTCTTCTTCCACTTGTTCTTCTTTCTCTTCTTCTTCCTTCTCCTTATTTTCCTCAGGTACATGTCCATAGATAGGATCATCAGGTTCAACTTCACTTATCTAAATAGGTTTGTGTATGTCTTCATCAACTTTCACATTAGCACTTTCAATAATCTTTCTCAATCTTTTGTTAAAGCATCTGTATGCTTTTCTAGTAGTAGAGTATACAAGAAAGATTCCTTCATCACATCTAGCATCAAACTTTCCAAGACTTTCATCATCTCTTTTAATAGAGCAAAAAAATGTCTTCTTATGCCATGTTGTTCACAGAATGCATTAAATTTGCTAGAAGTGAATTCTCCACCTCTATCAGATCTCAAACACTTGATTTTCAAATTTACTTCATTTTCCACTATTGCTTTGAATACCTTAAACCTATCCAGAGCCTGAGTCTTTTTTCTGAGAAAAGCAACCCATGTCATTCTAGTATAATCATCAATAAGCATCATGAAATATATGTCACCATTCAGGCTTCCAGTTCTAGTCGAACCACAGGGATCAGTATGTACTAACTCCAACATTTCGGTACTAGAATGATCTTTTCCCTTAAAGAAGCATTTTGTTTGTTTCGCCAATTGACAACTTCTATAGATAGCATTAGTAGGTCTTGTGATTCTAGGCATTCCTCAAACAATCTCCTTTGCACTGATCTTAACTAGGTTATCAAAGTTTACATGTCTCATTGTTTGGAGCCATAACTAACTTTCACTGATTTGAGATACAAGGCAATGACTATCAACTCCCTTAAGCTGATAGATGTTTCCATGAATTCTTCTTCCAGCAACAATCATATCTCCATTTCTGGATCCTTTTTTGATTTCACAGGTATTATTTTGAAACACAAGTTTAAAACCATTGATACACATCTGACCAACACTCAGAAGGTTATGCCTCAAACCTTTCACATAATATACATCATCAGTACTATGCACTCCATCAAAAATAATCAAACCCTTTCCATAGATCTTAGCTTCTAAATCATCACTGAACATAACTAAACCACCATCATATTTCTCAAGTTTAGTGAACTTACTCTTATCTCAAGTCATGTGATTAGAACATCCACTATCAATTACCCAGTAGTCTTCATCTTGTCTTGCATGAAAATCGATAACCAAAGTACCTTCCATCCTATTTCTCTTATTCTCCAGAGCCTTCTTGCTTACACATTTTCCAAGGTTAGTGGATACAATTTACTTTCCAAAGCTAAGAATAAGCATTCATTATCATCAACCTCATTCTCAAATTCATCATCAGAAATCCTTGCTTCTTCTTTAACTTCTTATATTTCTTATCCTTCATATCCTTATCCTTATAATCCTTGTCCTTCTTATGTGCAAATCTATTCAGGCATCTTGAAGCATAATGACCAATATTACCACAACTAAAACATTTAAAGGGCAACATACCTTTATACTTTATGGTGCCTTTCTTCAACTTCCTAGTGAAGTTTGCTTCCAACTCATCAACACCATCACTATCTAGTTCATCTTCAATCTTCATTGCTTTAAATTTCATTTCTGTCTTTTCTTCCATCTTGTCTTCTTTTTGGAACTTTCTCATCTCAAATGCTTGCAAGATGCCAAACAACTATTCCAATGTGTACTTCTTAGGATCATACATTTCTTCAATCATTGAGATCTTATCATTGTAGCATTCCAGTAGGGTGATTAGGATTTTCTCAAATATGTCTTCATCTGATAGTTTTCCTCCTTGATTTCTAACTTAATTTGCAGTCAGTTCAACCCTCTGAAAGAAACTTGTAAAGTCTTCACCTTCTTCCATTTTTAGATTTACAAATATGTGCTTTTCCACCAGCTTCTTTGTCAATTTCTCTCTTTCATTTCCTTCATACATGTCTTCCAACTTCTTCTAGACTTCATATGCAATATCCAAAGAAAGAACTTTAGCTCACTCATTTTTAGATAACCCGCGCAAATAACGTACTTTTCCTTCTCATTTTCTTCATAAGCAAAAATTTCATCTACAGTAGTAAGACCACCAAACGGGGGTGTATACTTTATCTCAACTACCTTCCAAGTCCTGAAACCAAGAAAGATGATATATCCTTTCATCTGTCCCTTCCAATCATTGTAGTCAGTTCCATCAAACATAGGGATCGCCAAATTATGCACCATCGGATCTTCATTAAGTGGTTAAGCTCTACACCAAGGACCCAAGGCTATGATACTAATTGTTAAACAAGCACAGGACAACTGAGAGGGGGGGTGAATCAGTTGTCACAAAATTCAAACTTAAAACTCAACACTTATTAATTCCACAACCACACTATTATGTTATTAAGTAAGAGGATGAAACAAAAATAACATAAAGTAAATCAACACAATGAACACCATATTTTTATGTGGAAAACCCAATGAGGGAAAAACCACAGTGAGGGCTAACTCACAATATAAAAGATTGTAAAACTGAATACAAAGGCTCATTGCCAAGGGCTCACTACCCAAAAGAGGACTCACTATCCAAGAACAAAGGCTCACTGCCTACAGAAAGGATTCACTGTCCAATAGGGAAGCTCACTACCTACAGATACAAAAGAGAACAAAAGATCCACCACAACAATTAACACACATCCGCATGATTGCAGAAACCTTTAACTCACTACCTTCAACACAATAAAGAATATTTGTCACAACTCACTCACACACACACTTCTTCTCTCATGATTTGTGGCACACTTCTGTCACTTTGCATCACATTGTCATACAACTCTTCACAATTTGACTTGCTTTTATACCATCCTTATCCTTAGAAATTTTCTCCAAGGTCGGCCACAAATACCTCATTTCATAAATTCAAAATAGGTCAGTGACTCAACATTCTTGCAGTGGAAAGGAATGAGAGTGGACCAATAAAAACATTTTTCAAGATAAAAAACAATATCTCAAATCAACCACACATTTCCTTAATTAAATTTTATTCTTCGAATGAAGTGTAAACACCAAGTCGGCCAAACCTAATGGAAACACAAAAGAACATTGATGTACATGCTTCCCAACAAGAAGAAGAAATGCAGACACCACAACACACTTCCTTATGCACGAGAATATATCTTAGAATCTTCCATATACATCTGCAACAAAACAACAAACTTCAATCACTAAATACCTTTCACCAGTCCGTCTGGACTATACAAACTCATACTTAAATGCTGAAACATGACTTCTAAATCACAAAAAACTTTAACCCTGTTTGCCAAAGCACAAAAAAGTCCTTCACAAGACATATCCCAGATCTGCAAGATCTGAAACGAAATGGCAGAGGGTTGCGGAGCAGAAACATCTCTCCTAGTCCACAAAAGACCAACTCTACCAGAATAATTCACATACCGGTGAATGTATATTTCACGTACCATCAAATCAGAAGATAAAAATTAGGAGATATCACCATTAGATTACCATTATCAATCCTTTATATCCGCACAAGCATATGATCAACACAGGAGAAATGCAGAGCACATATCAAAGCACTTTTTGAACACTTTCATCACTCTGATTTCTCTTCTTTATTAATTTTCTCAAAAGCACTTGAAAACTCATCAAACCAACACATCTGTAACACCATAAAGATAGCTCCATGTAATCACAACATCTCAGTAACATCTCAGCTATACATGTACAATTTTCAACATACTAAACTATGTTGACCTCAATAACAATATTAATGACAAAACCACCAAACTAGCTCATACTTGCAACAATTAGGCACAATGTTCCCTAAGAAAAGATCTTGCATGAACTAAGGAAAATATCTTTGAACATATCTTACACTATTTTGGCATTTACAACAATTTTATATGGCTACCTCGCATAACACATCTTGCATGCCTATGAAGCCATCTTGTTTGTTCATCAGCTCAAAGCGTATGAAGTTTTGGTTGTCTCATGAAGCTCAAAAATCATTTTTGTGTGGCACCTTATTAAAGTTATTAGGAGGTATAACTTTGGTATGGTTTGAGCGAGAAGCCCAATGCGAGGCATGAATTTCCCCATAGCCACTTGTGTGTGTGTGAGTGCATACCAACCATGAGTGTATGTGTCTCACCTTTTAGGACTTCTCACCTGGTAGACAGCTAGGAGTTCTGTTGCCTTAGAGTGAGAATGTATTTTTGGAAAAATGACCTAGATTTGATCCACATCGTGTTGGAAAAATGTTCGAAGCTTGATCCACTTTTGTATTTTTGTTCTTCTTCTAGTTATTGACATTACATGATTTTGTATCTTGTCTTTCTGCATATTATACACCTTGTGCATGTCCTTTTGCGCTTATGTCGGTTTGACTTAGGATCTTGGATCCTAGGGGCTTGACCACTTCCTTGATCTTTGTTATCCTAGACCATCTACATCAATACACTTGGACCCCTCCTGAATGTCTACTTTAGTGTGATTTTGAAGCAAGTTCATCCTCTCACTAAAGTGGGGGCTAAATGTAGTGTCCAAAAATGGGTCCCTTGACATTTTCGCACTCATTTGGGTCCTCCTTGTCAATTTTGGCTTAATTTTTCCTTGATTTAGTGTCATAATGTGGATACCACATTCACATTAGGTCTTGGGCCCTTGCGAACTAATGGAATTTAATGGTGCCTTGCTAAAGTGTTGTGAAGTGTCGTAACGCTTTCACACTTTTCTAGGGTTTTATCAATTAACTGAGCATAATAAACATAATTTTAATCATAATCAAAATTAATCTTGCCTTATTTGGAGTGTTGTAAATTTTTGTAACACACTTTCACATTCCTCTAGGCTTGTCATTAATAATCAGTAACCAATCATAATTCAAGCATTTCTGGCTTGTGTGGCCCAGATTTAGTGATCTGGGACTCATTCGCCACCTTGGGCGAATGAGTCCCACCTAGATTTTTGGGTCCCAAACCTGTTTTTACACCTTTCTAAGTAGTTTTGATTTTTTTTCCTATACATTATGCCAAATGGGCTCATTCACCTCCTAGGGCGAATGAGTCTCGTGTCACCAAAATTCAAATTTAATTCAAATTTTGATAGGATTTTATTCTCCTAGATCTAATGTCAGCTTGTAATGTTGTATCATCGATAATTCTTGCATAATTAAGTATAAATACGAGGTTCTTTCATTCATTTTCACCTAAGAATTTTGTGACAACATTCTTAATGGAAATTTGAGTTCAGAAGAGCATTCAAGTGTCTTCAAGAGCATTCAAGAGTATTCAAGGGAAAAATTATTCATCAATTGTTGCAGTAATTCAAGTTCCATCATCATGGCAAGGTTCTAATTGCATTATTTCATGTTCATGCTTCATTATATTATTTCATCATTTGTTGTAGTTACCTAAACGAGGTTTGACCAAGGCAAACCCCCATTCCTGACAATCAACAAGTTTTTCTCCCTCTCTTTGTGTGATTGCAGATCTAGGTGCTTTGAAGACTTGGAGATCATTACAGATTAGGCTACAAACTTGTTGGAGTTGTCTCCCCATTTGCAAGGTCAAAATCTTCACTAAAAGGTCATCTATAGCCCTAAAATCAGGGTTTTGGATCTGAGAACCTGGAGAAGCAAAAAGAGTAGACTGAGAGGTGCAGATTAGAATTTTGAATTTCCAGAAAAGCCAAACTGGACTCATTTGCCACTAGTGGAAAATGAGTCCCACTGTAGGTTTTTTCCAGAGATCTTTGTAGATTTGGATACCCATTTACCTGAAACTTGCTCCTATGCAAAAATCTAGAACTATTATTGATTCACCTAGAATGGCGAATGAGTCCCACTAGATCAAAAAGTTAGCAATTTCGGCATTTCCAGAGTTGTTTTCAATCTTCAACACATTTCTAGGTGCACACATTCTATTCTATAGCTTTTTGTTTTGCTCTTCTTGCATTTTCAAGTCATTTAGTTTAATTTTGCATCAAACTAGGTTTTGCATTTCATCTTACATGTCATTATCTTTTCCAAGCCCTAGCTTCGTGGTGAACCACTCTTCTAATTTGCAATCATACCCTAGGATACCCTATTGTTAGATCTCTTGCCTCTATTCTTGGGGTGAGATCTCTAGGGCCATCCTTGAATGTGAAGTATAGAAGATTGTTGCCCTAGGTCCTAAAACCCTAGTGGAGACAAAATCCTATCTTACATTTCCCTTTGAAAAAAATCCTTTAATCATGTAACTTTGGCTTTTTAAATGTAGTTGTCTCTTCTATGTGGGCTTTACGAATGTGTGATATGTGGCTCAAAAAATAATGTATGATATCAATATACCACTCATCTTGAGATACTACATCCAATACATATTAGTGACATGATAGGCCTAGATCCACTTCAGACATGGTTTTAGTTTGCACTTGTCATCTAACAAGTTTTATGGGGATTATTTCTATGTCAAATTCCTAAAGTATAATAACCCACTTTCCCCTATTGTCTCCTCACTCATTTTACACGAGTAAATTTTTCACATCTATGACTAGTGAAGTTACATGACTTTTTAGAATATAATGGAAAAAATTAGTAACATCTCTCACCAAATCATAAGCCTATTTCTCAACAATAGGATACTTCAATTCTACATCCATGAATGGTGCCCTCATGAAAGCAATGTGTATTTCATATGAAGGATCTTTCCTCTAAGTAAACATGACTGTGAACATATGGTCTAATGTGAAAGAATAAATGTAAAATGGTTTGGAACAATTAGGACTCACTAGAACAAGGGCATCTACAATAGCCTTCTTTATGTTTTTTAAATGTAAGATTAACTTTAGGTGTCTAGTTTATTTAGCATCCTTTTTCAACATTGTATTTAAAGGTCTTACATTTTGTGTGAAGCTTGTGATGAAGTTTTTAACAAAAAATATCTTACAAAAAAAGGCTTCAATTCTTTCTTCCTAGTTAGAGATTATATCTTCATGATTGCCTCTACTCATTGTACATCAACTGGCATCCCATGTGCTAGGATAAGATGACCTAGAAGTTTACCTTTTGTCACCTTGAAAGCACACTTCTTTGCATTCAAGGATATCCCATGATCATTACATCTTTATAGTCTTTCCTCATATCTTCTATGTGATCACCTCTTGGATGGATTAACTGCTAGTCAAACATACACAGAGCATGATAAACCATGTTGTACTATTAGTTGAGCTTCTTACTAACGCGGTTACTTCTAACCAAGGTAGTAATTCAAAAAACTTTAGAACAAGTTCATCAAACATCAAACCAATAATAACCACTTCTTTTTCTTGGGTGTGCAACATATGTGCACATACTTGATGAGAAAAGGAAGAAGATGAACATGAAAAATTCAAAGTGTGTCTTTCTTCAATATGTGTTGTTTGGGCTCGTGTATTGTGAAACTAAAATATGCAGATGTTTTGCTTTAATTTTTGCAATCAAAAGCCCCCAAAATGTGTCCAATAAAAGCATCAGATATCAAGAATGTTGATCTGATGATGATCAATCAAATAAATTATCATGTTAGCTACATTTATTTATGGTATGAGTGTCTTAGCATATATTAAATTGTTTCATATTAAAAGCTAAAGCAACCAAAAATACTTATAATCTTGATTCTTGTTAATCTTCTTTTCTCAAACACAAGCATAATTAAACATACATTAAATGGTACTATCTACATTACTGTCAATCAAATAAAGCAAGTGAAGGAGAAGGAGAATATAAATGAATGAAGGAATTTTAAAATTTTAATGACGTTCATGAGACTAACTATCTATAGAACCCAAAATCGAATCTTTAACCATTTTCAACTTCCTTTCCAGATCAACTCTCCTATTATAAATCTTTACCAAAGCGATCTCCAGAAAAATGCTCAAAAGACAAAGCCCGCAGTGGTACAACTATTGAAGGATTTTCAATCTGATTGATTACTTTCGGGATTGTGGTTATCCTCGTACGTAGTGATCACTAATTCTTACCATTGTAATAATTAAGTAAAGAAATAACGTGTTCCTCACTTATGCGGGTGATTTGATTTCCCTCCATGCGGAGCAGATAACGTAATTACAAGGGACAAATGCTGTCGTTACAAGGTTCGTCACTCGCCTCATCGTACGATAATTTCTTCTGGGGATCAGAAATCTACACCCTAATCCGCTTGAACGACCACACAATCATGTCCTACATTAACTGGTTTGCTGGTTTGCTGTCTTTTCTCTATTTCGACTTATGGGTTGGGTTAATTATTGCACTATGCCTCACTATATAGTTTGACCATCTAGCATGATTGAACAGTGGATTTTGATTTGCTACTGGACTTAATAATTCTGACGTGTGAATGATTAGGTAAAAAATGTGATTGCCACTGTGTTAATATATTTAGGGTGTTAGTGAATAAGTATTATAATATTATGTTAATTGATAGAGGAGGATTTAATATAGAAAATAAATAGATAGATATATTGGTAGATATTAAAAATAGAGAGTGTAATTATATTAATATTTTTCTTATATATTGAGAGTATGATAATGGATAGGGTTGGAGTGTTGGAATCTACAAAACACAAAATAATTTAAAATGTAATGCAATGAATGTAAACTATGAAAACTATAAATATAAATGATTATGAAATCAAAGTAGTATAATAGAGTTAGTTTCTTAGGAGAAAAATGTAAATGTTCAAAAACAAAACTAACATAGAGAGAGCTCCTATTAGCATGAATGAATCCATAAGCTAGAGGATTATACATATTTGTAGGTGTATTTGATGCATGAATCACGTATATGACATCTCCAACAGTTATGAGTTAACTCGTAATCACTCCCAATCAAGAGGTGAGTTAATGTGATCTAACAAAGAGAAATGTGTCACTTAACTAATATTAGTCAAGGATTGACTAGAAATTGGTGGCACTTATTTACCTAAAGTCAATGTGAACACATATCATTACTAGCTACCTGGAAGAGAAAAAAAAAAAAATTATTATCTTGAATAAATTTAATAGCTATGTGCAATATAACAATTAGGATGAACATTATCTTAGGTGAAGTGAAATATATAAATTAAAGCCCCCCCATATGTGTAACATATAAGGAAAGAGAAATGATCCTATGAACAAGACCATGTTAGGTACCCATGTAAAAGAAGATCTCTCATAAATGAAGAAAATGAGAAAAACCATAGGAAAATCCATTTTTCCTCCTATTTCCCTCAATTAAAGGAAAGAAAATACCCCCCTAAGGTTAGGTGGATGAAAAGACGGGTCTCAAGAAATAAAGCTTGATGATGTACCCATGTAAAAATAGAACCCCTCCAAAGAGAAGAAACCCCCCAAGAAGAGAGAAGGGACACCTCCCAAATGATAGAGGAGAGAAAAGGGTAGATTGTGCTACCTCCAAAAATAAAGTTATTTCTTGATGTCCTTGCACTTGCATAAAGAATCCACATGATGGAGAGAATGATAATGCAAAATATTTTAGAACAATTGTTGAAGTAGGTCCCTTTGCAATGAATGATACACCTTCCTTTGAAAAGAAATAAAACTAAGCTATAAGTCTATTGTATTCCCACTCCAAAGGGGGATGGAGGGTGAGAATAGGAAGATATTTGGAAAACATGATCATGTAATTCCAAGATAGTGCTTAAATTTTTCAAAGTTTGATCAAGACTCATAGGCCTAATTGTGGAAGATGTTAATGTGGAAGAATAAAATGGAGATGGAGTAGAAAGGTTTATAAGTACCTCATTATATCTAAAGATAAACTATCATCCTAGGAATAAAGAGAAATTTAAATAGGTCCCAATACTGAAACTTTGTAAGGTACTTATTCTCAAAGATGGTCCTCTAAAGAGAGGCAAAGAGAACCCCCAAAATAGAGTAAAAGTACATCTCTCTATGCTTCTCAACAAAGACAATCCTAAATGATCATAGGGTATCATGTCTAAAAATTGAAGAGGCACAAGACAATCTGAAACAGGATCATCTGGGAATGGTTGAGTATTAGGATCTTTGTGTATTTCCCAAATTTTAATCCAAAGAGTATATGGACACTCAAAATGATCAATAGCATCCAAAGTGGCATCATCGATATGCATTGTAATAACTCCTAGAACATTATCCCTTTTACAATTCCATGCAAACTTCTTACTATCAATACCAAGAAGGGGAACAAGATTATATAGATATGGCAAAGGTGAAGCCATCTCAAGTGCTTCAATATACCATCTCTCAATTGTGTATAGTTCCCCCTTTCCAACACAATCACAATAGGACGCAATAAAAACCCAATAATCAATTATAACAAATCTCCAAAAAATACAAAGACAGTAACCTTCAAGAACAAATAGAAACTCCCCAATACTGCAAATGAAGTGAAACTAATATCAAAATTCAATGAATTAAAAGCACCACCAAATAGAAAAATATGAGAGAAATTCCTCAACCACTACAAAGGTGATAAAAATACCTTTCCATTGATATATGGTTTACGAAAATCGACCTTCGTTTGCAATTTAGATATGCAAAAATGAAAAAAAGGCCTATAAATGAACTTTCAAAATCTTCTAGAGCTCTCAGTCACACCATATGACCACATTCATCCTTGATAGCAAAATAAATAACCCCAACCAATCAAGTCTCACCAAGCTACCAACAAACTTGGTTTAGTAGAGCTCAATCAACAAGCACCAATCACCACAAACAGGAGACAACCTCTTCACAATCTAAGTTTTGCTCACAAAATTAGGAGGCACTTCAAATCTATTTAAGGATCCAAAAACAACCTCTTGCAAACACTGTGGGATTAAAATCCCAAACAACTTCAAACACAAGGGGCCCACCTCCACTTATGCACACTTTGAAACCCTAAAATGAAATATTTTAGGGAAAACTTTATAAAGTTTGAAAAAAATTTCTACATCAGTGAAAAAACTCACCCCTCTTCAACAAAGAATCGAGCCTGTGTGTCCAAAAGAACATATTGGCAATGAATGGCGGAAAACTGCTCTAGGAATTGAAACACAATCACAAATAGTTGCAATCATCCTAGAAAATCATGTAGCCACCTCCCAACACAAAAATCATGGCCACAAATGAAACTCACAACTCACAAAAAAATAAAAATCGGCCTCAAGGTAGAGAAATTGGCCTCCAAATAGGGAAATCATTCCCTCTTATGCAAATTTTTGGGGAATAATTTCTCCCACGTGGTCAAAATTCTAGAAGAGAAACTTCTAGACTCTTGTGCCACTGACCTCCAGACCATGCTTGTGATTTTACTATTCTATATTCTACAAAACTCTAAAGACCTATATAAATAGAGGCAGATGCAATGTTGTTATTCACTCCTAGATGGAGTCCAGCTTTGTAGAGCTATAAGGAGTCAAAAGTTGTATGGTTGTATGTTTGTGAAGGAGCAGAAGCTCCAAGTTATAATGTTAGTATGTTAAGAATGAGCAACAGCTCATAAGGTGATTGTAAGAATCACTGTAATGTGTTTTGATTATCTAATATAATCTGTGTTTGTCATTTTAGTCTGCTCTATCCTCTCCCCTATTTTCTACATGTGGTATCAGAGCCGATGGTGAACCTGAGGAGAAGCTAAAAATGCCACTGTTTTGTTTGTGTTAGATGATTGGAATGCAAATGCTAAGGAAATCGCTATAAAGGTGTTTGAGGTCACTGTTTGGATTGCAACAGTTTAAGCCAAGTCACTAAAGCTTCCAGAGAAGCCGTTGAAGAAAAGGATGTCGATCAGGTATGAAGGTTGCAGAATATAATTCATTGCAGTCTGAAGACATTGTCAGAAATTTGATGGCAAGGAAAAACTGCCATAGCAGTTAAGGGGAGATTCGCAAGAGGCTCGTAGCCAAGTAGAACCTATGTCTTGAAGGTTGTCATGTAGAAATAATAGAAGATGCCAACTGAAAGAAACTGAGATTGTAATGTTAATTAGTGGTAGAAATTAGGGGCGAGTGTTGGGGAATAATTTCTCCCACGTGGTCAAACTTCTAGAAGAGAAACTTCTAGACTCTGCCACTGACCTCCAGACCATGCTTGTGATTTTACTGTTCTATATTCTAGAAAACTTCAAAGACCTCTATAAATAGAGGCGGATGTAATGTTGTTATTCACTCCCAGATGGAGTCCAGCTTTGTAGAGCTGTAAGGAGTCAGAAGTTGTATGGCTGTATGTTTGTGAAGGAGCAGAAGCTCCAAGTTATAATGATAGTATGTGAAGAATGAGCAGCAGCTCATAAGGTGTTTGTAAGAATCACTGTAATTTGTTTTGATTATCTAATATAATCTATGTTTTTCATTTTAGTCTACTCTATCCTCTTCCCTGTTTTCTACATAAATCGCCCCTCAATAGATTGAAAGGGTTGAATCGACCTTCAATATAAAAATTTGTGCCACCACTACAAAATCGTGACCTCTTGAATAATAGATTCAAGCGTAGATTTTCACGTGCCCTACACTGATACACATCGATCCTTAAGAAGCAATATGTGGCCTGCAGCTAGGCAGCAAAAGCTCCACGAAAAAAAATGCCACACTCCCTCCACAAATCATTCAAATCGTTGTCTCTTTAGGAAAAAAATGCTTCTCCGGCTCATGCAGCCCCAAGAGATGACAAAATCGTGCCCAGATGAAGAGGACACACCCTCAATCACCAAAAAAAATGACGCTCCTTGCAGATTGAAATGCCTCTCTCCACAGAAAAATTTGCCTCCTAAAAAATGGGTTTTCATAGAGATCAATCCTTCAATAGAGAAATTGTGACTTCAACAAGTAGAACCGCACCCTTTAATGCTCACAACAGAAAACAAGGTATATCACAACCTTAAAGTGAGAATGCCTTCTCGACTCGAGAAATCATTCCCAACCACAATGAATAGTTCACAACCTTCAAATCTGGAGATGAAAATTGAATTCACTAGCAAGAGGAATTGAAATTGAGGCAATTTTGAAATTTACAAAATTTTAAATGCCAAAAAACAAATCAAATTGATCTCACAGATCTCTAGCGAAAACTCTCAGGAAGGAGTTGCAGTTGGGTTGCTTTGATACCATGTGAGAACAAAGCACCTAGGAAAATCAACTACAGAATAACCTTCACGAGATAGAGAGGAGCACCATGCTACTTTGCAAAGAGATAAATGAAATATGAGATGATATTACATATTGTACACATTTCCTTAAGAAGGCATAAAAGGCGGGTGACGGGTGAGAAACTTCCCAGCATGGGAAAAACTACTCGAATAACAAAATGCAAAATTATGCCTAAGTTAAAACTTAAGACTAACGTAAATGTAATTTATTCTAACAAAAAATATATTCATTCTCCATCTAATATTGGAACTTCTTCAAAGAACCTTTCACATATGAATGATACTAAGACTATTATCCTTCCCCTCCTTCTAAATACCATATGTAGTTGAGGACATTCCTACTACACCAATTACTAGTTTAGAGTTGTTTCTTCAAGATCTTCCAATGAGTATTTGTAATAGGATTATATATATCTTCATGATTCACCTCACGAGGCAAATTCCTACCAAACACATTTTCTTTGTTTGTAGAGACTCATATTTTAGATCTAGATAATACTATTGAGGACATTAATTTCCTCTTGTGAGACATTCATCTATCAAATGTATCTTCATTAAAGTTTAGGTTATTTCTCAGGGGCTTCAAATTATTATTTTTAGTAAGGTCCTTTATGTCTATAGGATGCACTTTATTAGGGGATCTACTTACTAAATATTTTGCATATTTTTGTGTACTCTCACCATTTAGATCTTGATGACACTACTAAGGATATTTAATTTTTCTTTATGGAAGCTTTGATGTTGTTAATAACATGGAATATAGTTCTTAAATCTTGTGATCCACCATCATCATCATTCATGTTGAAACCTTCTTTAAAAGTACTTAGTTCTTGATTCAATTCTCATATAAATGCTAGGAGTCATTCTAGGTCCTATTTGGTAGTTGATTTGATTCATTAACAAGTAATAAGATGCCTTCTCTAGTCACAATCTTAAGCCAACAGGTGTTATCTCCTAAAATCTTTGAGGTTTGAAATGAACCTAATCATAGTTGATCAAAATTCTCATGTTATCTTTTCTTCTTATGAGCCTTTATCCCAACATATGACCATATATGGTATCCTAAAGATTTTGACCTGATCACTCTTGTCAAACTATATTTTCACTATTTTCTAGTGCTTTGTAAAATGTTCAATGGGATTGTCTCTTTTTTTTAGATGCAACAATTGGGGGATCCTGGCTTCTAATTTGTTATTAGTGTCAAAGTAGTTCTATACAAACTAAAGCATAAGAAAATTTATAGGATTTACTAGAAGCAAAGGATGAAGACCATATACAAGATGGCATGGTAAAGTCCTAATACTGACTTGACTCTTGTTCCATTAACCCATAAAGTGTATTTCAACATTACATGCCATTCTCTAGGGCTCTTTCCTAAGAACTTTTGAATAATGTCTAATAGGTTCTTATTTGTTGATTTAGTGAACCCATTTCCTTATGGATTATTGCTAGATGAAAAATTTAGTACACATGCTCAAATGTCTAATTTAAAAATTTTATGGATGAAAATGTGGGTCCATTATCACATATTAAAGAATAAGGGCCTCAAAGCCTTGTCAGCATATCCTCTTCCACAAATTTGATAACTACCTCAATCTCACATTATTACAAGTCTAGGTTGTGGTTGTAGACATCTAAATTTGGACACTTAATTTATCCAAATTCATCCCCTTTCGTCTTATTTTCGTTAATTAAATAATACTACTATTATTTAATTAATATACTTAATTCTGCCAAATCCCTAAGGTATTTAATCAATAATACCTTATCTTTTTATTCCTCCTTCTATCAATTGAATTAAATAAATCTATTTATTTAATTCCCTTCATGTCACATCCTCCATCGTTTTTATCTTATCCTAATCCTTCTTGTAATCCCATCATTAAGGTGTGCACATGCCTAATCCTTGATTAGGATGTGTAACATCCTCCAACTTTTGCAAATTGGCCTCTAATCTTTCTTAGCCACCTAACCTTCCTCTAACCCCTCATCAACTTGTCTAATCACCCCCTTTAGTCAAATCTTCCCATCTCCCAAGGAATTTTTAATTCCTTTTTGTCTTCCCAAAGTCCTTTGAGGAATTTTTAATTCCACTCTCATCTTTCAAGGAATATTAAATTCCTTTTCTCTTCCCCATGTCCTTTATAACATGTGTCCTTGGTCAACCTTATTAAAGGCTTTCTCCTTTTGGGCAAGGCACTCCACTTCCCCATGTGAATTTTTAATTCACTTTTAATCCCCCAATGCACCCAAAAGGAATTTTTAATTCCTTCACTTCTTCCCACATGTCTTTTCACCCACATGGGACAACGACATCTTTTATGAGGAGATCTTGTCCAATCCCAAGGTACTTTGTACCCCCCTCCATGTCATGTCCTTTCTTTCCACCTCATTTCCACCTCATCTTTCTTAAGCCTCTCCCCATGCCACATGTCAAGATGTGAGGGCTTGTGAGCTCTCAACTCACCTTAGCCCTACATCTTGATATTTGGTGGCTCAATCTTGGCCATCATCTCCTCTAGAATTCTCAAAATTCCTATAAATACCCCCTCTTTTCTCTCATTTTAGAGGGGGGAGATCATTTTGCTAGCCAAACTCTTGCAATTTTGTTTCTCAACCTACACTTAGCCATTTTCATGTTTTCATCCACTTGCACTCATCCTCACAACATCATTTAGCTTGCATCTTGTGCCATCCAAGGAGCATACACATCAAAGATCGAAGGGCCAACCAAATGATCGATTCGAGATGAGCTATAAAGTTCCATTTGTTGCTTTTTATCTTGTGTTGATTCCAACTTAGGCTAATCTTGAGGTGTAGGTTGTTTTGGTGTTTATTTGCACTCTTTAGTTTGCTGCTTGTTTTCTAACACTTAAATTTGACCTATCACATTTTTGGCACGCCCGGTGGGACCCACAAATGGGTCTCTTTCTTTCACGTTTGCTATTTTTTGAATTTTTGCAGGTTCAGGTTATAGAGTGGCGGACCTGTCCTCCGGTGGCGGACCTGTCCTTATCCAGTGGCAGACCTGTCCTCCGGTGGCGGACCTGTCCTTATCTGGTGGCGGACCTGTCCTCCGGTGGCAGACCTGTCCTTATCCGGTGGCGGACCTGTCCCTGCAGAGTGGCAGACCTGTCCTCCCGAAGGTGAAATTTCAAGTTTTTGCTGATTGTCTTTTGGTAAACTAGGCACATAGTTTAATTAGTGGGGTCAACAAACCTTGTTTGGTGTGCTTGTGGAAGGCTATTTGATGTATCCAATCCCCTTGCACCATTTGGCGATCCTAGGTGACGAGAAATTGTAGCTTTCCAAGTCCTTGAGTCACCCCATTTTTCATTTTCTTAGTGGGACCTACTTGGGGATTTCATCACCCCAAGGGACGATTCCAACCACGCTTACCGATGGGGTATATAAAGGGGGGAGAGCGAAAGTTGTACCCCAATCCAACCACGTTGTAATTAGCGAAGCGTCGGGATGATGTGAAGAGTTGGTCCAAGCCTTTAGTATCTCGCTAAGGTTCCCGACTCACGCTTGTAACGGGTTGGTGTTCACGGTTTGGGCCTCACATACCGGGTGTATATCGAGGACTCCTTAGCAACCATGTTCATCCTAGAGTAGAAAACTTTGTTGGCCATACCCGTTTCTACTAATCTTAGGGTTGTGCTGTCTAAATTGTCTTTCTCATGCAAAACCAGTCATTATCAATGTTTGCTATATTTTGGGTCCTTTGCCTTACCCATCCATCAAAAAATTGAGCTTAAACTTATCCTTTGGCGGACCTGTCCTTATGCTTTGGTGGACCTGTCCTTATAGAGTGGCGGACCTGTCCTTCTGCTCTTTCTTCCAGGGGTTGCCATTTCCACACCGTTTATCCAAT
>VDFB02271358.1:296115843-296146204 GCA_007258455.2 Sequoia sempervirens
CGATATGAGTGTTGAACGTTTAGGGACTTTGGATCACTGCTAGACTTAGGGTTTCATTTTGATTGGTTTGATTTGGGTAATGAACTTGTAAACCCTAATATGTAAGATGTTATCTTTAGGATGAACTTGTTCAGTATTGCTTATTTAATAGAGGTATGAGAAAGGATGCATTCCCATACTCCCTAACAAAACAAGGTGATTTTGCTTGATGATTTACCCAAGTCTAGAATGAGATCTTCCAAAGCTCTAAAGTTGTTTGTGGATGGACTTTGACAAATGTTTGGGAATTTGGATGAAGTGTTTGATTTGATCCTAAATGAACCTAGGAAGGACTTGCAAGTTTACTAGACCAAGATAGTGAAGAACATTCCTTTCACTTAGTAATTCAATGTCAAAAGACCAATGTTTGCATGAAAATCATATGACCAAAAGATACCAAGAACATGTGTGGGGTCCAATTTATTTAATCTTTGCTTAATGGATTCTTTTTACCACAAACACACTCTTGATTAGGTTTTCAACTGAATGTCCAATGTCTTAATTCTTCAAACCCACAGTATGTTATGTGAAAATTTGATGAACTCAAGGCAAGGGTTGTACCTATTGTTTACTTTAGTAGACAAATCGAGATGTAATCCAATGTTTAGAAACCTCTAAGGATGTAAATACCAAGGGAAAGCAATAACATATGGATTGAGTCAATTGTATTTGTCTCCTAAAGGGTGTGAAATTTTGATGATGATGTTAAGTGTTTGCTTCCAAGATGTTTTCTATCAAGCAATGCATTTTGTAACCCAAGAATAAGTAATAACCATGGATGTAAGACAATATTTGTTGATTCTACCTGGGACAAGTCCGGGCCTACAATTATCTTTAGTGAATACTGTTAGATGTTCGACCCTCCATGGCTCAGTTAATGTCAATCGGGTAGCCAAGCATCAACAATCATGAAACTCCCCATGGTGACATGCTTTCCATTTCTACTAAAAGACAAGAAAACTGGTATGCTTTAGAATGACCATTCTTGCACCAACAAATAGATATGATTTTGGAAAATTCTAGCACATGGGTTTTAATAAGGACATTCCGTTCGTGGAGATTGACCCATACAGAAAGAGTCCCCTTTCAGATCCATCTTGTCGGAATCAACTGCGTGATATTGGCATTTACTCCAATACCCACATTTATATCCTAGTTGGAAATACTCTTGGATTTAGAGTGTTACCAGTTGAGTCGTTCTCTTGGGTGAGTACTTTTTCCCCAAGGCAGGCCCTCTAGGATAAACAAAAGCGAGTAAAGACAATATTCGTAACTCGATCAATATTTGTTGGAAACAAAGAGAGAGAATGTACGCAATAATGCCCCCACACACACTCGCACAAGATTTTGTTCAATTTTAGGCCCAAAATGAAGTGTGGAGGTAATCTTTTATGCAACTTAATGCCATCAAAAATAGTTTTGATTCTCAAGATCGTCGTGAAGTGCGAGAGAAGTGCATACACCTTTTAAGTGAAATTACTCTGCAAAGAAGATTACAAAAAAACAAAAGCACTTGTTCATTTTAACCTCAAGGAATAAATGAATTCCTTTTTTTTTAAGCACCAACTTTGAAGTGTGAGATTGATTGTTCGATTTTAGACCTCAAAACCCAAATTCTAGTGAATTTTTAACATTCATTTCTTAATCCAACTTTGAAAACAATGATTTAGTTGGTTTAAAACATAAAATTAAAGTAGTAAATGGAGGCTCTAGGCTATTATAATAAGCATTTAAAAATGATTTTTCAAGTTTAAATGTCCAATGCTTTTTCACTCAAATTTGCTTGGATTTATCCACCTTGGTGCAAAGTAGTTAGTCATAGCAAATTTGAATTTTGTATAATGACCCTATAAAATAAATGATGTTAGTTCAAGATATCTACACAAAATTCATTTAGAACATTAATCCTTTGAATGAAGCTAGAAATTCACAAAAACCTATGACATAAAATTAAACTTGACAAAGAAAAGTTTCCTCACTGACATATTTTTTGCAAACTCAAATTCCAAATGATCACTTTTAACAAGCAGCTTGGTTCAAGATTGTCTTGCATTGAATGCTTGAGAATGCTACATTTAGGCACTCCTTCTGTTTCTTCACACACATTCAATACATTAAATCTTAGAAAACCATCAATATTGAAACATGAATGATAATGAGGTATAAACATTGATATGATAGAAAGACTTTGTCCATCACTTCCAAAAAAAATCATTAATGCGAACAACAATAATATAATGAGAAAGATAGTGATATTACCAAGAAGAGAAAATATATTAATAAGAATTCAATAGGCGATACATGACAACTTACAGTAAAGAGTGGATGGCTGTGATTGCTTGAGTCACAAGTTGTTGACTAAGAATACATCAAGCCAACCTTTTTTTTTTTTGGTTTTATTTCCAAGTATTTCCTTTCATATTGATTGCTATGTATGGCCTACGATGACTTTGTATAATTGCACCAAATGTAGGAGACAACATGCGAAACTGTTGTGATCTTATAAACTTTCTAACAACAAAATCAGCAGGTGGAAATCAAGAGCAGAGAGGCCGAAGGAGACGAAAAAGGCTCAGACTCAAAAAGAAAGGCACAGAAAAAGAAAAATGTATTTAGTATTAAGAGACTAAAATGCATTGCACAAAAGAAGATTCACGATGCTCACTGCTCTAATGACATAATAGTGAACTCATTATATTGTGATGCAAAGAAATATATGACACCCAAGTTATGAAAAGCGTGGCGATTGGATAGTTGCTTGGAGTGTCACACACAACATAATGAAAGGAGTCATTGAAATGACTTCAAGGGGGATGTCAGAGGGCTTGGCGTCGCTGTGGATGGTGATTTATTTTCGGACTAACCTGCAACTTAATCACTGAAATGGCCAATATTAAATGCAAAAATTGATATATGTGCAAATCCGAAAAATGAGCCTATCATCCATAAGTATGTTGATCGAAGAATAGGGGACTATTATTCAATTGATGCCTAGCTTAATCTGCCAAGAACAAACTCGTCCATGTGCTAAAGTCTTTATCAGAGCCAACAAAAAACTCATCCAGATTATTACACCTACCTTCTATATCCAAATTACATCAAAGTCACAAAGGTCAATGGAACTCTGAATAATAAAAAGAAAAAGCATGTTCAGTATAGACAATAACAAGTTGTCAGGTAGAGACAATTCCTATCTCCATATTCCAATTGTGAACGCATTTTTTTCTACTATAAAGGCATTCCACTGCCTACACTTTACCAGTCAAGAGCCCCAAATCACTCTATTGTTGGCATTGATAAAATGATATCAAGATTGCTAAAAAAATTGAGACCAATGGGATTGATTAGAGTTGTTCTGGATGCGTTTAGTCAAACTATATAAGACTATCGAGAATGTAAGATTTGAGAACTAGGAGCATGAGTGCGACTGCTTGCTAGAGATCTTGTAGGAATAAAGAGTCTCTAGCGGGGCACTAGGGACCTTATGTGCTATGCCAAGATGGATCGTAGGAGATCTAACAAATTTCTTGAAGGAGATCTAGCAGATCTATCAATGGCAGTGTACCAGCAACTAATCACTTTCAAAGACTTTCAAGCTATTGAGGCAGAGATCGTCTTAAAATAGAGATCAGTATAAAGACACAGTGAGAACATGTCCCCAAGGCAGAGATCATCTTAATACATTTTCAACTAGGCACCGTCGAAAGCACAAGTAAAAAAAAAAAGAGAATATACTCCCATTAAGCGCGCCATCACAGGTCAAATTTATGAATGCATCAGGTGTTAACCATCAGATGTTAAATTTATGAATGCATAGTCTACCTATTTTTCATCTATTTATCAAAAATCAAGGAACATTGGAATCAAGGGAAAATTGCTTTAAGTCATATTCAGAACCTATAAGCAAAATGTTAAAAAAAAAATCTGCAAACAAAATGTTAAAAATTTGCAAGGAGCCCTCCTTCTAGTGCCATATGTAGCACCATTTTAAATCTGCAACTTTAAACTCTATTTTATAGTGTATATCATTATGAAGTTTAAAGAAAACAAACAAAATAGTACTCTTTATGAAATAATCCATTATGCTCTACAAACAACACAAGAAATCAAGTTAGTTGAAATTCTAAAAAGCATAATGAATAACCCATTCCATAGTGGATTGGTGTCACTTGTGAGAAGTGACCCTTTCCCATCCCTTGATAATGCTAATGATGAGGATGTAATAGACAAAATCAGTTCTCAATGTTAAGAGAGTGACTTTTCATAAGCTTTGTAGATGATTTGATGAAGAACCAACCCTTTTATTTATAGATTTTTAAGTTGAAAGAATGCTCATAAGAGAGAAATGTGGGATAATGATTAGACCAATGAGATGAGGCCACTTGTCACATTATGATAGGTTGAGGAATGTGCAAGTTTTGGCCAATGTGCCAAAGAGGGGGAGATTGAAATTTGAAATTGTGAATTAAATGTTGAGAGGGGGACATGAAAGAGAGAAGTTATTGCAATGTTGGAAGGGACAAGTCAACTTGTCTTCATATTCAAACTTGAAGGAATATTCCATTTTATGCCAAGTTGAAAGAAAATGATGAATTTATAAATGAATTAAAATGATTTATTGGTGCAAGTGGGAAAAGCTAGAGGATGTGATGGGTGGTTAGATTAGGTTAATCAGGATTAGCTTAACTTAGATGATGATTAGGGGATTTTGACCCATTTGACTTAAATATTTTGATTTATTTAAATCAAAAGGGATGGAAGGTGATTTTAGATTTAATTAAATAAATGCTTGATTTAATTAATCAAGGAGGGTGATGTCAAGATCAAATTTGATTTATTTAATATAAGTTGGTGACTTTAGGAGATTGTGCAGACACCGAAATTTGGTTTAGGCCTACGATTTCCATATTCTTCATTATTTCTATTCTTCACGGTCATGATTAAATAATGTCAATTATTTAATTAATTCACCTTAACATTAATTCTTCTATTGATTAAATAATCTTAATTATTTAATTAATTCATCTTCTTTTAATTCTTCTATTGATTAAATAATCTTAATTATTTAATTAATTCACACTTTTCGTATTCTATCTAATTAATTAAATAAATGCTTTTTATTCAATTAGATTACTAATTAACCTTATTCTTTTGTCAAATTAAATAAATCTTATTTAATTTACTCTTTATCATATTTCAACTATAATTAAATAAGTTCTTAATTTATTTAATTATTCATTTTGAGTCCCTTCATCACTTAATTAAATAAATATTATTTATTTAATTATTCTTCAAATATCGAGTCTTGAATTAAATGAATTATTTAATTCATAAATTCTATTTTAACACATTCCTCTATATTTTAGATAATTATGTGAGTTATCTAAGTATTCACTTTTACTCGACTCAACATCTATTTTAATCGTTCAGTTAATCTTTGATTTAATGTCTAAGTGGCTGTCTCGAGTAATCTCTTCGTCAAATCATGCAATCGTCCAGTTCTAACTCATTTGCATGCACATGCAGATTAATTAAATATTCTTATTTAATTAATTAAATGTTGTGCGTGCGTTCGAATAGAGAGTCGCTTTAATCAATCATTTATCTTTGTCATGCAAAGATATTTCTAAGGTTTTCGAATGCTAAACTGAAGATTAAATCATTTATTTAATCTTTAATTCTATTTCTAATTCGAATCACTCATGTCATCACTGTCAGTTATTAAAATTCATGTCTAATCAGTCAATCTCAACCATCCGTTGATCTTTCGATCTTGGCCTGTCGTTCGAATAATCAATTTTCTATAAATTGATTTGTCATTCTTCATTCCAATCTCTCTCGCGAATTTTGTAACTTTGGAGAGCACTTTGTCTTGAATCTTCGATGTTTTGCTAAATCACTATCATAGGCTATACTTCCACGAACTTGAAAATCTGAGGGCAATTATACTACACAAGCAAAATGGAGAAGGGAAATCGAGATGAATCATGGAAATATGTTTGAAAATTGGTGAGATTGTTCTAGTTTTAATTACGTTTTTACTTTCCCATGTTCTTTGTTGCTTAACGAATGAATTTGCATTTTAGATTTTAGTATTGTATGCATGTGTGCTTCTAATCAATCCTCCTTCTGTGTCTATTGTGCAAATGCCTTTTCATTTTCAGCGTTACATTTGGTGAACCCGACGTGAAGACACCATCTTCGCGAATCCGTAGATCTTTTAATTTTTTTGTTTTTCCAGATTTTTCATACGGAATGACGCATGTGAAGTTTCTGCACTGCAATTGACTTTCTGAACCACATGTGAAGTTTTTGCACCGCAATTAGCTTTATGAACCACATCTGACAAAGAAACGACACATCTGACGATTCCTAAACCACAACTGGTTTCCCGAGCCGCAACTGAAAAAGAAACAACGCATCTGACTGGTAACAAAGTGACACAATTGAATGGTAAAATTTTATTTCTGCTTTCAGCAATCTGGAATTTTCAATTGATTTTCGTGTTACTAATATCTTATTTTCAGCGTGTGGCCATTTGGAGTTAACAAGCTTTTGCAGGATGATTGACGAAGACAATATTGAAAATTACTAATGAGATTTTCTGCAGAACGCTTGTCAAAGACCCTAGTTAAATTTTAAGACAGATTGTTTGGTAGCGTAACAAATCTTTCGTTTGGTTAAAATTAACAAGTTTCTACTATGTTTGGTGCGAAAGCACAAGTCTGGTTACCCTTACGACTTGGTATATCGAAGTATCCTCTCCCCTTGCACATTCATGCGATCCTGGGTGTAAGAGAAACGGTTACCAACTCTAGAACTTGGGCCTATTCTGGTGGGAAAAAGTACTCACCCCGGGATGACTCAGACCGGTAGCACCCTGAACCCGAGGGACTTCCAGTTGGTATATAAAAGTGGGTTCTTGGGGAAACCCCAAGAATCACGAGTGTGGTTCTGATGAGATGGATCCGAAAGGGGACTCGCGCCGTATGGATCACACCCCACGAACGAAATGCCAAAATTAAATACCCTTTGTTGTAGAGACCAACCTATTTGTGGCCGTTGCTTGGTATTAGTGCAGGGTACAGTATCATGCCCGAAGATACTCACTACTGATCCCCTTGAGTAGAGATAGCAGTTCTTGGGAGGTCATTGCCCAAAGAATTCAGAATTGGTGTGCTCGAAAGACGTTAATGAGCCATGGAGGGGAGCCAATGCCACCAAATTCCTAAGCTATCCACTCTCGAGAAGGAAAGGTGTTCATCACCAATCCAGGGTATTTCGGCAGGCTATACCAAGTATACAAACGCTAGGCCTTTGGCCTATTAGGATGTGCTTGTCTATTATCACTTTAAATGTTCTTTGAGTCTAAAATCAAAACTGAAAACACTTTGTCTTACGATTGTCTTTGATTGTCAGAATTTGATCATGGAAAATGAAGTCAGTTTAAATTTCATGTCACTGAAAAGTCACAGAGAGTCACAACTGTTCACCAGAAACACGCATCTAATTTTTAGAGTCGCATATGTTATTTTTGAGTCACATCTATAAATTCTGAGTCGCATCTGTTAATTTGGAGTCGCATCTGTCAGTTTGGCTCACTTCTACTTTGGAAAAACTGCATGCATTATATTCTGAGTCGCATCTAGTATATTTTGAGTCGCATCTGTCAGTTTGAACCGCAACTGTTAATTTTGAGCCTCAACTAAAAATTAAACGACGCATCTATCTGATTACCAGAAAACCAAAATTCATAGTCACTGTCTAGTCAACACGGTTATACCAGTTTCAGTGGTCTTCACACAAACAGTCTTTGAAACAGAAACCTGAAATGATTTGCTCAATCTTGCATCCTTTAGGTTCATTTAGTCATTACCATAGTTACCTTCATCTTAGGGTACATATCACCTTGCATTAGACTTCTAGAAAGGTCACTTTTACAAACTTTAGGAGTAGTCCACCATCTATACTCTAGAAAGGTCATAGTGTCAACGAAATCTTTCATTGAACCTAGTCTTATCATCTTATACCTTGTCCTACAGAGAGTTGTCCTAGCTCATCAGTCTAGTTAGGAAACTCAACTCGTCTTTGATCTACATCCTACATTGGTTCCTTGACTTAACTATATTGACACCTTGGTTTGACTTTATGCAGTTGGTCCCTTCATCTTGGGTTTATAGAATTGATCACTTTAGGGTCTTGCTTAGACTTTGCATCTTTAGAGTCTAGACTAGTGTCATCCTAGGACATTCCTTATTCTGCATATGAAAATCCCAAAAACATAGACTAGAGTCATACAGTTTCTAGATATAGTCTTGCATTTCCCGCATATTGAGCTTGTCTTACATGGTTGAAACTAGGTCTAAGAGAAGAGAGAGAAAACATGTCGAATCCAAACGAGTTAATCAATCCATTTTCTTCAAGACCTCATAAGACTCTATTAGACAAATTCACCACTAGAAACACTCAAGGACACATTTAAGTAGAGGACATAGAGGCTGCCGCATAGGACCCTGAGTTTGCCTCTTTTGTAGATGAGTACCTAGCAAATGATCGTCAATGGTTTTTAGGAAAATTGCTAGCTAAAGGTGCTACCTTACCTCCAGGATTTGACATTAGCACCTTACAAAATCAACCTACACAAGGGACAAATACCACAACTGCTAATACTACTATACCTCAGGTCAGCACGACTATGCCATCTAACACATCTACATAGAGTACAACAGTCCATACATCCCCATTTGGTACATCTAGCATGACATCGGGATTTAATTTCACTACAAGGGCATCATCATCCACTCCCAGTGGTCCTCTTATTGGGAGTAAAAGACCTAAAACGTCAGCCCATACATCATATGTCGGTGTCACAAGTGCACAATCAACAACTATACCTACTGCTAGTATCATGGGTACCTTACCACAGTCGATGGCCATACCTAGTGCTCAAATCACTAGTACTATACCAAAGATTACACAAACAAGGGGCATTCCCTCCTTCCAATATGGCAATCAAAATCCACTCTTCCAGACTAGTAGTTAGGGTCCATTTACATCGATTTCGAATTAGAACCCTTTTTCACATATTGGTAGTCAGAATCCGTCCACGCAGATTCCAAGTCAAAACCAATTTATTTTGATTCCGAATTAGAACCCTTTTTCACAGATTATTAGTCAGAATCCGTCCACACAGATCCCAAGTCAAAATCAATTCACCTCGATTCCAAATCAGAATCCATTTTCATAGAGTGGTACTCGGAATCCATTTACACAGAACCTAGGTCAACACTGATTTGTGCAGATACCAGACCAGAATACATTTACAAACATTCCAAATCCAAATCTGCCTCAGATACCAACGTTCAATCAAAACCCATCACGAGACTTTGGATTTCAGAATACATACATGGATCCGCATAATCCTCCTAGCACATCTTTGACCCAAGTTGACGTCCTACAAACACAAATGCACGCATTACAAACGCAAATGGATAACATGTCGGTGTCAACCAAGAAATTATTTTCACCAAAGGACATATGCCCATTCCCTTTTGATCGATCATTGTACATGACACCTTTCCCACACAGATATGTCATACTGAATCTTCCTAAGTACAATGGCAAACGTAATCCAGTAGAACATATCAGGGAATTTTCTACCATATGCATAGATGTCGATTACGACCCCACGTATCTTATGAGGCTATTTCCATGAAGTCTTGTAGGAGTTGCACTAGAATGGTTTTTGGGTTTAGATTCTGGCATTAGATCTTGGGGTGAACTAGTCAAGAAATTTGTGGAGCAATTCTCTTTCCACATTGACCATGAGATAAATATAGCAACCTTGTGCCACACAACACAAGACGAAGGTGAAACATTCATTGCTTTCTTCCAGAGATGGAGAACTATTGCTAGTAGGTGTCCTGGTGAAATACCCGAAAAACAAAAGGTTACAATGTTTCAAGAAAACCTTCATCGAAAACTCAGAAGTAACTTAAGGGTACATTGTTGCATATCTTTTCAGAACTAGTGGAAAAAGGGTATGTAATAGAGTAAAGAGCGATTCACAGTGCGTAGTTCCAAACGACAACATCCAATAGAAACCCAATCGTACAAAACACCCCCACTGATAAAAATAGATTCTGGTATCACAACAAAAATGTCACCAATGATGGGGTGGTGGATGCTAAAACATTACAAGCAAGACCCCTCCTCACATTACAAGGACCTCATACTTTTTCCAACACACTTAATGTTGTCAATCAACCTCCTAACAATACCCCAAATACTTTTGCCCTAGGGTAAACACTTTGACCGAGCTATGAACCGGATACAACCATTCAACAATACCCCACCCCAATGGGTTTGAACCTGGTGGCAAGAAACAACAATGCCACCTATAAACCATACCATGCCATTACCGGGCAACACGTCTCAAATACCAACGCCCAAACCCTCAAGGAGATTCTCAAAAACGCGGAGCGTTCACTCCCCTTTAGGGGTTCCCATTGAGCCGTTTGTTCAAACAACTGCTATAACATACCATACAAATCTAAAGAACCAAGACAATATGATCCAGGATAGTTTAAACCAACTTGGTGGGATGACAATGCCTTCTATGATTATCATAGGACTAAGGGATATACCCTACAAAACTGTCGACAACTGAAGAATATCATACAGGATCTTGTTGACAAGAGAATTATTGAGGTTAGTGGACAAAAACAAAAGACATCCAACATTGATCATCAAGTCTTTTCAAACCCACTACATGACCATGGGAAAGGAACTGTCCCCAGTTCGAGTACTAAGACCAATATGTCAAGCACTATATGAAAATGCAAACATGACTATGATAGCGGCAAAATCATTCATTACCTTCGCGCCACTGATCAAAACATCAATACCATTACTATCAATGCTAATCCTGAGTGCGCCGTTAATACTCATCGTACTAAGTTTACTATCCTAGGCCCTCCATCACAGCAAACACCTCAACCTTCCAAGTTACAATATAACCTATTTGACCAATTGTAGCTGACCCCAGCCCAAATCTCAATCTTGAATTGTTATATTTCCCCGGGACCATCTATCCTGATAGTGATTTACATGTAACACCACGGTCCCTTAATGACCTTGATGTCAATCGTTTCCAGGAAATGGTGGGCTACTTGAACAATAATCATCATGCCACATTTTTTGAACAAGACTATGCCAGAGATAAGATGAACCACAATGACCCTTTACATCTAGAAGTCCTTGTCGATGACACCAAGGTTAGACGAGTTTTGGTAGACGGCGGAGCAGGGTTAAATCTATGCACTTTAAAACTAATTAAGGCATTAGGTATCTCAGAAGCATGTGTAGACACCACTAAGAGTATTGTCATTAAGGCTTATGATGATGAAGAACGAAAACCAAAGGGGGTGGTAACACTTCCTATCAGAATTGGTCCCTCAGTATCGGAGACAGTTCCAGGTCTTGACCTTCACCCTCCTTATAACCTTCCTCGCTAGGTAGACCATGGATTCATGCCATGAAGGCGGTCCTCCACACATCAACAATGTCTTAAATTCCCTTACAATGGCACCGAAATAACTATAGATGGTGATCCCAATCCTTTCCAGTATTGCACCAATCTAAAGGAGATCCCTCAATGTCAAGTGCCAGTTAACCAAGAGGCCTCACCATCTAATCCATCTTCTTATGTTGACCCATCTACACTCACTCGAACATCTGTTTCACCCTCACTTCCTACCACTCCTAGGGTCGAGATCCAAGACAAGGGTTGTGGAGAGTATTACATGAAGACTTCTTATTGTGTTAGCCATTTGGTTCCTCCTAAGTCATATGGTTTGCCTATAACAGGTAGGGGACAACCTATGATCACTATACATGTTCCCCCCACAACTTTCACTAAATGGGGTGAATTAAGCAAAGAGGTTGTAGATACAGAAGATGTCACTTCCTGGTTGTATAAGGAAGATAATCAAGAACCCCTTTTACTTGCTCACATTCCTACAAGTCTATATGGAAAGGGTTTCAAAATCATGCAAAGCAAAGGATATGATGGACAAAGTGGTTTAGGTTTAAACCAAGATGGCAGAATTGAACCAATATTTGTTTCTCAATGGCCAAAAAGAGTAGGGCTAGGGTTTCAACCGATTCAGATTGGCGTTCCTAGTACTCCATCACCCTTACTTGAGGAAGTACGTGCTTCAAAAGATATTAAGACATCTCACGAACCAGTAGACCAACATCATTGTGACTCCCCCGACTCTAACGATTATGAGTGGGATTCCCTATCCTCTACTTCCTCCATGGACCTTGACAAGTTATTTGGAGAACTCGACTTGATGCTAAGTTCTTCACCCAATCCTTTGAATTCCTGTCCACCAAAGAAAATGACAAAAGAGGAATGGTTTAAACACTACTATTGGGAATCACTTGATCCTACCTCGGCGCAACCCGAAGCCAATTGCTTTCCCATTGTCAAACCTTGTAAGCATTAGGGCCCACCTATTCATCCACCCTCACTCCAAACCCAAGCAAAAGGACTTGGTACAAGACTTTTGTAATCACATGAATAATTAAATCTTTACCTTGACCCCATTAGACTTTGATAACTCCGACGATGACATGCCCTTAGTTTATCCCCAACTCATAGATTGGGATCAACAAGATACACCTGTCTTAGACATTTTTGAGAACGACGAAGCAATTGCTGAGTTCCTGGGATTACGAGAAGGCATACCTAAAAGGGATCATAAAGCTAGTTTTACCATTGACTTGGACAATAAAGCATATTTTGGGGAATCAGTTCAACCCTCCAGTCGTAAAAATGAGAAAAAGGATAAACAAAATAAAAAGGATGAGTCTCTAGGTGAAAACCAAAAGGCACCTCTAGACAATGAAAAAGTAAAAAGAAAGGATGCATCCGAAGGCAGAAAACCTCTCGAGGTGCTCATGATGGAGGTTTGAACGCTCCCAGAATTGTACGTGAAAAGTCACCCATGCTTGCTGAAGAACCGAGAAGCCAACATAGGCACAAAAGAGAATCCTCTGACCGACATTTGCCTCATCGACAACACAAGAGAAACCGAAAAGTTCCGCCAAATTCCCTCTTGAACAGAGACATAAATTTTGCTTGGTCATATGTCGCACATGCCCGGCTAGATCCTCGAATCCTTGTTCTACATCATCACTTGCCTTCTTTACAAACGTGCCAAAACCAAGAAAAATGTTGAGGAAAAATGCATCCAATGCATTGCTTTATTAGTCAAGGCTAACTCAAGAAATTGTTAGACGTTGGTTTCATCAGATCTATTGGACTATGCAGATTGATTTCCAATCTTGTCCCAGTTACTAAACCAGCCGGGGGCATCCGCATCTGCACTGATTTTAGAGATATCAACAAAGCTTGTCCTAACGATGACTTTCCTTTGCCTAATATAGACATGATAGTTGACATGACAGCAGGATATGAGATGTTGTCCCTTATGGATGGATTCTCAGGATATAACCAGATCAGAATTGCCACTGAAGATCAACCTAAGACAACCTTCACTTGTCCTTGGGGAACGTATTGTTGGAATGTTATGCCCTTTGGACTAAGAATGCAGGAGCAACCTATCAACGTGCCATGACTACCATCTTTCACGATCTAGTACACACTTGTATGGAGGATTATGTCGATGACCTTATTGTAAAATACAAGACAAGGGTAGAACATTTACAGGTTTTAGACAAGGTATTTCAGAGGCTGGAGAAGTATAATGTGAGACTTAATCCAAAGAAATGTGTGTTTGGAGTCAAGTCAGGAAAGTTGTTAGGTTATATCATTTCTAGACGAGGCATTGAAGTAGATCCTGCTAAGGTAAAAGAAATCATGGACATGCCACCACCCAACAATCTCAATCAACTAAGGACATTACAGGGAAGGTTGCAATCTATCAGAAGATTTATAGTGCAGCTAGCAGACAAGACACACCCTTTTCAACATCTACTTAAGAAAGGAGTACCCTTTGCATGGACACCTAGGTGTGAAGAGGCTTTCCAACTGATTAAAGAATATTTGCTTACACCACCTATCTTAATGCCACCTGTTGAAGGGAGACCATTGATTCTTTATATCATAGCAACCCATTCATCACTCGGAGCATTGCTTGCACAGAATGACAATGAAGGTCATGAAAGGGCAGTCTATTATATCAGCCGAACTTTGGTTGGTTATGAGCTCAACTATAGTAACATTGAACGTGCCTGTCTTGCAGTAGTATTTGCTACCCAAAAACTGAGGCACTACATGTTAAACCATCAAACAATGCTGGTTGCTAAAATAGACCCTCTGAAATATCTTCTTAGCAAGGTAGCATTAACAGGGCGACTGGCCAAGTGGGTTATGATACTTAGTGAGTATGATATACAGTATGTAGAAAGAAAGGCTATTAAAGGATAGGTCATCATTTAATCGCTAGCTAATGCAATCTATACGTGCAGCATCACCCATTAGTTGCAGACTTCTCGATGAGTTCATATTCACATTTGACACAAACATAATGTCCGCCGGCCCGTCTATACCATGTTCACGCCCATCCCGCGCTCATTCGTGGATTGCATCATTCACTCTCAACAACATGGCAGAGTATGAAGCTCTAGTGACAAGGTTACGCATGGCGGTCAAGTGGAAAATTAAGGTTTTGCAGGTTTATGGTGATTCTCAACTAGTAATTAGGCAGGTAAATGATGATTATGAGACTAAGGATGAGAAGCTTACTCCATACAAGCGCATGGCAGATAGTTTTAAAGAGTACTTTGACAAAGTCGAATTTCATCAAATACCTCGTGTTTTAAACAGGGCAACAGATGCCATGGCTACAATTTGCATCACTTCTTTTGACATTCCAAACAACGCGGCCTAAGTTTGAGTTCTGGTAGAATAGCTTTGGTCCCAAAATTCTTGATGATATCCCGTGATTCTGCAGCGTATACGGTCTTTGATTCCCATGGTACAAAGAAATCTATGATTACCTTCATGCCGAAGTCGTACCCATTGGCCTATCCAATAACCAATGTAGAACATTCCTCCGCAAGTCAGCCAAATATACCATCGTTGGAGACACCCTATATAGACGCGCCTTAGACAATACCTTACTGAGA
Organism: Sequoia sempervirens; assembly: GCA_007258455.2. Classification (NCBI taxonomy): domain Eukaryota; kingdom Viridiplantae; phylum Streptophyta; class Pinopsida; order Cupressales; family Cupressaceae; genus Sequoia; species Sequoia sempervirens. The sequence continues at coordinate 296,131,042 of VDFB02271358.1, forward strand.
TGTCTTGATTCTACTGAAGCACAAGCAACCTTGCATGGGGTGCATGAGGGTATATGTGGTTCCCATTCTAGCGGTCCTACCTTAGCCAAAAAGATTATGAGACTGGGTTATTATTGGCCTACTATGGAAAAAGACTCATATGTCTTTGTAACAAAATGCCGCCAATGCCAAGTTCATGGAGATTTGATACATGCCCTAGCACAAGAGCTCCATCCTATCACGTCACCATGGCCCTTTTCCCAATGGGGACTCGACCTCATAGGTAAGATCCACCCCACATCATCTAATGGACACAAGTTCATTATCACTGCCACTGAGTACTTTATGAAGTGGATTGAAGCCATTCCTATGATGTACATTACTGGCACACAGATTTCTAGATTTATCCTGAACTATATCATCTATCGGTATGGTGTCCCTTAGTCCATAATCACTGACAATGGCCACCCATTTAAGAACCAAGAAGTTCATCACTTGTGTGATGAATTTCATATCCAACATCACTTTTCCACTCCATACTACCCACAAGGTAATGGCCAAGCAGAGCCATCTAACAAGACCATCATTAGAATCCTCAAGAAGACTGTCAATGATGCTGGTCATGACTGGCATTTACAGCTTAACCCTGCCTTATGGGCTTATCGTACAAGTATCCGTACTCCCACTGGCGCTACCCCATATTCACTTGTCTTTGGATCTGAAGCCATTTTACCTATTGAGGTCGAGATTCCTTCTCTAAGGGTATCCCTGAAAGGCCACATTGATGATGAAGAATACCAAGTGTCGAGACTCCATGAGCTAGAATTTTTAGATGAGCGAAGATAGAAGGCACTAGACCATCTCCAAGCATACCAGAATCGCCTTCGTCGTTGCTATAACAGGAGGGTCTTGAACAGAAACTTTGACATTGGTGACCTGGTTTTAATGGAGAACCCAAAGAATCAAGCAGAAAGAGAAAAACTAGGAAAGTTTGAACCAAATTGGTTAGGACCTTATGTTACACAAAATTTTTTGGATCAGGAGCGTACCAACTCTCTACTCCTGAAGGGGAACCATTGTCCTCACCAATCAATAGTATGCATTTGAAGAAGTTCTATGCATAGCTTCTGGGAGCCTTTGTCTTAATTAGCAAAAAATACAAAAAAATCAAAAAATCACAAAAAAATCATTATCAAGGTGAAAACCTGGCAAACAGGCGTCTTGGTAACACCAAAAAAATTAGATAATCTGGAAAATAGTAAAGACAAATCATTCGTCCAATAATGAAAACCACTTTGGTGGCACTTTGGATAGGTACCATGGTGAAAACCTGGCAAACAGGCGCCATGTGTACTCAACTCTACTCTTTTGTCTACTATTATTCTAATCTACCTTGTACATAGTCCACTTCCCTATACATAGCCCACTTCTGTATACATAGTCCACTACCCTATACATAATCCATTTTCCTATATATACTACCCATCCCTGCACATATCCTTTATCTTTCATACCCATCAATTGTATATACTTTTCATAATAAGTGGTAGTCTTTCCCATGACCTAGAATGATTGACATCGAGAGAATTTCATATCCCCCATTTTACCCTATTCATAGTCAATTGGTCTTATACTCGACTGGGGGAAAACACTTGACATGTGTCATATTGGTTCTTACATTGGTTGTGTTGAAGACGTAAAACCATGGAAAATCCATGAACATCGCAAAGGGACCTAAAAAAAATCAAAACATTTCAAAGAAATCCAAAAATAGAGTCAGAGTCAGTCGCGCTTGTCAGTCTTTGTCATTTGTTGAACTACGTTGCCTCTACGACTGGACTTAGGCAAGGCCATCTGCCGATGTGCCCCCGAGGCATTAGGTCAATCTGTGTAAGTTTTTTTGTATAAAGTCATGAGTCAATCCATATGTCTTTATGACAAGGTCATTGGTCGTGTCGAACTACGAGGTCTCTGCGTGGATAACGTAGGCAAGGCCATCAATCGATGACCCCCCGAGGCCACACTAGGTCAGTCCATTAGGGTTCGCCGCATTCACTTTCACACATGTCTTTTATTTGTAGTCAGTCTTGTCGGTCAAGTCAAGTCGAACTACGAGGTGTTTGCGTGTACAACGTAGGCAAGGCCATCAATCGATGAGCCCCCGAGGCCGCACTAGGTCAGTCCTTTAGGGTTTATCACCACATACATTCAATTGTCAAAGCATCTTATCAAGTCATGCATTACTCTGGTGAACAGGTCAGTAATGTCTCTGAGTCAAATCAAACACCTTGCCAAACAAAACAATCAAAACAGATCAACTACAGTCTACTACAGGATGTGTCCTTCTTGGAAATAGATGTTATCAAAACAATCAACTTATGTCTTATTCAGGATGAGTCCTTCCTGCATAATCGACAAAGTCAAACAATCAAACATAGCCTTACATAAGTTATCACATCAACGGCATCTGACTCAATGTCTTATACGATACATGCCTTTGTGAAACCAGGCTTTGTCATGCCTTATATAGATAGTCATAACATTGAAACCAAACTCACAATCTTATCCGGTATGTGTATATCCTGCAATCAGGCTCTATCAATCAAACAAATCAAACAAACAAATCATGTTTTGGCAAATATTTTACTGGCTTTTTGACTTTATGGCTTATTTATCTTATCATTTATCTTGAATTGATGACTGGGATTCATGTTACTAGCTTTCTCAAGGATGTCCTATGAAGGATTTAGAGAAGCAACGACGTATCAGAATTCTATTTTCTTTGACTGTTGTCTATCGACTGTCTTTTCAATTTTCTTTTGAGTCATGTTACTAGTTTCCTCAAGGATGTCCCATGAAGGATTTAGAGGAGCAATGACGTATCATGACCCGTCTTTTACTTTGTTTGTTGTCTATGGTTTGTCTTGACAAAAAGACTGGGGCAACTTGTGCCCTTAGTATGAGTTAATGACAATCCTTGTCTGCAACTGTCTATTATTAGCAAGTGGATGACCGTGCACACCTTGATCTATGTCATATCATGGTGTTTTTCTCCATTCGTATTAGTCCCGCCCAATGATGATAAAGTGCAATACCTTTTGTGATACGGAAAAATATCGAAGATTCCTAATACTAACATCTATCTTCTATCTTTCATTCTTTGTCGATCTTTCTTTCCACACTAACAGTTCTTCTTTCTTGCATTATGATGAAGTCCTATGACACAAAACGGTGTGCATCATCCTGCATCAACATACATGTTAGAAACATTCATACATATAGGCATATTTTACATCTAAATCATCATGGCATAATAGACAATAATCATTAAAACCAATACATATTATAAGCATTTCATGTACAAATCAACTGTAAATACGTGCACCACATTACATTTCTATAGCATCACATGTCATCTCCATCATACATATAAGCATCACATTGCATCTCATAATCATATAGGATCATACATCATATAGAACCATGCATCATGTAGGATCAACATTATCTCATTAGCTGCATAAACATCATAAAATACATATACTCATCCATCACATAGGCATATCATATAAACATCATATAATCCATACATAGAAATGCATATCATGAGAATCGCCACCAAAATCATATATATATATTGCTCAAATGTGTCACATCACAATGTCATAATGTATCACAAATACATGGAAGCCCGCAGGCTATCAGATCAAAATACAATGTCTCAAATGGATCTCAAACAGTATCTCTATCCTGAACTGCCATTGCCATCATGTCAGGAGTGTGTGGGAGAATGATGCTGGGAACTTGCTGATCTCTAAGCTGTGGGAGGTCTATCATATGGCCCTGTTCTACGTGGCTAATCCACTACCTCTGTGCTCACTGTCTGTGTGCGGGTCCTGGTATGGGACCTACTACTCTGTGCCGCTGAAAAACTGGGAGCCCATATCTCTAGGGGAACCTCTGCCTCATACAAGTCTCGGTAGTATCTCTCCCTCTCTCCAGCTCTGACCAACTCTCTGGCAAATGCTGCTGATGGTCCTGTGCATAATGACCTGAGCTCTGTGAATCTCTGTTCAGTCTCCTGCCGCCGGGCTACTGCCTGATCCCTCTCCATCAAGGCTCTGTCTCTCTCCACCCTATAAGCATCCCTCTCTGCCATCAATACTCTCATCTGCTCCTCCAAGGAGGCAACCTGGGCTCGTAACATATCTGTGTCAGGCACCTCTGCCTCTGTCTCATCCTGATGGACCCTGTCTCTCCCATCCTCCTCCTCGTCTAGCTCCTCAAGGATCTGATCTCAGATCTCCTGCTCATGATCATCCTCCTCCTCATCATCCTCCTGGTAGGCACCTAGCAATCCAAGGGCATCAATCTTTGCCTCCTCTCCCACTACCTCCTCTCCCACTCCCTCCTCTCCAACTGCCTCCTTGGAACCTACCTCTGCCTCTGCTGGGATGTCAGGGATGTCTGGGATAACTGCCTCTGCTGGCTGCTCCTCCTCACCACCTCTGGCCACATCTAGCATGGCCATATCCTCCTCTCCTCCTCTCTCCTCTCAGATCGGTGACAAGGCTGGTCCTCGTCCCCGTCGACCATGCCTCCCTCTACTACCTCCACATCGGCCACCTCTACCATCATCCCCTCCATCACCACAGCCTCCTCTACCTCCTCGGCCTCCTCCTCTGCCTCGTCTACCTTTGGGCCATGTACCACGCCGCTCTATCAATCCTGGCTGCCTTGGATCTGTCATGGGAATCGGCCTATGTGCGGCCCACCACTGATCATAAGCTGGAGTGGTCCCTGGATCTGTTGGTCCGTCCCTCCATCTCCATGGAAGCGCCTATAGCCCATCAATATCTGCCTCTGCGGTGGTGACTAGAATCTCTGGTCCCCATAGCAGGACCTCTCGTGACGACCGTGCAAACTCTGCTCTCCCTCGAGGTACATCTTGTACCTCTCCATACTGTCTCAATACCCGATCCGGCAGCTGCCGCTCTATAATGTGCATGTGGGACACTGTCTGTCCCACCAAATACTGTGTCTGTCTGCAAAATGAAAGGTGCTCGTCCTCATCTGACCACTGCTCGCACCCTAGGTACGGTCTCCATGTGAACTCCTACATCAAGTCTATAGCATGTCTGAAATAACTTGTGTCCCCAATATGGTGCTGTGTAGTTGCCCCCGCATAATGGAAGGCGTATGGTGCTCCATGAGGCACATCAACTATAATAGGTAGTCTGAATATAGCGATATGCTCCCACGCCCATACCATCAGGATCGTGGTACCACAGCTCATCGACTGTGCCTCTCTATAGGCAATATCATGTAGGTAGAAGTATAACATCCCTAGTACACATGAACCCCAGGCATATACAACTCGGCACTTGAGCATGCCCACTAACATCTTCCCCCATCCTACAGGAAATTCGTGACCTCGGCGATTAGGCAGTACAATACCGCCTATCAATGTCGCTACTAGACAGTCTAACTGTCTATATCTCTGGGCCAATACCCGCAATCTAATCTCATAGTCGTCAACCCCTAGGTATCTAACATCAGCGTGGGGGTAATATCTGCACATCTCAGCTATACCCCTCTGGGTATCGTAGACCACCCGTGTCCCTCTAATCGACAGTCTCAATATCCTATACACATCCTCTAAGGTCACTGTGGCCTCTCTAGTCAAAAGGTGGAACGATGATGTCTCTAAGTGCCACCGCTCACATAGTGCTGTCAGTAATCCCTAATTTGCCCGAATCTGGGGCATATCAGTCACGTGCAACAAACCCAAATGCCATAGAGTCCGTCGTGGGTCTCGACTCCCGTGTATAGATAGGGTCCAATACAACCTGCAACAACATCAAACATACCTCATGTAAGCCTAAATCATCTATTCTAGTGAGAAATGACTGTTTTAACATAAAATGCACATGCGTCGTTATTTCGCACATGCGTTATTCTTTAACACATGCGTCGCTTTTCCACAAATGCGGTTCACAAATTACACATGTGTCATTATTAATCAAATGCGGTTAATAATAATCAAATGCATCATAAAACTATCATTTGTGTTGCATAATCTCAAATGCGTTTCTAAATAAGCAAATGCGGCTATAACTATTCACATGCGTTTCAGGAAAACAAATGCGTTTCAAAATAAACAAATGCGGCTATTAATATGCACATGCATTGCAAAATTTCAAATGCGTAACAAAATAAACATATGCGGTTATTCGCTAAAGCCTAATCTAACCGACCGGTGTTAAAATTCAAATACGGCTTTTCGCGGTCACATGCGTCGTTCGCGCATACACATGCGGTGCAAAATTAAAAATGACGCATAACTTAAAATGCAATAAATGTCTTAAAATACGTGCAAGTTAAAAATTTTCAAAAGGTAAGTTTTAGGTCCATACCGGGGGGTCTGCGCTAGCTGGTCTCTGGTATGTCCGGATCCTGTATGCATGATGATGGGTGGTTAGAACTGGAGACATCCTCGTTGAAAGTCAGAGCAAATTTTGAAATCTCTAAGCTAGGTGGGTGCAAATGAATAGTTTTTCACCATAATTCAAATATATACCTAGGGCTTAGGTGGCATTTCTTTCCTACTGGCCATGTAAACTTCCATTTTCTATCATCCCGTACCCGTCCCTCCCATTTCCGAACCTAATTCCGTCAGCTGCATTGCATTTCTGCCTATCTACTGGACTAATCGGGAGCATTTCCAAATTTTTCTGAACATTTCAGAAATTTGTCAATTTTCCCGAGGGGGCATACCTTCACCTATTCTAATCTGGAGCATGACTGGGGCATATTTTTATCGATTTTCTTTGACACAATGCCAAAATGACATTGTATCAAAGAGGGGCAAATGTAGACACCGAAATTTGGTTTAGGCCTACGATTTCCATATTCTTCATTATTTCTATTCTTCACGGTCATGATTAAATAATGTCAATTATTTAATTAATTCACCTTAACATTAATTCTTCTATTGATTAAATAATCTTAATTATTTAATTAATTCATCTTCTTTTAATTCTTCTATTGATTAAATAATCTTAATTATTTAATTGATTCATCTTCTTTTAATTCTTCTATTGATTAAATAATCTTAATTATTTAATTAATTCACACTTTTCTTTATTCTATTTGATTAATTAAATAAACGCTTTTTATTCAATTAGATTACTAATTAACCTTATTCTTCTTGTCAAATTAAATAAATTCTTATTTAATTTACTCTTTATCATATTTCAACTATAATTAAATAAGTTCTTAATTTATTTAATTATTCATTTTGAGTCCCTTCATCACTTAAATAAATATTATTTATTTAATTATTCTTCAAATATCGAGTCTTGAATTAAATGAATTATTTAATTCATAAATTCTATTTTAACATTCCCTCTATATTTTAGATAATTATGTGAGTTATCTAAGTATTCACTTTTACTCGACTCAACATCTATTTTAATCGCTCAGTTAATCTTTGATTTAATGTCCGAGTGGCCTCGAGTAATCTCTTCGTCAAATCATGCAATCGTCCAGTTCTAACTCATTTGCGTGCACATGCATTAATTAAATATTCTTATTTAATTAATTAAATGTTGTGCGTGCATTCGAACAGAGAGTCGCTTTAATCAATCTTTATCTTTGTCATGCAAAGATATTTCTTATGTTTTCTAATGCTGAACTGAAGATTAAATCATTTATTTAATCTTTAATTCTATTTCTAATTCAAATCACTCATGTCATCACTGTCAGTTATCAGAATGCATGTCTAATCAGTCCAATCTCAACCATCCGTTGATCTTTCAATCTTGGCCTGTCGTTCGAATAATCAATTTTCTATAAATTGATTTGTCATTCTTCATTCCAATCTCTCTCGCAAATTTTGTAACTTTGGAGAGCACTTTGTCTTGAATCTTCGATGTTTTGCTAAATCACTATCATAGGCTATACTTGCACGAACTTGAAAATCTGAGGGCAATTATACTATACAAGCAAAATGGAGAAGGGCAATCGAGATGAATCATGGAAATACGTTTGAAAATTGGTGAGATTGTTCGAGTTTTAATTACGTTTTTACTTTCCCATGTTCTTTGTTGCTTAATGAATGAATTTGCATTTTAGATTTTAGTATTGTATGCATGTGTGCTTCTAATCAATCCTCTTTGTGTGTCTATTGTGCAAAAGACTTTTCATTTTCAGCGTTACAGATTGATAAATAAACTTGATTTATTTGATGAATGGATGAATATGACCTAATCAAATGCATGATGCTAATTTTGCATGTCTACAGTCATAAGAGGGTTTCATCTTATAAAGCTATAATAATATTAGATGCATTTAGAACATCTTATACACCTCCCTTGAAGCATTCAACAAATGAGAAATAACTACCAACACAAATTGAGATGCCTCATTTCCTAATATGAGGACAAAATAATAAATCAAAATATTAGGATGCAAGGTTGACCCACCTTTCCCAATACTTGGCTAAGTTTATCATCTATTGAGGAGTGGATCCCAACAAAAATTTTTCTTAGTGCTTACTACTAATCCAAGGAATACCTATTCATTTTTTCTTTATTGTATGCCTAATGACTCCTCATCTCAAGTTAAATTGTGGGAATGGATTTTTATGCCCTCCCTATGACTAAATGGCTACAAGGAGGTGAATATGATATGGTGGAAAAAACAAGATACAAGTTGGTGTAGTTCTCATAAACTATCTAAAAAATAATTGAATTCCTACATCCTAACTAGAAATACCATGAGGGGTTTAGATCCCATTTTTGACAAAAAATATTCTTATACTGATCACTAGTTCACTTGGACCAACTAAAGAGATGGTGAACTAAGGGAAACTTAGTTGTATTGATAGATTAAAACTTATTTATTTCTCTTTCCATTGTCCCCTCTCCACAAAACACCCTTATTTAAGTAGATTCTATTAAACCTATCTCACATATCACCTCCCAATTCTTTAAACTTTTCAAACTCCTTATTCCTCATACCTAATAATCTATCCTTCAAGCTCAACACTTCCCACCTCAATCAAATTGATCACCTTGCTTCCCTAATATCCCTTTGGTTGATGTTCCTAGACCTCATCAAAATGGTAAGTGGGTACAATTGTGGAATGATGCGATTAAATCTATTGCACTACCTTACTATGATCTTACAATAAGAATATGGCTAGAAAGAGAGATCTAGAGTGGAAAAAAAAAGAGGATCCAAATAGAAAAAAAAACACTTTTTTTGGCTTTAGCACTTACTAATAACTGTTCTGCAATGAGTGGTTGCTTCCGTTGAAATAAAACTTAGAAGATTTGAACTTAATTGTGGTACAGGATCTCAATCAAGAGATAGGCTACATTGGATGAAATGATATAAGGAATACAAATTATTTTTTAGTTATGTCAAACATATTTGCATTCTCGAGAGTGGATAATATCTATCGTTGATCAAGGGAGGTAGTTCCATGAAAACTCTAATGATATTAAATCCATTTCCTCCAACATTACAAATAATTTTTAATTGATCTAGTTGAAGGAGATCCACGTCAAGATATAGTGAAAAATTATGGGCATAACAATTATATATTTTTTAACATATATAAAATGTTTGGTTGGATTAGTGAGATATTTATAACAAGTATGCAATATGAAGTCAAACTTTATTAGATTTGATTCTTAATAAATTATTTTTAACGATTCAATTTATAGCTTTATGCAATCTATAAGTTTAATAGTTTGATGGTATCTAAACTTTATACATATAAAAATATGATAAATGTCTGATTATTTTGCTTTCCAATCTATAAATTTTTTATGTTCTTGGCTATATAATTGAGATGATTCACTCATATTTTAATGATAAACTTCATCGTCATATGGAGGAGTTTATGTTATTTTCCATTAAATTCATCCTCTTTATGAGATTCTTATGGAATATTGATATTCTAGTGTGAATTCTTAATTTTAGACATATCTTAACTAGATAAATTTAGTTTCAATGAAGGCAATAGAACTTTTTTTTCACTTACATAATTCTATTTTGAAGTTCATTATTGTTTTTTTTTTTAATTCAAGGGGTAAATGCTTTTGACCGGAGCTATGAACCGAATACAACCATTCAACAATACCACCCCAACGGGGTTTGAAACTTGGTGGCAAGAACAACAATGCCACCTATAAACCATCACACCATGCCAATACCGGCTGAAGTTCATTTATGTTAACAACTATTAGATTAAATATTTTTATCCCCAATTATTTTCAAATAATTTTATACTAACTTTTGTATTCTTATTCTTTATTTCATCATTTCATTATTTCTTTTAAAATTTGAACCATTTAAGGATGCTATGTTATAGATTATAGTTGTCTTCCAATTATTTTTAAATTGTTAATGGTATGAAAATATTATTGATGAGTAGATGAATTATTACAACTATTTTAGATTTGTATTCCCTTTATCTAGATATATTATTTACCAAAGTCTCATTGCTCTTTTAGGTGTAATGTATATATATAACATGGAAAATGCAGATCATGTTCCACCTACGTCAGATTATTTGTTTGCAAATACCAGTAATGAGATTAAAAAATTGAGAGATTCATTAGCACAGGGTGCAAACCCGGGGATATATAGTGAAACATGATGCATGTTAATATTGCATAGTCTAGAAAAACTAAAAGATGAACTTGAGAGGACTAGTGCATATTCCCTAGATAGAGTAGCTGCTATTCTTTCCCGCATGCGGGAAGAAGTACATGGTGATGTTCCCCTTAAACAAATATAGGATAGTGTCACCAAAGAAATGATAAAAGCCACTTGTTTTCCATTTTATCAAAATGTGCATAAGGTTAGGGGATACCAGGTCACTAGATGTGTCGATCATGCTATGGCTTCATTGATCTACCCATGATTTCTCACAACACATGGTCTATACCCAAACAATGACCAGATTCCATTATATTTTGTTTAGTAGTTGTATGCTGAGGTCCATTTGGGCCTCAAAGTTAACTACCTAGACATTCCACCATATGCTAGTCAAGGGTGTGGCGGGACTGCTGATAGGCCCACCTATCCTCGAGCAGATAGACCACTCCTAGTGTTTAGGGTATTGGTTGGTGAGAGGTCTCCTTCTCTCACCCTAGCTCTAGCCCCCATAGCAGATGAGGTTGTCGTTTCTTTCCAAAAGGAAGCAATTGACACTATAGGTGACATTGTGGCTAGCACCACTACGATATCTGATGATTGTGTAGGTCAGTATTTGATGTCCAGCCATTCCCGATCCACGCCATTTTCAACACAATGGACCACCATGGATGCTTTTACAGTGGCAGACATCCTTACTCCTACACAGCTTGATGCACTTACAGGAGATATGTCACACATAACTCTGCATTGTATGGCTGAGGACCTGTTGGAGGCATATGCAAACATTGCATCAAATAATGGGATTGGTATAGAGCACGTTAGAGATCATTTGAGATACAGAGGTCATTCAGTTCTAGGATCCCATCACTCTCAGCCAAGCACTAGTGCACATCAGGATCCACCTACAATTCATTCGGTAGCTGCACAGACTATGAGTTTTACTGATATGTTGATTGGTTCTGGTTCATCATCGTCGATGCCATCTCACCTTCATAGTCCTCTACATTCATCATTTCTGACACGACATGGGATAGATTGGATGGATGCAGATGTTGATTCGTCGCTTGATCGTTTGGTGGATATGGTGGAGGCGACTGTTTCAAAATATTTAGGTCATCCGATATCATATGATATTCATGTTGTGTGCAAGTGCATGTTTCAATTCTTTTTTCATTATTTAAAAAAAAAATTAACTAGATATTCATGTAAGCTGATATATATATATATGTATATATATTGTTATAGGTGGACATACCTCATATCACTTCTAGCCTTGGTCCAGATCATGTGCATGATCAATGTGACTCTATGGATGAATCTGCTGCCAGTGGACATGTGAGTTTTACATTTTTATATAATCACACATGTATATGTACATGCAATATTTATGTATGCATAGATCTAGATTGATATTTAAAAATACAAGTTCATTTAAAAATAACTTTTATAAAATTTATTTAATATAAATTATATGTATTTAACACAACTTGTACATAATTTTATTTGCAAGGCTCAGCACATCCATCAGAGTAGGACCGTTCTCATTCAGATGGCCATTCAACTAGGAGTAGACATTCATATTAGGCCATGCACACTATATTTTTGATATTTACCACATGCATTTGCTTATACATGATGATATTTAGTATTTGACATTTGATGATCTCTAACTTACATTTGCTTATATGATATACATACATTTGCTTATTTGTTGATCTTTAGTATTCGACATTTGATGATATTTAATTTACATTTTGCTTATATGATATGTACATATATTTTCGTATATGATATATACATACATTTGCCTCTTTGCTTATAATATGTGTTATGTTTATATGTATTGAATCCCTTTACATGTATGTACATGTGTTTGCTTATGGTTTAAACATGTTTACACATAATATATGTATGCATTTGCTTTAAATATTCAATATACATACATGTTTTCTTATTTTATGATCTCTTACAACTTACATTTCCTTATATTCAATATACATTTGATCTCTAGTAGAATTTTAGGGAAATCAATGCCACTTTATAATTAAGTTCATTCATGTTGATCACAATAAATATTTTTTTAAAAATGACTTAAGCAACATGAACCATTGAGTTGAGAACAAGATACAATTTTTTTGACAAGTAACTTGAAATTCAATTAAAATATAATTAAGAAAATTCAATTCAAATTATACCTCTATTATACGTTTTTAACAAGTAACTTGAAATTCAATTCAAATATAAAACTAGCACAAACTTCTCTCACTTATAGCATCATGTTTTATTAATTTGTTTGCTTGCATACACAAACTTCACTTCTATAACATCATCTCTCACTTTTGTTTGCAAAATATTTTGTGACATTTAGGAAGGGCTCAACAAGCAGGAAGTTTTCATGCTCAAGTCGAGCCAAATCTAGACATTGGATCAAATGAATCCGCTAAAAAATGCATGGTCCTTGAAGATAGGGAGGAGGCACAAGTTCAAACAATGCATGTTGGAGAGGGGTTGGGATAACTTCCTCCTATTGGTATGGATGAGCATCTAAAACTACATGATCTTTAGCCTTGTCCTTGTTCTACGTGCATCCTCTCCTTCCCTCCCTCTCTTCTTTTTATCTTGTTTAAGTATGCATTCATCTTCATTTCTCATGCTCTCTTCATCCTGATGATGGATCATGTAGTGTGATCCGAAACGTTGATGTTAAAAATTTGCACACAATCAAATCCAGAAAAACTATACACTCATGTTATGGATTGTGGAAACTTATTATCATTAATCATCTAAAACTAGCTGAGAAGGTGAGAAAACAAAATTTTCATAGAAATTTAGATCATTTACTTGAAATGGATATGGAGAAACTAAAATATTATGCCAACCAGCCTTATAATAAGAGAAAGAGGTCAATGACTAAATCTGTAGATGGAATGATCAATCATCATTTCAATCATCTTGATACACTTTAAAAAACCCAATTGTTATCACGTTTACTTCTTCATGATGAGCTCAAAGAGTCATTACAATTGTTGGGTGTACATTCGACATCAAATAAGAAGAAACACATGGTATTACAAAAAGATATTGTTCAAAATGTTAAAAAGGGTTTAGATTCCATTGGGAAAGGATCTCGATCAGTGGATAAGGCCACTACAAGAAGGGTGATGTTGGCATCTATTGTACATCAAGATATAGCAAGAAAAAAAAAATTTACACTTTCAACTAAAATTGGTTATAGTAGAACCACATTGATAAAATATGAGAAAAAGATAAAGTTTTTGGATGAGAGTTTAGAAGGCAATTTGATGAGGGCGCAGCCCGAGACTTAGAAAATAACCCACAAACAAAAGAATAATTTTATTATTCAAAAAATGGAGCTTCTTACATGCAAAGGATCTCAAATCCCCAAGTTTTACATCACATGCAAGTTACAAAAAGCTACAGAATCACCCTTTCGTTCTATGTGAGCTTGTCCCCAAAAAGTTTACAAAAAATTAGAAACCCACTCATAAATAGAGCTCCTCTTTAGTTTGGAGCCAAAACAACATTCAAATTTGAGTTTAGGTGGTTTGGCACCAAAAAATTACAACTTGAAGTTCAAATTTCAAAAGAACATTTGCAATTGTATCTTCTAGAAAGTGTGCCAACTTCCCGGGGCCATAACTTTTGATCCGGGACTCCGATTCGCGAACCGTTTGAACCGTTGGAAAGGTCTCGAAGTCAATAACGCACTCAAAATCTACTACACCAATTCTGGTAAGTTTTGGGGCCGCTCTAGGAACTATAAGTGCCTCAAATCTAACTCAGAAGATTTTCAGGTGCAAATCAGGGAAACTAAAACTACAATATCTTTCACCCCAGGAATAGAAAATAAAAACCATAAATTAGGAATTTTATTATGATGAAAAGGGTATCCAAAAATGTAAAAACATCTAAAAATCGAGAAACTTGAAATTTAACTATTTTTGGGTGATGCAAGATTGCCCTTACACCACTGGATGCTCCTGCATCAGACACCCAGGGTAATTTGAGAAGTGACCCGTCACATATCAGATGGTTGAGGAAAACCCAACTGGTCAACCACTACCTTAGATAGCCAGGATGAATCTTCCACATGCCTTCCTCTCCATTTCACCAAATATTCTTCATACTGCCTATTTCTGGTACTCCTTCCCACATGGCTATCCAAGATTGCTTCAATCTCCTCCCTTTTTGAAGTAGGTGTTGGAATGCAATACTGCCCTGTTGCCGGTGCTTTCTCCATTCCACCTTCATGATACTCTGTCAAATCTGAAATGTTGAACATAGGGGAAATGTTGATTCCATCAGGCAACTCTACCTCATATGCATTCCCTGAATCATGCTTTTTCAAAATCTTATAGGGACCGAATTTCTTCATCTTCAATTTGTTATAGGTTCCCATGGGAAACCTTTCTTTCCTCAAGTGGACCATTACTTCATCGCCAGTCTGAAACTCCTTATTCCTCCTTTTCTAATCTACCTTAGCCTTATA
>VDFB02271358.1:296146304-296192173 GCA_007258455.2 Sequoia sempervirens
GGATAGGATGATGGATAAATGTTGGAAGCTAGTGGAGGATGTGGATAATATGTGGTATGGATGAAGTTTCCCCCCAAGTGTAGAGTTCAAGAAGATGGGCACAAAGGACTCAAGCATCTAGTTCCATAGATGGTATTCCTTAATTATGTGCTATTATGCTCATAAACATTGGTATAATGATGGTAAGGGGGATAAGATGGATTGAAATATGGAGAAGGATATGGATTTATGCAAAGGATTGGATAAGAGGGATGGAAGGATGGAACATGGATATTGGATAGTGGATGGATTGATGGAAGATATATGGATGAGTGGAATGGAATATTGGCAAGATCAACATCGGCACACACCTTGAAGGGTGGTGGAATTGTGGAAGAGAAGAGGATTTTAGATTTTTAAGTTTATATGGAGGAGTGGATGTAGATTTTGGGACATAAGGACCCAAAATAGATGACGGTGATGAAGGAATATTAGATGGGGTGAAAGACTTACCTAATTAGATGAAGCTTTTGGATAAGAAATTTTGGATGCAATTTTTTATTTTTCTTTGGGATGCATTGATTCTATGAGTATTTTTGGTATCCACATGGTTTTTGGATTTGATTTTTCCTTCATGGGCCTTTGTGGCCTTTTGAATCTTTTATTTTGGATCATATTTTTCTTTATTTTTGCATGTCTTTTGATGAGACATGTTGATCCTTTGATTTTTGTGGATCTTTGGCTTTATGCATTTTAGATTTGGCATCCAAATTGCTTCCACGAGCAATGGGATTGGTGGATGGATATGAAGGATGTGGATGCATTATGGATGGGTTGGTGTAAGTGGTATGTTGGAATGATTTCAAAGGTGTGTGCCTTCATTGATCTTGATTTTGGATATGAGGTGATGGATAGAGAGGATAATGGGATTTTGGAATAGGAATGTTAGGTGGTGGAATATAAGGACCCAAGATGGATGGAGGGGATGAAGGAATTTTTTTTGGGATATAGGGACCCAAAATAGATGGAAGGGATGAGGGATTGGGATTTGGAACATTAGGGCCCAAGATAGATTTGGAGGATGGGGAATGGGGAATGTGGAAGTTTTGATACAGATGGTGTTTTGGATTTAGGGTGGGTGGAAGGAGTGCCAAAGTCTAGAGATTGGTATTCGAGGCCATGATTTTTTGGATTTTCTTTTATATTAAGGGGTTATAAAATTCCTTGCTCATGGAGGCATAACCATTTGCCTTTATAATGCACAACTTGATAAATATTTTTACCAATGGGATACTTATTATCTTGGAAGCAAGATGTGAGTCCATTTTGATGGAATATATTATTGAAGGAATGATAGGCTCTTGGAGTAGACCAACATGGATGAAAGTGGAGGAACCCATTTGATAAATATGGGGTTTGTGGGTAGCTTGGATGGGGGGTGATGCGATCTTGTGGAGGATTAGGCTCATGAGATGGAGATGAAGGGATGCTTTGATCTTGACTTGGGGTAGGACCATGGGATGAGGTGGATGGTATAGTGTGCTCTTGATTATGAGATGAAGGGTGATCATGACATGAAGTGGTATGGGTGTTTTTATCATGAGAGGGGAGATGATCATTAGATGGGGTGGATGGTGTACTTTGATCTTGATTTAGAGAGGGATCATGTAATTGAGTGGAAGGGGAAATTTGATCTTGGGATGGAAAAGTATCATTAAATGGTATGAGAGGTATATGTTGTTCTTGATTAGAGATGGGATCATATGATGGAGGAAAAGGGGTTCCTTGATCTTTACATGGAGGGAAGTCTATGTTAGCATGCTTTGGATTGGAGGATTTACATAGCTCATTTGATGTGGATGGTGTGATGTGTGAGGAAGGTTGGAAAGATGATTCAACTTGGATGGATGGAGTATTAGATGATTCATGAGACTTAGGGGATTGGGATTTTTCTTGATGTGGAGGTTATAGAGGTGGATGCATGACACAAGAGGATTGCAATGTATATTTTGAATCTGAAAATGCTTAAAATTTGACATATATTAGCATGGTTAGTCAATTCAAACAAAGAAAATCAAACATCTCTATGAAATACTTGATCATGTTAGATATACAAACAAGATAAAAAGAAAAAAAGGAAGCTAAATGAAAGCATATGAAAACATGAATCAAACTCTATCCCATAGTTGGAGTGGTGCTCCTTTGATGTGAAAAGGATGCCCTTTCCCACCCCCTTGATAAGCTTCCAATGAACCAAATGTGATATAATGCAAAGATGAGTGATCAAGTGTAAGATGAAATGTGCCTATAGCGTAAATGCATAAGACTATGGATGGATTTCAAATAGAAGTGGCTTCTATTTATAGGTTGAAGGATTGAAAAATGGAGAGATGGGAGGAATGTAGGGCTAAAAGAGAGCCAATGAGATTGGAACATTTGTCTCAATGCTAATGGGTGAGGATTGATCACACTTTGCATGTGTTTGAGATGTAAGAGGCACTAAATGCATGTTTAAGAGGCATGAAATGCATGTGGTTGAATTGTTTTGGAGGGAAATTGTTTGAGGTTGGAAATTCAAATAAAGGGAGTCAATGAAGGAATATTCCCTAGAATATGCTTTTGAGAGGGAAAATGAGATAATTAGTTAATTAAAATAATTTATTTTCATGTGCAAGTGGGTTAGTTAATCAGGGGTTGATTTAACTCTTGGGGAGTTAAAAGCTAGAGAATTTATTAATGATGATAAGAAGATGATTAAGGTTAATTGATTTAGAATTTAATTAACTTTTAAGTGGGTTAGTGAATTTGATTTAAATAATTTGATTTATTTAATCAAATAAGAGGACTTTAGGGATTTAATTAAACAAATTGATTTATTTAATTAAATAAGAGGACTTTGGGGATTTAATTCAACAAATTGTTTTATTTAATTAAACAAGAGGAATTTGGGGATTTAATTAAACAAATTGATTTAATTAATTAAACAAGAGGACTTTGGGGATTTTATTTTAAAAAATGATTTATTTAATTAAACAAGAAGACTTTGGGGATTTAATTAAATAAATTTATTTATTTAATTAAACAAGAGGACTTTGGGGATTTAATTAAATAAATTGATTTATTTAATTAAATAAAAGGACTTTAGTGAATTAATCTAATAAATTATTTTATTTGATTAATAGAGGAAATGACATTAATTGATCAGAATTAGATGCATGATGTCGATTAAGATTATTTGCATGTCTACATTTTGCCCCTCTTTGAAGCAATGTACCTATTGCATTGGTTCAAAGAATAACCTTGCCGAGATCAAAATTAAAAAAAATTTGATTTTCTCAGATGCCCCAGTGGGAAGTACACTGGTACCCTATCCCTTCAAGAGATCGAGCGAAAGTTCTAATTTTTAGGTCAAGCTCATGATAAAGATTCAGGATTAGTTCAGCTCAAAGAGGACTAGAAAGCTCGAATGTTTGATGTAGACAAATTTGATGATGTATAGACAGTCATTAGTCAGGGTAGCCTCATGTATATCACACATATTTTGGATAGAAATGTTAGTAAATATAGAAGAAAAAGAAGAATAAGAGGGATCAACCCTTGATTCTGAGATGTAGAAGTCCAACAAGTCTATGAATCATTGAGACTTTATTAGATAGTGATGAATGATGATGATTTTTTCCTTATCCAGGGATTAAGGATGTAAAGAGCATAACTTTCCTTATGTTTGATAACACACATAGATACGATGTGTGGTATCTAGTGCAATGGACTTTGACTCAAAAAATAGATAGGAGTATTCTTGTTCATACTTGACATACGGAACCTCATTAGGGTGTACTCTAGACATTTCAAACACCTCAGACCAAAACATAGAAAGGAAAATTCTACCAAGTAATAGTCAACAAGACATCTAAAGTGTCTTCCATACACACCTACCAAAACAAGTGGCACCAAGTTATATTACAAGAATATCAAACAAGCACAACAAACAAAATATAATGATCAATGCCCCATTCCTTTCTCTCTAAATATTTTTAGATAGAAATCCTCGAGAGGTCATGGGAATAGGTGCAATAAGATAAATCACAAGAAAAGATCAAGTAAACAAACAAGTCAATGTTCTTCATACCTGTAGCCAAGACTAAACTATGGTGAGGTCTGATGTTGATGTCCATTGAAGGAAGGATGCATCCTAGGACATGATGTTATCAAATGATTTTGAGACTAATGGGATGATGGGCTATTGATACCAAGAATTGACCAACTTGTTTACCTATTGATCTAGACTTGAGACCTTGACATTTGGGTTTACACTTTTCAATTTACTATACTTGTTTCTAATTGTTTTTCCAAAGGTTGTAGATGAAAATCATTTATTGTGAGTGGATGTTTATTGTGAGTGAAGGTGAAACAGGATGGATGATTTTGGGTTTTTTGAATGTTTTTGGTATTTTGAAAAAATTTCAGGCTATTTTAGGATTTTCAAGATGTTTTACAAATGTTTTGATTTTCAAATTTTCCAATGTTTTTGTGTTTTTTTGATATTTTGACCAAGAACCTAACCTAAGGACCTATCCTAGGGGCCTCAAGGGTTGATCAAAGATAAGCTTTACCTATGTTATACACGCAGAGACCTATTGTTCCCTCAGCACACATGCCCCGTTTGGAACGGAGACCCTCTTTTCTTTTGCTTTGTTGGAGCATTTTGTCAATGCCTCATTTTGCATGCCCCATTTTGGTGTCCTAAATGGTTACCGTGCCTCCAAAGTCTCATCTTAAGTTGACCGTGTTTCATCCCCTCCAATTTTGTCATGTCTTGGTACCTTGCAGAGTCTCCTTGGTAGTTTGTTTCTGCCAGTGGCCTTGGTGCCTGGCGGGCCCGCCTCGCCAGGTTTCCCTAGCCAGGTTTCCTCCGGGCGTTCACCGTTCTAAATGGTGCAAGGCTTCTGCCTTCCCAAGCCCCAAGACCCAGCTCCTTCTTTGCCGACCTCGTTTGACTTGTGATGAAATATAACTACTTTTACCCCTGCCATACTTGCCCCTCTGGACTTCTATCCCCGAAACTCTGTGTTGTCTTCATCATTTTCGACAGCCAAGTTGTGGTGGTACTCCATCCTCCGGAACCTAGGTTCCTTTTCACTGATG
Organism: Sequoia sempervirens; assembly: GCA_007258455.2. Classification (NCBI taxonomy): domain Eukaryota; kingdom Viridiplantae; phylum Streptophyta; class Pinopsida; order Cupressales; family Cupressaceae; genus Sequoia; species Sequoia sempervirens. The sequence continues at coordinate 296,151,429 of VDFB02271358.1, forward strand.
ATTTGCAAAATGAACTTTGAAGCAGCCATCTAACCACATCCTTCTAGCCCCTGGACCCCAGACCTCTCGCCGGCATCCGAGATTTAAACACACCAACCCTCCTATCGTTCGTATGGGCATTAAATAGGTGTATTAAATACTAATTAGGGAATAAATATATGGCTCAACCTATCATTTTCATATGTCAAGTTAGCCAAATGAAGTCAGAGAGAGTTTGAGGAGTCCAGTGCCTTCGTCGCCTACCGCCCTCACGCCTGCTGCCCTCATTTGCCGATCCTTAGTAGATTTTGCAACTTACTTCACTGGGCTTCCAAGGTTGGTTTCTCGTTCACCCTCTTGTGAGGTTTTTTTTAGTTTTGCGCTTAAAATGATGAACAAAATGGGCTAAAACTGCTTTAATTAGGTAAAAAATCACATCTAAAAAACCCATGAGTTCAAATTTTTGAAAAACCTTCAAAACATCCTCAAAATTAAATTTGGAACTGGGCCTCGTCGTTACCATTCTTAGCACATGGAATTTGCACCCTCCAAGCCTGGGTCTTCCCATCACTAGAAAACTTAGCTAATAAACTGACCAAATAGTGGGATGCCCTATCGGGCCCGCTACCCCGGACTTCCGTCGGTACGTTGCCGTCGGACTTAAAACTTGACAAATTTTGAAGTTTGGCCTCCATTTTGACTTCTCAGACCTACTCCCGCGGGACTCTGTCCCCGAGACTCTACGTCATTTTTGCCCTTCCAAAACGGCAGGGCAGCCCCACCTTCCTGATATCCGAAACCCGCCGCTCCTTTTGCCGTTCATTAGCCCATACCAAAATGAACCGATCAAACATGTCCTCGGGCCCTAGTTCACGAAGTTTTTTCTGTGGATTTCCCTTGTGTCTTCGCCATTTCAAATGGCCATCTGGCCTTGTCTTTCTATCTCCCAGGTCTCGACCCTCCATTTGTAGCGAAGACCAAATAGAAAGCAAACTTTGGGGCCATTGCCCTCGCTGAGCTTTGTCCATTGGGATTTTGTTCCATCTCATCCGATTCAAAAGGGAAAAGAAGGTTCATCTTCCTGATCTCCAGGACCAGCTGTCTGAATCGCCGAAAGAAATTTAAGAGAAAACCTAGCAGCCAAGCTCAATGTCGGGTCTGGTCCACCGAGCCACTCTCACCGGATTTCCACGCAACGACCGCTATTCTAAAGGGCGAAACCTTGATAGCTTTCCACCCCTTCAAGCCCAAATTATTTGAAGTTTAAAATTACATTGGCCTTCCTTCGACCTCCTGGGTCCCAGATCTCAAAATTTTGACCTTGAGATTCCATTTCATTCTGGCCATTCCAAACGGCGAAGCCCTGACAGCTTTCTACCCTTGTATCTCTGGGTGCCCCAAAAGTGATCCAAATGACCTTCAATTTGAAAACCAATCTTGACCCACATTCTCAAATTCAACCTTCCCCTGCATAATCCTTTCAAACCATCAAAATTTGAAGTTGGAAGAAATCACGTGGATTTCCCTACCCTGTTCACCCTTCAAAACAACATTTCTGCTAGGGAAGTCTGGCCCTCCCAGCCCAGTTTGTCTGAAATCCCTCCAGAAAATTACTAATGACATCTGGAGGTAAAAGTTTGATTTCATTAATGATATATTGTCTAATTGGATTTTTTCCATGGGATTTCAACTAATGTTCATGCTTTCGTGATCAGTTGTGCTCATTATGCCCTTGTTTGCAGGATATATGGAATCGGGTGCAGGACCCTCGAGGGGAACTATAGAAAAAGGACAAAGGGAAAAAGGTAGGCATGGCTCCTCATGGAAAGGAGGATAAATACCAAATGAAGTAACAACTCTAGGGAGATCCTTTACATTCAAAGATTATCACAGACTAGAAAGAAATTATAGATACCAATATTGGCTAGGTCAATATTGATGAGTTAAAGCAAAAGGTCAGAGTCCACCCTAAGACCGACAATGCTAAGCTAATTAGACAAATTGGAATTGCTAAAGCTACAGGCTTCCTTGTGTCCCTCATAGCCCCTGAATTGGTCATGGATTGCTGGCAAGCATATTAGCCATAGACACAAACAATTGTTGATAGAGATGGAAACATCCTTGCTGACATGTTAGGTGGGGCGATTAATGAAGACTTTTCACATCCCCACCTTTGGGGAGATGGAGATTCCCACCATAGCAGAGTGTAAAGTAATGTGGGATGAGGACCTGATGGGCTATAAGAAGTTAATAAACCAATACAGGCTTAAAGAGAAAAGGGGCAGCACTGCAAAGGTTCCTCAAGAACTCTTCTGCAGCAACCTCTATGAGGACTACCATGACTTGGTCACCATGTTAAGCAGGGTGATGGGCCTCCCCACTGTTGCCTATTTTCAGGAGTGGATGGTGTATTTCATAGAGTAGATCTTCTATGGGGATGAGGATGTCACCACAAAAGCCTCATTCTACTAGGGAGGCATAATAACAGACTACTTCCATGAGCAGTTCATGAATGTAAAGAAGACCTCCAAGTTCTACATGACCTCCTATCTGATGTACTCACTAGATGAGTGGAGGCAGTACACTGGATTTTTTGTGGCACCTAATGAGGAACCAGGTCATGCAATGAAGGACTATGATAGATATCCCGAGTTCTAGTTCAGGAACTTCAAGAAAGACTATTACAGGGTGAACGACGCCTTCATTGGCCACATCATTAGATTGCTTGCAGGGGATTTTGAAAGAAGGGTCTCTCACATTGTTTAGGAATTCTTGAAGCAATACGCCTTCTTATTCATACAATACCCTAAGTTCACATATATTTGTGCCCAAGGTTTCACAGAGAGGCCAAATAAGTTGTCCTGGTACCCTAATGACTGGATCATACTATTAGAGCTCTCCTAGCAGTTGCAGCATCTGCATTCAGTCCTCGGTAGTAGACATTTGGATGGTATCCCTTATCCCTCAACCTTTTTCCAAGGGATGTACAAATTATGAACCTCCCAGTGCGCTAGGAATTATGAGAAGGAATTGGTAGAGTATAATTTCTGCTTACACACTGCTTGCCCGCGAATGGACCTGTATGGGCATGTAAGGAAAGCATTAGGACTAGGTTATGCCCATGTGCATCATGTTAAATATTTCTAGGAAGATTTCCAAGATGACAAGGAGGTGCACGCAAGGCACTACATGCGAATGACTACGTATTTCGTAAAAAGAGTATAATTGTTTCATGTACCTGATCAAGTTGAAGAGTATGACAACACCATCATAGACCCCAAGTATAATACAGTCGCTAACTTGCTGCTACTAGCAATAGATTGGGATGAGCAGGAGGTCGATGACCACGACATTATAACCAAGCCAATTTAGGCCCATACCAAAGAATGGGTTTATGGACAAGTAGCCCGATTGAAGCAACAAGGGGTTGTCCTAATATATGAGGGACTCAAGAGTGAGCCTAGTGCTATAGAGGATGTTGCTGCCAAAACTTCAACAAGAGGGACATCCAAGTATCCTCTGCTCACAAGATTGAAGAAGAGGAAAGGGATTGAACTGGAACAGTTGCCAGATCCAAAGGTTTATTCCAGAAAAGACTCAGGAGTTTCACCCTCTAAAAAGCCCAAACGGATGGGAAGCATCGTGGGGCAGCCAACAATTCAAGAGGATCCCCTTCAAGAGGGCGAGGAAGGAAAAATAGATCAGCCAAAACCTCCTCCAACTCTCCCTATTTCTATCGCCCTTCCATCTATTTCCCAGGCCATGGTTGCCACATCCCCACCTGTGGTGGACATCATGGTCCATCTCGCTTCCTCTCCACCAGTTGAGCCCGTAATAATGGTTGACTCCTCTCTGCTGTAACTTCTACACTCTCCTCCGCCTTCATGTCACCACTAAATCACTTCCATTGGAAGTAGTGACAGTATCAATGCCCACACTCACACTGTCAAAGGCTTTCTCGAGGCATATGCAGAATGTCCCCTTCGAGATTTCGCAAATCTTTTTTGGATCCCACCATCCAAGATTCCTTTGCATAGGTCCTCGCCAGTGCTTCACCCTCGCATTCTTTGACAGAATCACCATAAATGGAGGCCACAATGCTAATCTCTGAGGCATGGGTGAAGTGGTAGATGGAAGCTTCAAAATCAACAGAGGAAGAAGTTGATGAGTACCACGAACACCCAGAATATGAACAATGGCAAATTGATAGGGTTGTCCGCGAAGAAGAAGAAATAGGGTCTTCTGAAAGTGGAGACGAAGAGGAGGGTGTAGGTAGTAGAACTATTGTACAAACCTTCAATGATGATTTCAAGGAGGAAATGGCCCAACAATTGAGGGATGATAAAGAAGAGGCAGAAAGGTCACCTCCCAGAGAAGAAAGGCAAGAAGATGTCAAGGCAGCAGAAAATGTAGAACTCCCTACAGGGGAACAACAGGAGAATGTATCACCTCCTTATAGAGAAGAAGAAAATGTAGAAGACAAGCCTGAGGGTGAGGCTCAAGCTGAAAAAATCCTCAAAATTGAACAACCCAAAGAGCATGAGCATAAGGATGAACAAGATGAAGAAAGGGAAGGAAAGGAGGCTGAGAAAGAAGAAAGTCCTTGGGATCAATTTCCTACTAAGGTTCCCATCAAGCACCTTGTGTTTGTCCAAGATTCTGATGAGGAAGAGGGAGAAGACACTAAAATGGAAGAAAAGGCTCCTAGAGATTAAAAAAAAAATAGAGGTTCAAACAAAGGAGGGCGAGGGTGATCGTGAATCTCCTAAGGGAAAATCTGTTATGCCCAAATAGTTGGAAAGACATCTTGAAAAGAAAACTCCTGCCCCAAAGGATCCAAGAGTAAGACTAGAGGCTATCTTAGCCTGAGCGCAGATCACAACCAAGAAAGAGAGGAAGCCCAAGATTAGATCCAAGGTAACAATGGACTCTTTCAGATCCCGAACTATGTAGGTAGCAATGCCAGTGGTGGGAAAAGGAGGGGTGAGCTATAATATCTCTGCCATTGACTTGGGAACAACTACTACAGAACATAAGGTGGAGCACCTCGAGGAATTTGTTTCCACGGTAGTTCATTTGATACAACAGAATAAAGTTTCAAAGGACAAGATTAAAGCACAGGTAGTTGATCTGATAGCTTACATCCGGCAATGGTCCTCAACTAAAGAAATTCCTAACACGTCTATGGGTCCACCACAACTGTTGTCCGGGGAAAAAATTGATAAGCTTGAAAAGAGAAATAATTTGGACAAGACTACAAAAAGCTGGTTCTGAAAAATTCTATACATCAGAAATATGGGTATTAACTGAGTTGTTCGAATAGCCAACAAGTTCCTAGACTTACAACAATCCCTTTAGAGCATGAAGAAACTTTGCTCTGACTTCCCAACAAGATACGAGTCCACCTATCCAAAGATCAAAGCTATCCTCTAGCTGTCAAGTGCCACATGGGAAAAGGAACTCGCGCTCAAGAGAGATGATCATTGGCTCATGGATGTTTGGAGATGGGACTTTGAGAATAGAAAAGAAAGATTGGAGCTGGTGATTGACAAGGTAGATCCAAATATTGAGTGGGTCAAAGAGATTAGGTCATATTACGTTTGATATTTGAAGCTAATGGCAAGCTCTGAGATTCCCATCATACAAATGGACCCAAATAACGTAAGGCCTCATTTCTAGAAAAAGATGAAGGACGGGATGTCAGATGAGATAACCATGAATTTCATGATTTTTTCTGCTTGAGCCTTCGCCCAGTCAAAGCTATTTCGGGACCACACTGCTAAGTATGATAAAGACTGGAAAAGGCTTGAGGACAACTCCAAGGAGTGGAGTTATCAAGTATTGCGGTCCGAAGTCATAGAGGTCGACAAACTCCAACTGGTAATTTTGAAGTTCATGAATTACGCAGCTTTGAAGAAGTAGGAAGGCGACCCTATTATTAGTGAAGAGCTTAGAAAGGAATAGCTACAAAAAAATGGCAATCAACAACAAGACAAAAGGCTACAGTGTTGTCACTAGAAGACAAAATAGGGATGAAGGCAAAGTTGTATTTTAAATTGTAATATATTGGGGGGTAGGTAGAACCCTAGTTTGTAGTGAATCTTGGCCACACAATGAGATTAAATCTTGGCCATTCGTTCTACTTTGTGGGCACTATAAATGGGGGGTCTCCTCTCATTTTCAACAGAGAGTTGAGTTGTTGTAAAGACATGCTGTAAAAATTTCTAATGAAAATACATTGACTTGGTGCATTTTTTGAGTTCTTCACATGTTTCATGATTCAATCTCCCATTGTTAGATGTCTTATTTAGATTTACATTGTTTTTCTAGTTAACTTTAAATTTCTTAGATAGATTTTGGTAATGATGTTCAGTGATTGTAGAAATTTCTGCTGTGTTGATGCCTTCCAGTCCATACTTTTTGCTATTTGTTGCTGGTAAATGGTCTTGTAAAGTTAGTCCGGGCTGAAACTTGAAGCTGCTTTTAAAATTTTATCTTCATTCATGCATGTATGTGGAGGATGAATGGTAAAATATATGTAGACCTTTGAAGATGGCACAAATTTCATGATACTGTAGGTTTCTTGGTTAAGTGGAATCTTGTTTGAAGGAAGCTTTCCATAGAAGAACCTCCATGATCACTGTTCACAATTAGTTGCAGATCTAGGAACCTTCCCTCTTCCCTGCCCTTTTTCCCTTTTTTTAATAAGTAACCTATGCTAAGGTTCATTGCACATTATAAAGCCAAAACTTAAGGAAAACATTGAAGTTTTAGATTGTTGTTCGAACCTACAACAAAGTGCACCTTAACTCCCATCTCAAAAACTTCACATTTTAAGATCCACCTCATATCTAGCTACGCAAGTCCTCCCTGTGATTACCAGCAAAAATCACATCAAACATCAACTGAGGAATTCCATGCAAGTCGTGACCTAACACCCGAGAGACCTTGGGGTGATTTTTAGCAACTTGTTGTTGGAAGTCTCCTTTCAAGAGAGGTAGTGCACCTACGCACTGTCTGTGTTGAGAAAGTGTGCAAAAACACCCATCAACAAGACCATGTAGTTTGACTGACACGAACTCATTTATTGATGGGATATGAACATGTGTGGAATGTCAGTTTATTATGATAGAGTCCTAAAGGACTGACCTATGGTGTCTTGGGGGCACATCAATGATGGCCTTGCCTACGTTCAAGCTCAGAGATGATGTAGTTTGACTAACAACTCAGTTCTCTATTTTTGGAATGTTGAATAACCTTGTCCTTTCAAACAATAAGACTGGTGGCACCATTTTAGGTGAAATTTGTGGTGGATTCAAGATAATAGTGTGAACCATGATCCTAATACCTGCAAAACACAACAAACAAACATATTAGAAGATTGAAATGCAAGTTAGAAACATGATTCCTCAAGAAATCCATTTATCAATACTCAAAATAGGAAAATGAAAGCAATACAATGAGTAATCAACAAAAGAGATTAAATCCTATGAAAGCAATGTAAATTCTTGATCTCTTGAGGGAGTTGGTGCCAATTTGATGTGAAAATTGGCCCTTTCCCAACTCCAATGCTAGCTTTGATGATTTGATGAAGATTGTGATCCACTTTGATGAAGATTGATGAATGTTCCAAGCTAAAATCTGCAAAAAACCTAGCTATGATTCAATGAGATGGATGAAAATTGTTATCAATTTGAGTATAGTAAGTTTACTCAATTTGTGGATGATGAAATAAGGATATAAGCTCTTTATTTATAGATTGATAAGTTGAAGAGATGTCCAAATTTGATCAATGTGGGACAAAGATTCAACCAATGATATGATGCCACTTGTCAACATGTGAAAGGATGAAGGTTGAGCAAGTTTTGAGGATTGTGCCAATAAATTCACAAATTTGAAATTCAAATTTGTTGAAATGACTTGTGAGAGGGAAGGGAAAATTGCAATAAATTCCACTTGGCTCAAGGCAAGGACATGTAAGAAGAAGTAAATGCCTTGTCGGAAGGACTTGTCAACTCACATTTTGAATTCAAATTTGGGAATATTCCTTCAAAGATGCCCTTTTTTTGAATGAAAATAGGGAATTATTAAATCAAATAAATGATTTAATTGTGCAAGTTGCAAAATCTAGAGGATTTGAATGATTAGGATTAAATTAATCAGGATTTGATTAATTTAAGGGGATATTTAGCTGATTTGACAATTTGATTTAGATTTTTGGATTAATTTAAATCAAAAAGAGAGGAATATGATAAGAGGCTAATTAAATAAAGATTTTGATTTATTTAATTAAAAGGGATGGTTTTAGATTAAATCAAATAAGGTTTTAATTTATTTAATTTAACAGATAGACTTTAGAGATTTAATCAAATAAATTGATTATTTAATTAAATAGGGATAATTAGATCAGATGAATTCATTTAATTAACAAGGAAAAGTGACTTAATTAGATAAAATAATTTATTTAATAAAGAGACAAATATTGATGAATTTAATCAGATAAGGGAATTTGATTAAATAGTTAGACCGAGGGATGATTTAGGAAGAAACGATGTTAGTAGATTAGAGTGTGATATCAATCTGTATATTTTCAATGTCTACAAATAGCTTTTCCCGACTCTGTGTATTTATAGCATTATGGGGTGTTAGATCTTTCATGGAATGCTTTGGTTAGTAGTATTCCTTAGTAGATTGGAGATTTCATTGCAATGGTTAAGTTATCTTTATAGGGAAACCTGCTTACCAGTCATGTTCCTCAACAAGGTTTTCTTCTTGGAAATCTTACTTTGTTGGATATGTCTTTTAATCTTCTTCTTTTTGTGTTTTCTAGTTTTATGAATGTTTTTTGGTTTTCTGGATTTTATGAATGCTTTTGGATTTCTTGGATTTTATTAATGTTTTTTGGATTTTTTGGATTTTATGAATGTTATTGGATTTTTTGGATTTTATGAAGATTGTAAGGATATACATGAATCCAATCCAATGTAGGTATAAGAACATGTCCCCAGCATGATGCGATAGACTACTCTGATACATGCAGGACAAACTAGCCTTAGGAATGTGCCAAGTAGTTCTAGGATGGAACATGATACTAACATAGGATCAAGCTATGATGCGGACATGGATGGACAAGGGAAGGATCAATGGAATGTGATGGAAAGTGATAGAAGGAAATGCAGAATAAGCCGAAGCATCCATGGTGGATGGAAAGTGCATTATTTACACAAGGCGCCTAATTTCCATGTTTTCACCAAGGTACTTTCCCAAAGCGCCACCGAAGTGGTTTTCACTAGAGGACAATTTTTTTCTTGACTATTTTCAATCCTTTTTCTGATTTTTTTTTTTGTATTTTTTGATTTTTTTGTATTTTGGATTTATACCTTGCAAGCTTAGGCATAAAACTTTTAGAGATGGGAGCTATTGATAGGCCCCTGCAAAGGCTCACCTTTGAGTGTGGATAGCTAATATGCTCCTGATTTGTAACTTGTTGTGACGACAAAGGTTCCCAACTAGTTTGGTTCAAATTTTCCCTTGCTATTTGGATTTGGTACATTCTTCTGATTTTCTTTCAACACGAGCTCTCTGACTTGAAATGACCGACTCTTGATCATCTTATTATTGCTCCTTTTGAGATGGTTTCAATACACCTTTAGATGGTTCAAAGCATCCATACGTCGCTCATCCAATAGTTTTACCTCATTCAACCGTGACACACGATATTCTTGATCAGTAATGATATTTTCCAATGATATTCTTAAGGATGGGAGCTCGATCTCAATGGGAAGGATGGCTTCTGATCCATAGACTAGGCAGAAAGGGGTTACACATGTAGGTGTGTGGATACTCATTCATTAGGCCCATAAGGTGGGATTTAACTGTAGGTGCTAGTCATGACTAGCTTCATTGATTGTTTTCTTTAGGATTTTCAAAATGGTTTTATTGGTAGCCTTAGCTTGGTCATTACCTTGGGGGTAGTATGGAGTGGAGAAGTGATGTTGGATATTGAATTTTTGGCATAGCTCATGAACGTCCTAGTTTTTGAAAGGTGACCCATTATTTCATATAAGGGCTTGTGGGACACCATAATGGAAAATGAGGTAGTTTAGGATGAACTTGGATATCTACTTTCCTATGATATACGTCATGGGGATGGCTTCTACCCACTTTGTGAAGTATTCGGTCGCAGTGATAATGAACTTGTGTCCATTGATGAGGTGGGTGAGATTTTTCCAATGAGATCGAGACCCCATTATGAAAAGGGCCAAGGTGTTATAATCGGTTGGAGCTCTTGAGCTAGTGCATGGATGAGGTCCCCATGCTATTGGCATTGCAAACATTTTCGGACATAGTCATGAGCTTCCATCTCCGTTATAGGCTAGTAGTACCCAGTCCTCAACGGTTTCTTGTCCAAGGTCATACCACTAGAATGAAAACCAAAAATACCATCGTGTACCTCAATTAAAGTAGTCAAAGCTTCCTCGGGGTTAAGGCATCATAAAAGGGTTCCTTCAATACTTCTACAGTACAGGATGTCACCTAAGATAATGAAACGAGATGACTTCTTAATAAAGATTCTTTTAAGGTTTAGGGTGATGTCAGCAAGGAGGAATCCTATTTTTAGGTAGGTGTATATGTCATGGTACCAAGGATCACCGGGACCAACAATTTCACATACGAACTCAAAATCTAGTACCTCGAAAGCTAGTATGAGAAGCTGCTCAACTAGGAATTCATGGTTAGGGACATTTTGTGGGATATCCAACAATGATTCAATTGTATCCATAGCATCATCTACTCTATTGTTTACCCTCGGTATTTGCTCAAATGTGATGTTAATGAAGAATTCCTTGAGATCCTCCACTAGTTTTTTGTATGGGGTAAGCTTGTTATCCTTTCTTTGGTATTCATCATTGACTTGGTTGATAATTAATTATGAGTCCCTATAAACCTTAAGTGCCATGATTTTCCATTGTACTACAATTTGAATTCCTATGACTAGAGCCTCGTACTCCATGATATTGTTGGTGCATGAAAAAGATAGCTTATACGACTTCAAGGTGCAATCTCCTTGTGGTGTGATGAAGAAGACTCCTGCTCCTGACCCATGCTGATTATATGACATGTCAAAGCACACCTTCCAATGATCTACTACACTGAGATTGAAAAAGGACTCATCTAGAAACTTGGATACTAGGGGGTTCTCTAAATATATAGGTGCTTCCACCCATTGATTTGTGATTACCTGTCACTTGATAGCTTTTTGTTCTACATAATCAATGTCATATTCTATGAATATCATGACCCACTTAGTCATTCACCCTGTGAGTGTTGCCTTAGAGAGAAAATACTTGAGAGGGTCTATTTTGGTGATGAGATTTATTTGATGAGAAAGCACGTAGTGTCTAAACTTCTCTAAGGAAAATACTACTGCAAGACAACCTTTTTCAATGAATTTATTGTTTATCTCATGCCCCACCAAGTTTCTATTGATATAGTAAATGGATCTCTTTTCCTATTTCATCATGTTGCAATAGAAGAGCACCAAGGGTTGTTGATGTCAGTGATATGTACAAGATCAATGGTTTGTTTTGGATCAGTGGCATGAGGACTAGCGGTGTTAGCAAGTATTCCTTGATTTTATTGAATTCCTGATCACATTTCTCATCGCATTTGTATGTTACCCCATTGTGGAGTAGATGAGAATAGGGGACAACTTTATCTACTAACTATGTTATGAATCTGTGAATCGATTGGAGCCTTCCCTACAAGCCCCTTAACTACTTCAATGTTTGTGGCGCTTCCATTTCAAGAATTGCTTTGACTTTTGTAGGGTCTATCTTGATTCCCCTCATTTATAAAATATACCCTAGAAGTTTTCTTGATTGCACGCCGAAGACACATTTCATAGGATTGAGTTGTACTTTATATTCTTCTAGTCTATCAAAAATAGAGCCTAGTGCTGCTATGTGGTCCTGACACTTCCTTGATTTGGCTAGTATATCATCCATATAGTCTTCTACAAATTTGTGGATCATGTCATGAAAAATCAGTCATATCCCTTTGGTATGTAGCTCCAATGTTCTTTAACCCAAATGGCATCATGTTCCAATAGTAAGTGCCCCATGGGCAGGTGAAGTTTGTCTTATGCTAATCATCATTTGCTATCATTATTTGATTATACCCTGAAAACCCATCCATTAATCATAGCATTTCATGTCCTACTATTAAAACCACAATCATGTCTATGTTGGGAAGAGGGAAATCGTCCTTAGGGCATGCTTTGTTCAGGTCCCTAAAGTTTGTGCAAATACAGATGCCCTTGGTGGTTTTAGAAATAGGTACAAGATTGGAAACCCATTCAGTATAGTCAATGGGTCGTATGAAACAAGCCTGAAGGAGTTTCTACAACTCAAGTTTGACCAACAATGCGATCTATGGATGCATCTTTCTTAATTTTTGTCTTACTTCTTTTTCCTCTGGATAGACTGCTAGATGATGGACTACTACCTTTGGATCAAGACTAGGCATGTTAGCATAGGTCCATGCAAAATTTACTTTCTTTCTTTCAGAAATGTAGCTAGAATTTCTTGTTCCTCAATCAAAAGTGACTGCATAGAAAGTGATGTGTGGTGCCTCTTCAATTCCTAGATTGATTAGGTTACATTTTTCTATCAGTACTATTGATCTTTCCTTAAAGATGGCACTAAGGGGAATATTGAATCCCTCATCCTTTGGCACCTCAGAGAGGTTTTCACCATCAAATATGTCCTTTATTTTTACTATTTTTGTGTCAAAAAGTACCACAATTTGGTTTTCACTTAGAGACCTAGATATTACTCTTAGATTTTATATTTTGCAACTAAGAGATTCAATTGTTTCCCCATAGTAGGCATGTGTGTCCAGCTCAATATCAAAACCTGCTTTGTGGTCTCCATATGGTAGAGTATCCCTTAGTCCTATGAATTCTGAGAGAGCCTCATTGTTTTTAATGTGTCTAAGATCGGTGGTCCTCATTGGTCACAGTCGATCAGTTGGGGGTACACAATTTTTAGTTTAGTGGTCTAGTTACTCAACTCGAAAGACATGGTAGAGATCATAAAAAGGGAGGAATCCTCAAACAACATGGTTAAATCAAAGATGGAATCCTCGTCACACATTTATATCGAAGGTATAATTATCTAGAGGTAGACTTGTGGATATCGATAATTGAGGAGGAGCTTTGAATTTTTAATAGAGGTACCTTTGTCAAGAATGGTTATATTTATAGGGGTACATCCAAGGCCAAGATGCTTTAAGCACTTCTTAGGAACAATGGGTTCTAATAGGCTGTTGTCATTTTTCCTGAGCTTTTAATTCTTTTTTGTAGCCCCATCCACACATCAATTGTAGTCCTTTGTTATCATCTTCCATGGGAAGATCAAGTACGATTCTTTCATCTTGATACAATAAGCTTGACACATCCTTCTCATCTACTACCTCTTTTCTTAGGTCCCCCCATTTTCTGAAGGTGGTGGCTCCTACTTTGAGGTTTTGAGATGTTGTGTCGATTGGTTGTGGTTTTCCATGAGATCTAGGAGATTGAGGTAACTCTCCTATCACAAAAGTACTCCTTTTCATTTTATTGTCTCCACATCCATTATCTTGGATCATAACCTTAATGTATGGGATGTCCTAAATGGAAGGTGTCTTTGTCTCAGAAGTGTAGGCTAGGGAGGATGGGTCTATATAAGGAGATGTGGGTCCCTCATCATTCTTCAGGACTTGGGGGATCTTATAATTCTTGGCCTCTAGGTTTTTGCAATAATAAGAAGTCTTAGGATCACCATGGATTGTGACTTCTTGGTTTTGATAAGGGGACTTGACACACTGGTGAAATGTGGATGTAACAGCTTACATCCTATGGATCCATGGGTGCCCTAGGAAAAAATTATAAGGGAGTTCAAGGTTAAGAACCTAGAAAGTGGTCTCCATGATTGTTGGCCCTACGTGAATGGGTATTTGAATGGTGCCTTGAGACACCCATTCTTGATCATCATAAGCTTTGATTGTGATACCTTTCCCCTTTTCAATGACATCTTCTAAGAATCCCAGATTATTTATTAGATTTAGAGTATAAATATTTAAACCTGCACCTCCATCCACCAAGACTCTTTTGAATTTTTTCTTGTGGAGTAAGACTTCAAGATGGAGTGCACAGTTATGAGATGGTTGGGTTGGAAGATCATGCTCATAAAAAGTGAGGAGATGCGGTGTGGTGATATGTCCAACTTAGAACTAGTCAGCATCAAGATTTGTGGGGATGGAAGATGCAGCTAATGCCTTTTCTAGGATATCCCTATGTGTGGGCGAGATTTTTAGCAACTCCATGATGGAGATCTGGGCGGGGGTCTTTTTTAGTTGATCTAGGACATTATAACCATTAGGGATTGACTTTGGATTCATAGTGGGTGCTTTGGGTGATGGTGAAGTTCCTAGAATGGTAATTTTGTCGCTATGTGTGGTGACTCCACACTCGGCTCTAGATCCTTTGATATTAACAACTACTACCCATTCATCCAAGGATGCAACAACATGATCATAAACATGGTTCACATTGTTGTAACTCTTTCCTTTACCATAGTTGTTAGAACCCAAAGAAACCTGCATGCAAGAAACCTATCATAGAGAAAGAGAGAGAATGAAAACAAGGGTTTTGGCTTTGACAAAGTGAAAGATTTATTATCAGAGAAAAAATGAATCAAGAAGAAAAGACAATACAAGAGATCAATCCTTATAAAGGAGATCAACACTGAAAGGAAAACCTAACCCTAAGGTGAGTGCATTTAATAATTAAATATTAATTATTAAATGACTAATATATGCATAAAGTGAAATCTTAAGAGGAGAGTAAAGTTAATTAATTACTTTACTCTAACACCCCCCCTTAAGATGAGCTACAATGCAGCTACAAACAATGTAGAAGAAAGCAAAGGAACTACAATGCAATAGAGGGTCCCGGCAACATGGCCTGATCAGGTACCCGAATACAAGAAAATATCTATAAAGCGGAGTAAAGGAGAAAACCCAATGGGAAAAAACTCCTCTCCAAAAAGAGATAAAGAATCATGCTGAAAAAGAAAACATGAAGGAAGGAAGGCCTCACTGAGACCCCCCAAGGACAACTTCCTTCACCCCAAGCATGGAGCGCAACTGAAGATAGCGCGGAGATGCCAAAGGTTTAGTGAAGATGTCTGCAACCTACTCCTCTATAGGAATGTACTCCAAGATGAGAGAACCATCCTGAATCAACTGCCTGATGAAGTGCATGTGGATTTCAATGTGCTTTGTTCGTTGATGCTCCACTGGGTTGTGAGAAATGTGAATGGCACTCTGATTGTCAAACCAAAGAATAGTGGGACAATCTGGAGGAAACCCAAACTCTGTCATCAACTGCTGAAGCCATAAAACCTCCTGACTGGCTAACACTGCTGCGCGGTACTCAGCCTCTATAGATGATAATGCAATAGCAGACTGCTTCTTGCAAGACCATGTGATAGGACCAGAACCAAGGCAAAAAACAAAGCCAGAAGTAGACTTCCGATCATTAACATCACCAGCCCAATCGGAGTCAATGAAGCCAATGATGTGAGGGGATCTTGAAGTGTAGTGAATGCCATAATGAGTGGTGCCTCGAATGTACCTCAAAATACATTTGGTTGCTTTCCAATGGCTCTCATGAGGATCATGGGAGAACCGAGAGACAAGGCCAACCGCAAAGGAAAGATCAGGATGAGAATGTGTCAGGTACAACAAACTACCAACCAACTGCCTGTATAAAGTGGGGTCTACTGAAGGAGTAGAGCAAGTGGAAGACAAAACAACACCTGACTGAAATGGAGTGGGGGCAGATTTACAATCAACCATGCCAAATCGCTGAAGCATATCAAGAGCATACTTCTCCTGAAATATGGAAATCCCATTTGAAGACTGAATAACCTGAAGACCTAGAAAGAAGTGCAAGAAACCAAGATCTATCATCTCAAACTGCTCCATCAAAGCTTTCTGAACACTCTGAATCATGGAGGATGAGCTACCTGTAAGGATGAGATCATCTACATATAGCACAAGAATCAAAAGATCACCCTCCTAGCATTGAATATACACTGTGTGATCGGAATGACAGCGTGTGAAGTGAGAGGAAAGCAAGAAAGAGTCCATCTTCTCATACCAAGCCCGAGGGGCTTGTTTGAGACCATACAATGAACTTCGAAGTCTGCAAACCAAAGAAGTGTCCTGTATAAATCCCTGAGGCTGCTCCATATAGATCTCCTCATGTAGGTCTCCATGCAAGAAGGCACTCTTCACATCCATCTGAAACACTGTCCATCCCTGTGAAGCTGCAAGTGAAAGTACAAGGCGTATAGAGTTCATCTTGGCGACAGGAGCAAAGGTCTCGGAGTAGTCAATACCCTCTACCTGAGAAAACCCCTTCGCAACAAGACGTGCCTTATACTTATCAATGGAACCATCTGCAGCATACTTGGTACAGTACACCCACTTGCACCGAACCAACTTTCTTCCCTTAGGAAGAGGACAAAGATCACAAGTATGATTCTTCATCAAAGAAGAATACTCCTCATCCATGGCCCTATCCCACTCAAGGTGTCCTATCACCTCTGAAAACTTTTGAGGATCATCTGAAATGGCGTGACTCAAAAGACTAGAACCAGATGTCTGAGCACGAGTGCAACGAGTATCTGAAGGATCACCTGCCAAAGAACCAGCTGCATCAATAGTGACACGGGCCCACTTAGGCAAAGATGGAGCAACTGGTGGTGGTGGAGATGGTGGATCATCATCTACATCATCCTCAAGAGATAAGTAATCCTCAAGAGATGAAGAGGAAGGAGTAGGCAATGAGGGAGAAGCTGGTGATGGAGAATCCATCTAAGGATAGCGCTCATCAAACTGGACATCCCGCCAAAACAACACCTCTCTGGAATCAGGATCAAACAACCTGTACGCCTTAACATCCTCACAGAGCCAACAAATATGAGTGGTCGGCTCTTCCTCTCCATGGTTTATGCTGAGCATCAGGAATAAATGCCCAAGCCTCACTACCAAAAACTCGAATGTAGAAACATTAGGCTTGACATGGGTCCAAGCCTCCTCAGGAGTCATATGTTGCAATGCCTTATGAGGCATCTGATTCTGAATATAATTGGCACAATTGGACTGCCTCAGCCCAAAACGAAGAACTCATAGCTCGAGCGTATCATACAATTTTCCATCTCCCGTAAGGTTCTGTTCTTTCTCTCAGCAACACCATTCTGCTAAGGGGTGTAAGG
Source organism: Sequoia sempervirens (assembly GCA_007258455.2). NCBI lineage: Eukaryota > Viridiplantae > Streptophyta > Pinopsida > Cupressales > Cupressaceae > Sequoia > Sequoia sempervirens. The sequence goes on from VDFB02271358.1 coordinate 296,168,735, forward strand.
AACTATAAACTGATGCTGTAAACCATGCTCAGTGAAAAAATCTCTGAAAGCCTGATTAACATACTCCCCCCCATTATCTGTGTGTATCCTCCTGATAGAAAGTCCAAATTGCTTCTCCACAAATGTCTTAAAAGTCCTGAATGAGTCAAAGACATCAAACTTGTACTTAAGAAAGTACACCCATGTACGTCTGGAGAAGTCATCAATAAAAGTGAGCACATAGCGGGCCCCTGAAAAGGAAGGAGTCGGAAAGGACATAAGATCACTATGTACCAACTCTAGGGCTGCCCTAGCACGAGTGGCTCGACCCTTAGGAAAAGGATCTCGATGATCTTTGCCAAGGACACAACCACGACATACACCATCAGTACAAGAAATCGGTGGAAGCCCAATCACAGTTCCTGTGTACTCATCTGCTGTAGATATCTATAATTGACATGGCCAAAACGCTCATTCCAAAGCCTGCTCACTGAATCTGCATGTGCTATAAGAGAGGAACCAACAGTGTCTGAGCTCTCAAAGCCATCAAATCTGTATAAGCGAGATGCAGAATCCACACTCCCAGTAGCCACAACCAAGTTAGGATCATGAAGATCTCGAATAACCACATCATGTGGTGAGAACTCAATTGTTTTACCAGAGCCAGAGTGGAAAATCTGATAAACGGATAAAAGGTTTATCGAAATATTAGGAACCAAAAGCACATCCTGTAGACAACCACCATCCAATGAAATAGTACCTGAACCCTGAACTGAAAGTTGTGCTGAGTCACCAACTGCAATATGTCTAGTTCCTATAGGGGCAAGAGTGGTGACCAAATCCTCTGTGTGTGTCATATGGTGAGAGGCACCAAAATCTAGAATCCAAGTGGATTCCGAGGACAATGATCATGCAGAAAGAGCATGACCTTTCCCTATGGGCTGTGAAGGAGGCTGAGGTGCACTGATATTATGTTGTTGCATGGCTTCCTCCAAAGCCTCTAAATGTTTCCAACACCTGGAAACGGGATGTCCTTCCTTTCCACAAAAACTGCAAGGATCACTAGATTTCTTCTTAGTCTTGGAGGAAGACTCACCAGACTTCGAAGATTTTCCCTGTTTAGAATTGGACTGTGGTTTTGAATCAGACTTAGGTGGTGGCTTGGAGGGATTCTCACTAGCCCTTGAATCTTTCTTAGGCTTCGGTTTCTGCTTTTGTTTTCCTGTGGAGGACTGGGCTACCAATGCTTGGTTCTATGAACCTAAAAGTGAATCCAATTGCTTAAGCTTAGCTTGCTCACAAGTCAGACGATCACAAAAGACCTCAAAAGAAGGCATGACATGGCGAGCACCCAAGGCATCCATGGTGGAATAGAAGGTCGAAGAGAAGATCTGAAATGGACCCCGAAGCTTAGAGAGGATCAAGAAAATGCACTCTGTATCAGTCTTAGTCTTACCACAACCCTGCAAGATAGATCTTTGTTGTTTGAACTTCATCAGAAAGTCCTCAATAGAGGGAAAAGAATCAGGTACCAAGGAGGTTAACTCTGCCTCAAGCTGCAAAGCTCTGAACTCGTTGACAGTACCAAAAGGTCCATCAAACTTGGTCCAAATGGCTTGAGGAGTGAGACAACCCTCAAGAAGAAATAGGAGACTGTCAGAAATGTGTAAAGCCATCAATCCCATAGCCTGATCCATATTGTTCATGTGCTGCATAACCTCAAAAGCACATGTCAAGTAAGGCTGAACCTCATCCAAACAGGACCATAACCCTCGAGACTGGAGAAGAGTCATCATGCAACCCTTCCAAGTGTGGTAATTATGCGGTGTGAGAGATTCAATAGGTCTGTCGGCCATCTTGTGAACTGTGCCTCAACTGCTCTGAATTTTTTTAATTATTATTAAGTGGTCTTTCAGAAATAGACAGAAGATGCAGAAGGGGTTTGTTTTTTTTGTTTTGGTGTTTGAAGATTCTGGTTTTCTGATGTAAATAACAGAAAGCAAGAAATAAAAAACACCCCCCCATAATGCAAAATCCAATCCCCAGTACAATGTTGAAAGCTAGAAAGCAAGAAAGAGCAGTAACTAGTTGAGAAAATTTTTGGAGTACTTGAAAAAATTACTAATGAAACAGACTGCAGATCTGGAAAGAGCACAAAACCACCTTTTTGATGCCTATTCGCTTTCAAAAAATGGAGCAAAAATGAGCAAGTTATGCCCCTCGGAGTGCAAAAAACTCATCGGAATTTGACTGCAAAAGAATGCAATCAAACTGGAAAAATCTGAAAAAATTCTTGCACCATTAGAACGGGCTCGGAGCCAGCTTTCCAATGCCTATTTTTTTTCAAAAAACGGAGATAGGACGCCCTATTTATGCCCAATTTACTGAAAGAGGTAAAAACAAATATAAGCAGGGGGCCTGGTGGCGCCCTGGTGGCGCCGCTCGGACCGGCGGCATGTGGGCTACAGTCGTCAACGGGCGGTTAACCGCTGGCGGTTGCCGCTGGGGGCCGCTGGCGGTGATAGCCGGGCGGTGGCTCTACCAGCCAGAGCGGCGGGCGGGTGGCCGCCTGGTGGCCAGCGGGCGGCAGCCCAAATTTTCAAAGAACTTTGATTTTTTTCCTTGCCTCGAACTACGTGCCCTGGGGCTGTACAGCCTTGAGGCAAAAAAAATTTCCCTTCTGGAGCAACTATGTCCGAATCGGACGTATATTATATGAAAATAGGGGTTTTTGGGCATTGCGAGCTCAACGGTGAGGTCCGTTTGGGCTCAAAGTGCACCAAAAAAAGTACCCCCCTATTCCAAAATAAAACACAAAAGACAAACGCAGATCTGATGCAACCAAAACCTAGATCTCAAAATCTTTCAAAAGACTGAACAAGCTACAACAGATCTGGCTCTGATACCATGTAGGATTTGAGAAATACAAATCCACAGAACCCAAAGAAACCTGCATGCAAGAAACCTGTCACAGAGAAAGAGAGAGAATGAAAACAAGGGTTTTGGCTCTGACAAAGTGAAAGATTTATTATCAGAGAAAAAATGAATCAAGAAGAAAAGACAATACAAGAGATCAATCCTTATAAAGGAGATCAACACCGAAAGGAAAACCTAACCCTAAGGTGAGTGAATTTAATAATTAAATATTAATTATTAAATGACTAATATATGCATAAAGTGAAATCTTAAGAGGAGAGTAAAGTTAATTAATTACTTTACTCTAACAATTTCCTTTATTGTGATTGGAATTGGATTCGTGTATATCTTAAAGTCTTGATTCCTAGTTGGTTGTTCAATGGTTATGGTCTTATCATCAATGAGATCGTGGATTAGATTCTTGAGTCTCATACAACTAGATGTCATGTGTCCCTTTATTTTGTGAAAATCGTAGAGATGTTTTTCGTTATACCATGGTCATTTAACCTGAGGCTCTTGATAATTTTCATAAACAGGGATTTTGATGAGATTCGCTTGTACTAGCTATTGCATTATAGATTCGATTGGTTCCCCAAATGGTGTGTATTTTTGTTTAGGGGGATATTTATTCCTTGGGGGTGGTCCCCCTTAAGCATCTAGGTTGTTGAAAAATTGATTGTTGGGTGTTTGTTGTGATGATGGGTTGATTTGTGGGTTGTTTTGGGTATTGATTTGTGGTTGTTGGTATGTTTGTTGTTGTGTATTCTACCTTGGGGTGTTGATAAAAAATTTGGCATCAACGACACCATCATTGGTGGCATTTTCTTTCTTTGCCCACATGTGAGGTTTGTCATTGTAACTTGTTGAAGGTCAATTGTCTTGGTATGTGGGTGTGCCCGCTTATGCTATAAGGGCTCTTCCGGTGTTGAGTGCTTTGGGAATCAATTGGTCATAGGTTGTTATGCATTGCATTTTCAAGTGAAAGGACAAGGTCTCTTCAAGGTTGGAGATGATAGTCCCATTTTTTTGTTCTTCAGGCATAGCCCATTTTCTCCTATTATCCTTGGATCACCGTAGTTGCAAGAAGGTTATGAATGTTTCCCCTTTAGCTTGTTTTAGGCTGGATAATTCTTCCAGGATCACGTCCATGCCTATGTTAAATGAATAGTTCTATATGAATAAGTCCACAATTTCCTAAAACTTTTTAATTTTAGGGGGAAGGTGGGGGAACCATTCCATTTCTATACCAACCAAACTTTGAGGGAAGAGTAGCATCAGATAGGAATCATCATATGTAACTTCCATACAATGTACATGGAATTCCCTGATGTGATCTTTAGGATTGCTAGTCCCACAATATTTGTCAAATTTTGGTATCTTGAATCCTTATGGGAATGGGACTATCACAATGCTTCTATCAAATGGATAGGGACACAAATTCCCTTGTGATTTTGTTGTCTTTCCTAATTGCATGTCTAGCACTAGTTACGAGAGAAATTTAAATTGTGTGGAAAATTCATTTTGTGGATCAGGTAGTGGGATGTAAGTGTTTTGTGGTGGTATGGTTGCTTGGGTAATGGGTGGGATGACTTGTGTATCAGGATACATGTTTGTGAGAGGTTGTTGTAATCTTTGTTGTGCAAGCAACACTTGTGGGTATTCTTGTAGTTGTTGATGTGCCAACAACACTTATTGTTGATCCTGTTGTTGTTGAGATATTAGTGCTTGTTGTTGTCCATGTTGTTGCAAGGGTTCTTGATAGGCTTTTTGTTGTAACAAGGCTTGTGCTTGGGCTTGTTGTGCTTAGTATTAAGCTTGTGCTTGAACTTGAGCTTATTGAGCGGCTTGTGTAGCTTGAGTAGCTTGTTGTTGTTGCAGTAAAGTTTGCGCTTGTGCTTGGGAAACATGTTGTGATTGTTATGTGACTTGTTGTGTAGCTTGTGTAGATTGTGCAACTTGTGTAGCTTGTGTGGATTATGCAGCTTGTGCGGCTTGTGTGGCTTGTTGAGCTTGGAATTGTTGAAGTGCTTTTTGATACACTTGTTAGGCTACTTGCAATGTGATACTGTATTGGTTTTCCATATTTAGATTTGGTGGTGGAGGTGGGGGATTTTTTGGAATGGTGTGATATGGTGTGATGAGAGATTGTTGGGGTGGTTGTGCAGGTGCTTGTTTAGTGATGCCAAGAGGTTATGTGGGAGGTGGTATGATTTATGTGCTAGGTCCTTGGGAGCCCACGTTTTGGAGATTTTGAGGTGTTGTAGATGGAGTGATGATTGGTTGAGATGTTTGGATTCATTCCACTTGGTGTTGTGATTTCACTGGCATGCTTGGAGGATTTTATACGATTGACATGCTGATTTGATTTGTGCCTGGAGGATTGATTTGACTTGATTGGTTTTAGATTGGTGTGTTGGGTAAAGGGGGTTTCCCTAAACCTTGGATTGGTGCAGATGTTGATGTTAAAAGAGGGAATGATGGGAAGATTGATGGTGTGTTCCCTTGTAGAAGTTTAAAATTTCCAACTTGTCCAAATGAATCTACTTATCCTTGTGATATCACGGGGAGAGAGACTTGTGTATCAAGAGGGTATATCAGTATTGCAAAAAAGGTGGAGGGATTGTTGGTATCATGAAAGATGAGTGCTACATATGGGTGTTTATGATCTTTTGGAATAGTGTTAGGTATACCCAAGATTGTGTTAGCCTCTATATTTCAAGTGTTTACAAGTGGATGTGTTTGAAGAACTTGGACTAATGAACTCCCCTTGGTGATCATGGGTTCACTTGCAACATGAGAAGATGTTGGTTGTATGATGGGTTGGATGACATTTGGGAATGAAGGCATGAATGGTGCTTGAGGTATGCTCCTAAGAGGTTGTTCAACAATAGTACTCACATCAAAATCAGAAGGGAGTTTATCCCATTCTTTTGCTAATGCCAACATCTATTGTGTGGGATTGAGCCTCATGACCGTGTTGACAATCTTGTGTATTTCAGGATTTTGTACAAGCTCAACTATTTCATCTTGGGTCATTCCTTGGAAGTTGTTGGTGACATCCTCTACTTGTAAACCTCCCTCTTGAAGATCTTGAGGTAGTTTTGGAGGGTTGGTAGATTCCATGGGGTTGAATTCTTATGGAGTTTGACTCAAATCACTTGAAGTGGATGTTTCCTTGCTTTGTACCATGCTCTTCTTGTGTTGAGATCTAGTTTGGACCATAAAATAAGGATCAACTTTGGGAATACATGAGGTAAACCTCTAATTCCTTTGGTTGGTCTAAACTTTAGGCATAAAAAATAAAATCTAGGTTGTTAAGGATCACATGATGCTGGTGTGATAAATGAAGGGATGACTGATATGAATGCTCAAACTTTTGAGAATCTAGGAGGAATACTAAACTTTAGGATTTTTGGATTTTGATTTGAATTCAGTTTTATTTGGATAATGGACTCATAAATTACAATATGTTAGATGTTATCTTGGAGTAAACTTTTCCACAATGATGTTAATTTAACTTAATGTATGAGGAAGGATTCATCCACACATACTTAGCCAAACAAGGTGACTTTGATTTTGATTTGAAAAAGTCTAGTATGAATTATTTTTTCCAAGGTTCTAAAATTTGTTTGTGGGATGGGATTTGATTGATGTTGTCACAAATGAGATTGTTTGATTTGATCCTAGATGAACCTATAGAGAATTTGTTTACAACACCAAGGTATTGAAGAACATGCTATACATCTAAAACTTTCAACCCTATGTGAGAAACTCAAAACATTGGAAAAGACCTAGATTTTGACAATAATAGAAGGAATACAAGTTTGGATTATTTCCTGAAGCACGCTTGTAAAAGTTGTAAACCAATCTATCTCTGACTTCGTAAAGTGTTGAAAGATGTTTCTTGAGATCCTTTAGAATAAGACGCTTATGATTGATAGAATTTGGTTTTGGGATTTTGACTTTGTGGGAAATCATTTGAACAAACACATATGTGGGATTCATTTGTCTTTTATATTGATTAAATGGATTAGTTTTTACCACATCAACACTTCTTTCTTAGATTTCAAACTGAATGTCTATGTCTCAACTCCTTTTCATTCCACAAGGTCCATTATGTGAAAATCAAAGAATCAAAGGTATAGTTGTCCTAGGTTGACCTTAGAGAGAACAAATTGAGATATGGGCCCAAATATTTAGAAGCCTCTAAGGATAAAATCCCAAGGGACAAGTAGTAATATTTGTACTTTTCAAGGATATTTTCTCTTCTAAAGGGTTTGAAATTTTGATGACTTGTTGAATGTTTGTTTCAAAGTTTGAGATCCAATAAATGTATTTAACTAACTCATAGATTGTACAATCCTAGGATAGAAATGGCTATATTTGTTGAGTCTCCACTCAGATTTCTCCAAACAATAGACAAAGCAAACAGTTAGAGATTTGGCGACACTAGCTCCCCTCCACGGGACACACTTCTTGGGGCCACCAAATCTCAAAATCCTAGAGATCCAGAGACCTTAAGGGTTTTTTTTTCTACTATTGAATAGTACAGATGTGAAGTGGCTTCAAAATGACCATTCTTACACTAACAAATATTTAAGGATTTTTGGCCTTATAAACAAAGGGTTGTAGTAAGGACATCTGGTTCAGGGGATACTATGATAAACTCCCTCAAGAGGTCTCCCAACCCTTAGAACAAGGGATTTATGCATCATAAAGATACTGGGGGAGAGATATCATGCATCACTCCTGTTGATTGCAAACTTTCCTTGCAACCACAAATTTGTATAATGATTTGAAAGAGCTTGGCTTTAGCTCATTACCGCTTGGGTCATTTCCTTGGGTGAGTAATTTTTCCCACCAAGGCAGACCCTCTAAAGATAAACAATAGCGAAGAAGTAAATTTGTAGTTCAACAACCTAGATTGCATAAAGCACTAGGAGGGAGCACACACAATGCCTTTCCTTCACACTCACATGATTGTTCAATTTTAGATCCAAATTTGAAATGTGTGGGTAATTTTAGACAACCAACGTCACTAGAATGCTTTTGATTCTCAATATCACCAGAAGGCATGAGAGAAGTGCATATGAATTCGAATGACACAAATTGTAAAAAATCACAAAACAATTGAAGGAACAAGTTCATTTTAAACCCAAAGTAAAGATGAATTTGTTTTAAAGCACCAAGCTTAAATGTGAGTTTGCTTTGTTCACTTTTAACCCAAAATCAAAATTAAGTTCCTAATGTAGACATCTGAATTTGACAATCCCCATATGGTCAAATTCATCCCCTTTATTCTTCTATCTTGCATCCTTCATCTATGCTAATTAAATAATTTATTATTTACTTAATATTCCCCTTTTCTAATGTTCCTAAGGTATTTAATTAAATAATTAAATACTTTGTCCTTTGTCCCTTCTCTTCCCTAAATTAAATAAATACTTTAATTTATTTAATTTAGTCATTTGGCTTTATGAATTTAAATCAATTTTAAAGTCACCTTTTTCTCTCTCCTTCTCCCATCCTCCATAATTCTCTTTAATATAGATTAATTTAATTAATCTACGATTAAGATGTGCACACCCCTAATCAAGATTAGTGTCACATCCTCCATAATTATCCACTTTCCATTAATCCTCCATTAACCTGCTTAATCCCTTGTTTGCACAACCCTAATTACTTGATTAGGTCAACCTAGTCCTTATTCCATTTATGGCATACCCCCAAGTCAACCTTCATTAATTATTTTCTCCTTTTGGAGAAGGTAACCCATTCCCCATGTGAATTTAAAATTCACAGTTATTCTTCCTATGTCTTTTTAGGAATTTTTAATTCCTCTCCTCTTCCCTCATTTGAAACATTCAACATTCAACATCAACTCACATTTTCACTCTAAATATCAAGCACTAAAGCCAAGCCATAACCTCCATTGTCGCAGCTTCATTTGCATCCATATTGTGCATCTATCAAAATAACCACTTGCATCATTGCATTCCCCATCTCATACTCATCATTTTGCACTAGGTGTTATGCTATTTTCCATCTAAAGGAGCACACAATCAAACGAATCAATAGGGCCAACCAACTCATCAACTTCGACAAGGCAACACACTCTCTTTATCTTTTCTTCTGTTCAAGTTCAACTAGGCTAATCGTTGAGGTGTTGTTTTTGTTTTCCTTATTTGCATTCCAATTATTTTACATTTTAGACTAGGAATTCACCTGCACACATTTCTGGCATGCTTGGTGGGACCCACATCACGGGTCTATACTTTCACATTTGTTGTTTCATGTTTTGCAAGTTCAGATTTTACACGTAGGGGCTAATCTACCATGACAGACGAACTTTCGAGTTACAAAGGCGATTATGTAGAGAGAAAAGGTGAAAGAAAATTAGCCCTTTCTTGGAAAGGGGTGAAGTTGCTCGTATTAGAAGTGAACTTGCAATAGTTTTTGGGAAACAGGCGAGAATGATCAGGTTGCAGAGGCAAAAGAGAATTCACCTATCCTTCAAAACAGAGGCGAAAGGAAATTTTCCTATCTTCCCAAAATAGGAGAATTTGACAAGAAGAACATGAAAATTTTCCTATTACAGGGGCAAATTTGAGGTAGACCCAAAACTTTTTTTTTTAGTTTTCAGCTTCAATTTGGTTCTGGTTTCAAGTACTGACCTACTAACTTGTCTGTTTCTAAGTGTGGCATTTCACTAATGATTTGTTCAGCAACTTGTCTTACATTTTTCCAAGATCGATGGTCAAAATTACTAACGTATTTTATGTAGGATGATCAGTCGAAGACCCCTTTAGTTAGTATCTTTGTTGATTTTCATACTAGCTATGCACACGTAGCTTTAATTAAAGGGTCAATATACTTTATTTGTTGTGCTTGGGAGTAAACTGTTGATGTATCCAATCCCCTTCCACCTTTTGGAAATCCTTGGTGACAAGAAATCATAGTTTACTCTAGTCTACTCTAGTCCAGTCTACCTAGGAGGTGATAGTGCATCTAAGCTCTCCCCTTGTCGTGCAAGCCTAGGGATCAACCGAAACATCTAGTATCTTCTGCCCTTAGCGAGACCTGCCTTGGATTTCATCACCCAGGGGACAATCCCAACCATGTGTTACTGGAGAGGTATATAAAGGGGGGAGAACTAAATTTGTACCTGAATCCAGTCACGTGGTGTCTAGTGAAGCATCGAAGATACACTGATACCTAGATAAGACATGCAAGGTTGGTCTGAGTTTTCAGTACCTTGCTCAAGCTCCTGATCCATGCTTGTGACTGGCTGGTGTTCATGATTGTGCTTCATGTACCTAGCATATATCAAGGATTCACGAGATAGCCTTGTTGAACCTAGATAGATACTCGTGTTTTAGTTGCAGCTTGGTGTAGTGGAGGGGATGTGCACCATACCCCAAAGTTACTCACCATGTACTCCCTTTGGTTGAGATAGAAATTCTCATGGTGCACTATGATAGTCCTCAAGAGACAGTGTGAAGGTGAACCTGTGGCGTCTTTTGATGACCATGTGCCACTAGAATGCTAGCTATCTGCCTTTGTGAGAAAGGGTGATCCAAAAAACTACCCTGATATCACGAAGTATTAACCTTGGGTTTTTCGCTCAAGGTGGTGGGCCTACATTAAGTTTGTAAACCTTCAAAATTCATTTTAGGATTATGTTGCCTAGAATGTCTTTATTGTGTGATACCATTGCTTTTATTTTTTAGTTGAGTCAATCTAGCCTCTCTTTTTTTGGTCATATTTGTTGTCCTTTTCCATAGTCAGCCCCTACCCTCAAAGGTGAATTCACTTCTCACGGAGGAAAATTTTCACTATGGACAAGTGATTTTTCCCCACAAAAGGGTGATTCCATGTTGGAGTCTAGTCCAGGTCATTCTTTTAGGCAAGTTCATCTTTGTCAGAGGCGAATTTTCCTATGGGTCACTTTTTAGGTGACCCCATTTTCGCCCATTCTCCAAAATAGGCGAGTCTTTCTAGCCTTTAGGTGAGTCTGTGTCCTAACCTTGTCTATTGCATTCACCTATTTTCTATCGAATAAGCAAATTTTTCATCTCTTAGGGAAAACTTGTTTTCCACAGGGGCGATCCCATTTTTAGTCTAAGTTATCCTGCCAGTCATCATCCATCGAATTCACCCATTTTCCATACAATAGGTGAATCTTTTTGTCCAATAGGAAATCCTATTTTTAGGTGATTTCGTTCCCCATTCATACAATGCAAGAAATAGGAAAAATTGTCATCCCTGTAGACATGTAAAAAGTACCAATTGACATTGTGCATCTGATCCTGACTACTAACATCATTTCATCTTGAATCATCCTTCGATCTAACCATTTAATCAAATCGCCTTATCTGATTAAATTCATCAATATTCCTCTCTTAATTAGAGAAACCAATTATCTAATTAAGTCATCTCTTCTCAATAATTAAATTAACCATTTTTTATCTAATTATCCAATTTAATTAAATAATTAATTTTATTTGATTAAATCTCTAAAGTTTGTCTATTAAATTAAATAAATTAAAACCTTAATTAGTTTAATCTAACATCATCTTTTAATTAAATAAATCAAAATCTTTATTTAATTAATCTCTTATCACATTCCTCTCATATTTGATTTAAATAAATCCACAAATTTAAGTCAAATAGGTCACATCATTTAACTCCTTTCATTAAATTAATTAACTTTGATTAATTTAATCTCCTCTCATGTCCCATCCTCTAGCTTTTACCACTTGCACATGAAAATAGATTTAATTGATTTATTAAATCTCTATTTTCCTCAACAAGGCATCTTTTGGGAATATTCTCCAAGTTTGAATTCAAAATATAAGTTGACATGTACATCCAACAAGGAATTTACTCTCTCTTACATGTCCTTTTCCTTGAGCCAAGTGGTATTCAATGCATTCTTTCTTCCCTCTTGCATGTCATTTCAACAAATTCAAAATTCAAAAATAGGCATTTATTGGCACAATCCTCAAAACTTGTACATCCTCCATCCACTCATAGGTTGACAAGTGGCATCTTGCCATTGGATGAATGTTAGTCCCACATTTCTCTATTTTGGACATTCATCCATCTTGGCATTCTATAAATAAGAGGCTTCATTCCTCATTTTATCATCCACAATTTGAGTAAACTTACTATGCTCAAATTATTAGCAAAATTCCATCCATCATCATTGAATCTTAGCTAGGTTATGCAGATTTTTCCATTGGAGCACTCATCAAGCATCAACAAAGTGGATGATTCATCAACATTCATCAAGCTTGCATCATAGGAGTTGGGAAAGGGCCAATTTTCACATCAAATTCGCACCAATTCCCCCATGGGATCATGAGTTTGCTAGTTTAATTAGGATTCAATCTCTATTTTATTGTTTTCTTATTGTGTTCTTCATCTCTTTTCCTAATTTAAGCTTTGTAAATGGATTTCATGGGGAATCCTTGTTCTTGCTTGCATTTCATCATCTAATGTGTTTGTTCTTATTGTTTTACAGGTACTAGGATTGGGGTTCGCACATTTGGCGCTAGAAGGAGGGCATAATCTCATTTTTAATCACGTTTTTCTAAAAATTATGCGTTTCTATTTTGTGCACAGCAAAATTCCAACGTTGGAAGCTCAACATCGCCATATAGCACAGCTGACTCTCCAGCATCACCATATAGCACCGCTGGAAAGTCCAAACCATGATGCTTTAGCCTTCCCATCTAAAATGTTTGAATTTAAATTTTAAACACCGACACTGGTGAAAAGGACGACGCATTTGAGCTCACTAGTTTGGGTATAGAGCACCATTGACTAGTAAGCGGCGCTATACAGCACCGTTGGAGAAATAAAATTGCGATGCAATCAGGGGTTGTGCTGCTGGCAAGGAGTAAAAATTTGGAATTTCATTTTAGCACGTGCCTTTTGTCAAATGATAAGTTTATCTTCTATTTTCTACTTTTTAACCTCTGTGTTTTGTAGAATTTGACTAATTTTCTTTCTTGTAGGTTGGATCAATTAAAAAATGAAAGAAAGAGAAGCATGATGATGGTATTTCACAAAATCAAAGTGTTTTTAAACACTTTAGTGTTTGTTTAACACTCTTAGGAAACTATTATTTCTTCTTGCTTAGGATACTAATTTCGTTTGGGCTTTTAAAAAGAACCTTTTCAATTTTTTGCAAAGGCTTAAAATGAACATTAGGACTACAACTTACTAGATTTTTTTTTTTGGTTAACAACTGAACAAAACAACTCTCATTTGTCCTTTGGTGCTTTAAAATGAACTCACAATTTCTTTGTGGCTCTAAAATGAACAAGTGCAACTTTTTCTTCATCATGGCTTACTTAAACTAACCTCATTGAAAAAGGACGTATCCTCTTCTCTCGCGTTTTATAGCGATCTTGAGAATCAAAAGGCCTTTTTTGTGATTTTAGGGTGAGATAAAGCAATCACCTCCACATTTCATTTTGGGTTTAAAATTGAACAAAACATTGTGCAAGTGTGAGTAGAGCATTATTGCGTACATTATCTCTCTTTGTGTTGCAAACAAAGATTGATCGAGTTACGGATATTGTCTTTACTCGATTTTGTTTATCTTAGAGGGCCTACCTTGGGGAAAAATTACTCACCCAAGGGAACGACTCAACCGGTAACACTCTAAAGCCAAGAGTATTTCCAACTGGGATATAAATGTGGGTATTGGAATAAACGCCAATATCACGCGGTTGGCTCTGACGAGATGGATCTGAAAAGGGACTCTCGCCATATCAGTCAATCTCCATGAACGGAAAGTCCTAATTAAAACCCATGTTTTAGAATTTCCAAAATCCTTGATCTATTTGTTGGTGCAAGAACGGTCGTTCTGAAGCCGCCCCACACTTTTACAGTCTTTTAGTGGAAATGGAAAGCATGCCATGGGAGTTTCATGGGTGTTGATGCTTGGCTGCCCTGAATGACGTTAATGAGCCGTGGAGGGGAGCCAGTGGGGTCAAGCATCTAACCATTCACTAAAGATAAGTGTAGCTAGACTTGTCCAAGTGGGGACTCAACAAATATTGTCTTCCATATCCATAGGGTTGTACTTATTCTTGGTTACGAAATACTTTGCTAGTTCAAAAACATCTTGGAAACAAACACTTAAACTTCATCATCAAAATTTCAAACCCTTTAGGAGACAAATACAATTGACCCAATTCAAGTGTTATTGCTTGCCCTTGGGATTCTATCCTTAGAGGTTTCTAAACACTTGGATTACCTCTTAATTTGTCTACTAAAGTTAAACAATAGGAAACCCTTGCCTTGAATTCATCAAATTTCCACATAACATACTTTGTGGGATTCGAAGGAATTAAGACATTGGGCATCTAGTTTGGAAACCTAATCAAAGAAGTGTTTTTCGTAAAATAAAGCCACTAAGCAAAGATAAAAAAATGAACTCTCACATGTGTTGAAACCTGACGAATTCCAAGAAAGTCAAAACCCAAAACAAAAGTCCTTGGTTCAAAATTCAGAAATGTATGCTCAAATTGAACCACTTCTTGGTTATAAAGGTCTATAGAATCATTGCATGTTCTTCAATACCGAGGTTTAGGTAAACAAAGTGTCTTTTTTAGGTTCATCTTAGGATCAAAAGAAATCAAAATATTTTTTTCATCCATCCTTCAAACATCAAACCAAAAATCACCTCATCATCACCTTTTGGGAAATCTTGAAATTATCCTTCATGCTAGGCTTTTTGGAAAAAATCAAAATCATCAAATCCTTGAGAAAAAATCCTTGAAATATTTATCAAATCATCTTTGGATAGGTATGTGTAGATGCATCCTTTTGCATATACTTAGTCAAAGTTATCAAACCATCTTGTTTAGCTAGGTATATGTAGATGCATCCTTCTTCATATACTTGGTTAAATTATCATCTTGTTTGAATAGGTGTGGGTAGATGCATCCTTCTCCCTACACATATTCAAATTATCATCCTTTGAGAAAATCTACCCCTTAGATATTCATCCAACAACTTAGGATCTATTTGTTCAATCAAAGCAAACCAAAATCAATCAATCAAGGGAAATCCAAAGAATCTAAATCTAAATCTAAAACATATCTGAAAGTCCCAAAAGTCTAGCATCCCCCTCAAGATTTATCAAAAGATCAAAACATCCACAACATCCATCTCTTGCATCATCGTCATATCACATTTTGATCCTCAAGATATCCTAAAATTTTCTCTTTTGTGCATAAAGTAAAGATTAATCCAAAGAATTAAGAGATTCATCTCCCATATTCTTGAAAAGTGATTCTTGTTTTATGGTTCAAACTAGATCTCAATACAAGAAGAACATGGAAGCCAACAAAGAAACACCCACTTCAAGTGGCCTAAGCCAAATGAATGTTGAAATGAATCCAGTCGAATCAAGCAATCCTTTGACTATCGCATCATCACAAAACCCACAAGAAGAAATCCAAGGAGAAGATCTTACATTTGGGATGTCACATGAAGAAATAACCAAAATGCTCAAAAATATAGAAAACCATAAGATCAGCAACATCATGATGAGGCTTAGCCCTTCACTATACATGCTTGAACTAGCAAAACAGGGGGGAAAATTACCTTCGGATTTCGACGTGGGCTCTATAGTGGAACCATCTTTGGAGGTCATGCCTTTAACTTCATCCACACTCCTCATCTCATCCACACCCCCATCCCAAAACATCACTCAAGACATTCCACAAATCACAATATCTTTCACTCCAACTCAACCTAATGTCAATAAGGGAAATGCATTTCTTAATGCTATTCAAACACATCCCCTTGTTAAAAATCAAGACTTGGATGCAAATACCATCTTGGAACAAAACATACCCCAAAATCCATTAAATAAGAATGTCCCTCTCACTTTCCATAATGATCCATCATCATCATCCTTCCATGCAACACCTCAAACTTCTCTCCTCACAAATTCGCAAGAGGAAGGTGACATGTTCGGACCTGGGGGAATTTTCGACACCACATCATTTTCTCAAGAACTCACACCCCTCACATTTTCATCTCTTCCACCATTACCACCATTATCCACACCTATACTGGCTTGGGATTCCCACCTTTACCAAATATCAATCAAACTCAAACCAACATAAAACACGAATCAAAACATCACGCCAAACTCTCAAAACTTGTCATCGATATCGTAACAACAGATGACAACTACACAAGCAATTGCTACATCATCAACCACTCCCCTAACATCTCAAAACATGGTCTCTCAAGGACCAACCACATCAACAACACCATTCACCACTCAAACCACCAACATGACAACACCATCCACCACTCAAATCACCAACACAACATCACCGCTCACCACCACCACAAATGCCATTCCTGATCCACCACCACCCCCACCACCACCTAACTTCAATTTATCAAGCCAATACAGCATGTCATTGCAAGCCACTCACCAAGCTGCTTATCAAAAGGCATTCCTACAAGTGCAAAATCAAAAAGCTTCACAAATAGCTTCCCAACAAGCTGTACAAGCAGTGCAAAATGCTCAAGCTGCCCAAATTGCACAACAAGCGCACTAGGATGCACCAGCCCAAGTATTATTGCAACAACAACAACAATAAGTCGTTCAAGCTACTCAAGCAGCCCAAGCCATGTTACAAGCACAAAAGGCTGCCCAAGCCCAAATTCTATTGCAACAACAAGCGGCACAAGCCCAAGCCCAAGCTCAAGTGCATGCCTAATATCAAGCACAAAAAACACAAGCACAAGCACAACTTCTTGCACAAAAACAAGCAGCACAACTACAAGCATATTAGCAAGCAATAAAACAATATCAAGAGCAGCAAGAAGCAGCCCAATTGGTAGCCCAACAACAAGCGTTGTTGGAAAAACAACAAGCACAACAACAGGCAATCTTAGCACAGCAACAACAAGAGCAACAACAAGCGTTGTTCATACAGCAGCAAGTGCAAGCATACCCGGCTCGGTAGAATGTGCAAATACCATCAAATAACACACCAACCAACCCACCCATCCAACCAATAATTGAAACACCCCTAAACACCTTCATCCCACCCCCTAATCCGCGAAATGACATAACAACACAAATTAGGTTGCTCTCGCAACAAGTGCTCGATCTTCAATCAGGGTGAACCACAAAAACACCAAGCAACTTGTGTCCCTATCCATTTGAAAGGATCCTTGTGATGAAACCATTCCCCAAGGGATTTGAGATCCCCAAGTTTGACAAATATCGTGGGACATGAAACCCTGAAGATCACATCAGGGACTTCGCAGTTCATTGCATGGAAGTCGCATACGACGATACCTATCTGATGCAGCTATTCTCTAGGATTTTGGCTAGCCATGCTATAGAATGGTTCTCTCACCTACCCACAAGCATCAAAACATTCCAAGAAATTATAGATGCATTCATTAAAAACTATGCATGCAATATTGCAATGGATGTCAGTCTAGAAGAACTCTCAGCTCTGAAACAAGGAAAGAATGAATCATTCGCTTCATTCCTACAATGATGGCGATCCAAGGTCAATCGGAGAAAATGGACCATGCCCGAGGAACAACAAGTTTGAACCATTATATCCAACCTTGATGGCCTCTTGGCATTTCATCTCAAGGTACAAGGGATCACCACATATGACCAGTTGATCTCCAAGGTGCTCAACATCGAATGAGCCCTTATGACACAACCCGTAGGATCAACTTCATACCCCGAACAATAAAACAACCGCCCACCTTCCAATTACAATGATAACCTTACACGTGGGAAAAGAACAAAAATGTTACTAATGATGGTGTTTTTGACACCAAAGTGGTCATAAGTGTGCCAAAATACACCCGCACCACAAATCCAAATCCAACACCAAAACAATCATCAAGCAACACAACAAACAAACAACAATCCAACAATTAACAATCTCAATGATCAAAGGGGACCACCCCAATGGAACAAGAATTATCCCAAGCGAAAGTACCCCGCTCTGGGGGAACCACTTGAAGTCATCATGAAGAAGCTAATAAATGAAAAACTCATCAAAGCACCCACCTATGAGAATTACCAAGAACTGGATGTGAAACCTCCTAGGTATAATGAGAATCAACTTTTTGCCTTCCATAAAATCAAAGGGCATACCATGAATAGTTGTATGAGGCTAAAAAACATAATTCAAGATCTCATCTATCAAATAATTATAAACGTGGAACAACCAATAGGAAACCAAGACCTTAAGATATACATGAATCTGATGCCTAACCATGGAAATAAAGGGAATAATAATAACACCGATAAGGGGAAAGGAACCCACACAAACGTAAATCATGTGTATGAAATTGTCGTCGCCTCCCTAGATGAATACTGCATAGTCATCACCATCAAAGGCACCCATGTCGATTGTGGAGTCACCACAAGAGGCGACAAAGTTACCATCGCAGGATCATCCTAGCCAAACAGAGTCCATGCATCTCGATTTGTCCCTAATGGATATAACGTCCTTGATTAGCTCAAAAGAATTCCAACAAAAATATCCATCATGGAGTTGCTAAAAATCTCATCTTCCCATAGGAAAATCCTTGAGGAAGCACTGGCTTCATCCACTGTCCCCACAGATCTTGATGCGGAACAATTCCAAGCTATGGTCAGAAAAGAAAAGTCAAAAGGGTCTTGGTGGATGGAGGTGCGGGCTTGAATATTTGTTCTCTCAAGCTCATCAAACAATTAATAATCTCATAGGATTCTATCGACAAATGAAAGGGTATCACAATAAGAGAGTATGATGATCAAGAAAGAGTGTCTCGGGGCACAATCAAAATCCCTATTCAAGTAGGGCCATCTATCATGGAAACCACTTGTAAGGTCTTGGATCTTGACTTTCTGTATAACATCCTCCTAGGATGCCCATGGATTCATGTGATGAAAGCAGTAGCATCAACTTTCCATCAATGTGCTAAATTCACACATGAAGGACAAGAAGTTACCGTCCATGGAGATCCTGAACCCTTCTCCTATTGCAAAATCCTTGAAGCAAAGTACTATAAAATCCCCCAAGTACCAAAAAATGATGAGGGTCCATCTACACCATACATTGATCCCGCCACTCTCGCATCCACTTCTGTGACAGAGACACCTGTCATGCCCACCATCCCTACCATTTCTAACATTAAGGTCATCATCCAAGATAACAGTTGTGGAAACTACAAGCTCCCTAAAAATTCTTTTGTGGTAGGAGAGTTACCACAATCTCCTACATCACGGGGATGCCCGCAAATAAATGAAGCCTCCACATCCCAAACATCTCCTGAAGACTATCCCAACTTTACAATTTGGGGAGATCTTGGCCAAGAAGTTATTGAGGTAGATCCATCTCATATGCTATATCAAGATGAGAGACTAGTAGTTGATTTTCCAATGGATGACAAAAGCAAGGGTCTGTAAATGATGCTCACAATGGGTGATGACAGAAATCAAAGACTTGGAAAAAATGACAATGGGCTTATAATACCTATCATTCCAGAGACGTGAATGATAACAAATATTGGCCTTGGATGTACCCCTTTGAGTATAAACATACGTGGCTGAAGTCCTCTAGTTAGAAGGGTTAATAATCCTCCTCAGCCAACTGCAGTAGAACTACGCTTACCAATATCTATAGGTCACGTCATAGATAACTTCACATTTGACATAACCGACGTCTATAGTAGTAGTGATGAGGAGGATCCCATGACCAACTTACCTAGGCTATTTGAGGATACCACTCTTTACATGATTAGCACCCTATCTTTTGAATCAGACCACCAAAATCATGAAATTTTCCTGATATACCCCCAACTCATCGACTACGACCAACAAGGAGCACCAATTCTTGATACATTCAAAAATGATGAGGCACTCTCAGAATTCATGGGACTACGGGATAACATTCCATGTGGGGATCACAAAGCAGGGTTCATAATTGAGCTAGATACACATGCCTATTATGGGGAAAAGATTGAATCCCTTAGTCGCAAAAGTGAAAAATTAAGAATAATATCTAAGTCCTTAAGTGAAAACCACACTGTGGCACTCTCTGACCAGAAAAAAGTAAAAAGAAGGGATGCATCCAATGGTGAAAACCTCTCTGAGGAACCCGAGGATGGGGGATTCAATCTTCCTTTCAGAGCTCTTCATCAAGAAAAATCAATAGTCTTGGTAGAAAGATGCAATCCAGTCAATCTAGGATTAGAGGAAACCCCACACATCACATTCTATGCATAGTCATTACTATAAGAGGAACAAGAGCTCCTAGCATCCTTCCTAAGAGAGAGATAGATAAAATTTGCATGGAGCTATGCTGGCATGCCAAGACTTGATCCAGAAATCATGGTTCACCACTTAGCAGTATATCTAGAAGCAAAACTTGTTAAACAAAAGCTTCAAAAAATGCACCCTCATATCACCTTATTAGTCAAAATGGAGCTAAAAAATATATTAGATGCGGTATTCATCTGACCGATAGATTATCCAGAATGGGTGTCAAACTTGGTACCTTTCTCAAAACCCGATGGGGGCATCAAAATTTGAACAGAATTCAGGGACTTGAATAAATCTTATCCGAAAGATAACTTCCCACTTCCAAACATTGACATGATAGTAGACATGACATCTAGACATGAAATGTTGTCACTAATGGACGGATTCTCAGGGTACAATCAGATCATGATAGCTAAAGAGGACCAACATAAGACGACTTTCACTTGTCCATGGGGGACTTACTGCTAGAACATGATACCATTCGGCTCAAAGAATGTAGGAGCAACATACCAAAGGGCCATGACATTGATATTCCATGACATGGTCCATAAGATGGTCGAAGATTGTGTTGATGACATTCTAGCCAAATCCAGAAAGAGAAAGGATCACATAGCAACCTTAAGTTGCATCTTTGACAGGCTGGAGGAGTACAAAGTCAGATTAAACCCAAAGAAGTGTGTCTTCAGTGTAAAATTGGGAAAAGTGCTAGGATATATAGTGTCAGTGAGAGGTATCGAGGTAGATCCAACAAAGATAAAAGCAATCCTCAAGATGGAGGCACCAAAAACATTAAAGCAATTAAGAGGTCTCCAAGGCAGGCTCCAATCCATTTAAAGATTCATAGCACAGTTGGTGTACAAACAGAACCCATACTCTCACCTACTTCACAAGGGAGTAGCATACAAATGGGATACCAAGTGTGAAGATTCATTCAATAAAATCAAAGAGTATCTATTGACACCACCGGTCTTAATGCCACCAATCCCAATAAAACCATTAATTCTCTATATATCAGCAACAAGAACAGCCCTTGGAGCTCTCCTAGCTCAGCATGACGAAAATGGAACATAAAGGGCTATCTATTACATTAGTAGAACAATGGTTGGGCATGAGCTAAACTATTCATTCATCTAGAAAGCATGCATAGCAGTAGTATTTGCATCACAGAAATTTAGAGATTACATGTTGGCACACAAGATAAAACTCATCGCCAAAATTGACCCTCTCAAGTACTTATTGTCAAAGGCCATGCTCACAGGAAGAATGGCCAAATGGGTGATGATACTATCAGAATATGACATTGAATATGTGGAGCATAAAGCAATCAAATGCCAAGTCATCGTAGATCAACTTGCAGAAGCACCAATCTATTCAGAGAATCCTCTCATTTCAGAGTTTCCAGATGAATCTATTTTCAATCTCAACTTAGCTAACCACTGGAAACTATACTTTGAGGGCTCATACACGCAGCATGGATCAGGAGCCAATGTCATCTTTATCACTCCACAAGGGGACTGCATACCAAGATCCTACAAACTGGTGTTTCCCTACACCAATAACATTGTAGAATACGAGGCTTTAACCATAGGTCTCAGAATAGCAGTATAGTGGAACATTATAGCTCTCAGAGTATACGGAGACTCCCAATTGATAATAAATCATGTGAACGATGAATACCAGACCAAGGATGAAAAGCTCACTCCATACAAGAAATTGGTGGAGACTCTCAAAGAATCCTTCATTGAAATCACATTTGAGAAGATTCCCAGAGCCAACAATAGAGCAGCACACACCATGGCAACAATTGGATCCTTACTGGATATCCCCCACAATGTTCCAAAATATGAATTCCTGATAGAGCAGTTTCTCATGCCTGCATTCAAGGTACCAGAATCAGAATTTGTGTGTGAAATCATTAGTCTTGGTGATCCTTGGTACCACGACATTTATACATACCTTCGAATAGGAGTCATACCCACCGACCTACCCTCAAACCTAAAACAAACCTTTGTAAAAAAGGCATCCCGATTCATCATCCTAGGAGATACCTTGTATTGTAGGAGCATAGAAGGAACCTTACTGCACTACTTAAATGCTGAGGAGGCATTGACTGCTCTAACTGAAGTACATAACGGTATTTGTGGTTCACACTCGAGTGGAATGACCATAGCCAAGAAACTGCTGAGGATGGGGTATTATTGGCCTACAATGGAAAGAGAGGCACATGACTATGTCAGAAGGTGTCTACAATGTCAGCAGCATGGGGACCTCATCCATGCTCTAGCTCAAGAGCTTCATCCCATCATCACACCATGGCCCTTTTCATAGTGGGGACTCGATCTCATTGGAAAAATCACACCCACTTCATCTAATGGCCACAAATTCATCATAACCACCATGGAGTACTTTATTAAGTGGGTGGAAGCCATACCCATGATGTATATAACTGGGAAGAATATTTCAAAGTTCATCCTGAACTATCTCATTTTCCGCTATGGTGTTCCACAAGCCATTATCTCAGATAATGGCACACCATTCAAGAGTCGGGAGGTTCGCGACTTATGCAAAAAATTCAAAACCCAACATTGCTTCTCCACCCCATACTATCCCCAAGGCAATGGCCAAGCAGAGGCTACAAACAAAACCATTCTAAAAATCCTCAAGAAAACAATCAATGATGTAGGTCGTGACTGGCATCTGCAGCTTAATCCCACCCTCTAGGCCTATCGAACTAGCATCCACACAGCCACCGGAACCACCCCTTTCTCCTTGGTCTACGGATTAGAAGCAGTACTCCCCATTGAGATTGAGCTCCCATCACTAAGGATATCACTGCAAAACCTCATCACGGATGAAGAGTACCGAGTATCAAGATTGAATGAGCTGGAGCTACTGGATGAGCGACGTATAGATGCTTTGAATCATTTGCAAGTCTATCAAAATAGACTCAAACGGAGCTATAATAAGAAAATTAGAAGCATGACTTTCCAAATTGGAGAACTGGTACTAAAGGAGAATCAGAAGAATGTACCAAATCCAAGCAACAAAGGAAAATTTGAACCCAATTGGTTGGGGCCATTTGTCATCATAGCAAGTTATAAGTTAGGGGCATATCAGTTATCAACACCTGAAGGGGAACCTCTGCAAGATCCCAAGAATAGCTCTCATCTCAAAAAGTTTTATTCCTAAAATCTTTCAAGGTATAGAACCAAAAA
>VDFB02271358.1:296192273-296330899 GCA_007258455.2 Sequoia sempervirens
TTGAAATAACACTTTGGATAAACGAAATGACATGCCACCATCCACTAACATGTCCTAGGATGTATCCTTCCTACAATGGGCATTATCTTTTGGCAATAGTTTCGGTTCTTATCCTAAACAAACACATCCCCTTTTGGTTAGCGGTATTGAAGAACATCAACTTGTTTGTTTACTTTGTCTTTATCTTTGATTTATCTTATTGCACTCATTCCAAGGACTCCTCTCGATGATATCCGAGCAGAGGATTTAGAGAAATAGGAATGGGGCATCGATCATTATCTTTTTGTTTGTGGTGCTTGTTGGATGTTCTTGTAATATAACCTCGGTGAATACTTGCTTTGTTAGATATGTATGGAGGAAGTTTTGGGCAACTTTTTGTCTATTGCATTGATAGGTTATACCATTCCATGTTTTGTCCGAGGTGTTTGAAACTTCTAAAGTGCATCCTAGCAAGGTTTCCGTGATGTCGTATTCTATCCGTCATTGTCAGTCCATCACACTAGGTACAACGCCATCCCGGTTCTCTATACCTTGATGCATCGTACCACGTGTGTCATCAAACATAAGAAAATTGGCCCTTTGAAAATCCTAATTCCTTGGCAAGAAATCATCATCATTTGCATATTCATCATCTCATGACTTGTTGAAATGTCTTTCTTTTTCATCCCTTCTTGCTCATCGCACTAACAAGGTACTATGACAGTTAATCATCATTATCATCATCATCATCGTCACCGATCCTGCATCCACAAATCATTAGCATATTGCATAAACATATCATACAGGAAATGCATGCATTGCATTTCCATCATCATATAAACATGGTATTAGAAGCATTTTTCATAAATTAGCACATCCCTTTCTCATTACTATGACAGTTAATCATCATTATCATCATCATCGTCATCAATCCTGCATCCACAAATCATTAGCATATTGCATAAACATATCATACAGGAAATGCATGCATTGTATTTCCATCATCATATAAACATGGTATTAGAAGCATTTTTCATAAATTAGCACATCCCTTTCTCATTACATTGCATCCATTTTTTACATTACATTCATGTGCATAAACATTTCATAATCATTTCACACTACCACCTATTGCATAATCATACATAATAAATACATAAGCATTATAGATAATCCAATGCATATTCACATCGCATAACATCATAAAGTCGTCTCACACATTACATTCATTTTGCATAAAACATCATCATATCATTGCATATAGTACATCGCAGTAAATGCATCACATACATTACATTATCATTTAACATGTTTAGGATAAAAATATTTGTTATTCTAATCATCTTAGAAAACCATCTCATCTGCATCATCAATACACATCATATAAAACACGACCATTGCATTTACATTGCATTATATCATCCATTAATCATCCATATCATCTCATAAATAGCATCGCAATCATTTTTTGCATTTCATTGCATAAATCATTCCACATCATTATAAACATAAATAGAAACACAAAAATCCATTACATGCAAAGTGTACATCCATCCATAATCATTTCATATATAAGCAAGATTCACATCATTTTGCGTATACACCATAGATCATTTCCATTTCATTTTGCATATTGCATATTACATATCATACCATTTTGCATCATTACGCATCACATAAATACATCTGCATATTATAAGCCAACAACATAGTATAGATCTGTTAGTCATAATCATTACATAATGCATATATCATCATAAATAAATGCATCCATAAATACATCATATAACACCATAACATCATTGAACAACATATAGAAAAAGAATCATCCATACATGCATAAATAAATCATACACATCACATCACATCAAAATCATCATCTCATATATTTATCATCATCAAATAACTGTCATAGTAAAAAATAATCAGATCACTGTACATGTATGTCAATCAGTACAAAAAGGCCCATCGGGCTATCAAAAAGGAGCCCATAAAGCACAAAATGGTATCATCTCGATCAAAAGGAGACCTAACCCTCCTGTCTGCTGCCCTCGCCCCTATCATCGTGACCCTCTGCTAGTCTGTGGCTGGTCCAATGCGAGTACTCTGAGACCCGTGCTGCTTTGGGTACAGCCTGATGATAGTGCATGCGGTAATAATCCGCCTCCCGAACGAACTCCCTGTAGGACCTAATCAACACTATGCTCTGAGAGGAGGAGGCTACCATCCTCTCCAACTGTTGTCTCCGGCCCATCTCTGTGGCCACTTGTAACTCTATGGCCTATCTCTGTAGTATGGTCGGGTCACTCTCAGCCCTGACATGGTCCCTCTCGGTCTGTGCCTGATCTCTCTCCCCTGTCAAAGTCTGCACCTAGGCTTGCAACTATGCAATCAATGTACCTCAGGGATCCACCTGTCCTGCTAGCTGTGCTCATGGAGGATGTACATGAGGTTGATCCTCGCCCCTAGCCTATGGTGGTGCACCTGCCTACCCCTGCTGCCTAGCCAATACCTACTGTTGATCCTGCATTTGCACATCACCCTGACCTGGCTGATTTGGCTGAACAGGAGGCTCGGTCGGCTGTTCTAGTCATGCACCATCTCTTCGTCCTCGTCCTTCCCATCTTCCTCTCACCCTCCGCCGATCGAGGACTACTCCTGGAACTATCAAACATAGGGGAGGTCAGAACCAATCCCTATATGCATGTGTGACACCTGGATCTATAGGTCCCTAATCATAGGCCCATGGTTGAGCCACCAAGTGCCTAAAGTTGTCCACGGCCTCGGAAGTAGGAATGTACCACCCCCATGAAACCTGTGACATGGTGCAAGAAAATACGGCCACAAATCATTGTCTGGATGATCCTAAGGCTCACCGAACTGATGTTGCATGCACCCGGGCAAATATCTCTCTATTATCGTGTGCTCTCACCCCTACATGAAGCAGTCCTGGCGGGCATAGAAAATCTAATGTGCATCGTCGGCCCATCTGGGCCGACCAAGGTACGGATTCCATGTAAACACCTACATCTCATCTAGAACCCTCCTCCAATAGGGAATCCCTTGCTCGCCTCTGTGTGTGAAGGACACACCACCTCTGAAGTGCATACAAGGGGATCATCAGGCCCCATCGAAACTGCAACAACCCGCTGCCAAAGGATAGCAATGTGCTCCCACACCCATATGTGGAGGCATGTGACACCTGCTCTGAGTGCTCTTCCATCTAGGTAGACGTACTTGTGAAGATCTATGTACAATGATGCAAGAAGAATCGGCCCCCAAGCAAAATGAGTAGGCCTATCACGCATCACCATGCACTCCCAGCAGAGTCCCCAACTGGGACTGAAGTATCGGCCTTGTCGATCTGGGGCAACAAGACTCGAAATAATCGCCGCAACAACCAAGCGGAAGGGAGGGGCCAGAGCCCTATGGCACTCAAACTCGATATGCCCCTCGCAAATGACAATGTCCTTTATGGCGAGGACTATGTGGCAGGCATTACGCCCCTCATCTATATCAAAAATTACACGCCGACCATGAATCTGCAATCTCAAGATGCGCCAAACGTCCTCCAAGGTGACGATGGCCTCGTCAGTGGGAAGGTGGAAAGAAGAGGTCTTGTTGTGCCATCTCTCGGCAAGCACTGACATGATCCCTAGGTGGGTGCAAATGGGCGTTGCATAAGCGATGTACCACAACCCCATGTCTCGTAGTTGATCCTGATATCTATCGCTAAGATCCCGCAAGTAACCGAATAGATCCCATGACCTGTGCTCTCAACAATAGAGCTCCCTCGCCATGTCCTGCATCAGGAAGGGCCATCATGTTAAAAAAAATGATTTTTTTTTGTTTGGCGTCCAAGAAACCACTCCAGCGTCGCAATCCATGAAGGCATCGCAGTTTGATTTTTATCAAACTACGATGCTGGGGCACAACATGCCAAAAGCACACTGCCATGGTGCACTTTCCTTCCAAGCGGCGCAGTTTGAAAAGATTCTTGTCGATAGAAAACTGCCACGTCGCACTTTGGAAATGACCCCGCGGGCCATGACCTCAGCATTGGAGTTTTCAAACTCTAAACGCCGCCGCCGTGGCACAATCTGACACCGAGTGATGCAGTTTTATTTTTGAGCAGCGCTATATAGCGTCACTGCAAAAGGACTAACTTTGAAAGCAATAAAGAACGCTAAAAACAAAAAGTAAAGCTCAAGTAAGGATCACTTACTGTGCCCCAATGCCGGGTGGCCGCTGGTATGTCCGGACTCGATCAAAAATGTGCATCGGGAGCTATCGTTGTGCCATATCGTCAGGAGGTCAGAGCTCAAATCTCAAGGTTGCTAGATGGTTGTGTGTGAAAATGAATTGAAAGTGACCCCTTAGAGCTTTTTTAAGCTTGAAAATTAGGGTTTTTTCACCTAATTGGCTATCCTGTTAGGGTTTTGAACCCTTGAGCCTGTTTTTGTCTAGTTGAGGCTTGTTTTACATCATTTTATTGCATTTAGACACATTTTTGGCCTCTTGGAGCCTTTTTGGACCTGTCGAGCACCTTGTCCTCTTTTTTCGCGAGATCACCCAAAAATTGAAATTTTTGTCCAATCTCTCGAGGGAGCAATATATTGGCATGTTTTCTCTCACCGGCAGTAGTGGGGCAAGATTTTAAAAATGGAAAATTTTGGCTTTAATTGAGATCATTTATTCTTTGAACTAGCGCAACAAGTGCATTGCTTCAAAGAGGGGAAAAATGTAGACACGTAAAATGTATCGATTGACATTATGCATCTGATCCTCACTACTAACATCATTTCATCCTGAATCATCCTTCGGTCTAACCATTTAATCAAATCCCCTTATCTGATTAAATTCATCAATATTCCTCTCTTAATTAAATAAACCGTTATCTAATTAAGTCACCTCTTCTCAATAATTAAATTAACCATTTTTTATCTAATTATCCAATTTAATTAAATAATTAATTTTATTTGATTAAATCTCTAAAGTCTATCCATTAAATTAAATAAATTAAAACCTTATTTAGTTTAATCTGACATCATCTCTTTTAATTAAATAAATCAAAATCTTTATTTAATTAGTCTATTATCACATTCCTCTCATATTTGATTTAAATAAATCCACAAATTTAAGTCAAATAGGTCACATCATTTAACTCCTTTCATTAAATTAATTAACTTTGATTAATTTAATCTCCTCTCATGTCCCATCCTCTAGCTTTTACCACTTGCACATGAAAATAGATTTAATTGATTTATTAAATCTCTATTTTCCTCAACAAGGCATCTTTTAGGAATATTCTCCAAGTTTAAATTCAAAATATAAGTTGACATGTACATCCAACAAGGAATTTACTCTCTCTTACATTTCCTTTGCCTTGAGCCAAGTGGTATTCAATGCATTCTTTCTTCCCTCTTGCATGTCATTTCAACAAATTCAAAATTCAAAAATAGGCATTTATTGGCACAATTCTCAAAACTTGCACATCCTCATCCACTCATAGGTTGAAAAGTGGCATCTTGCCATTAGATGAATGTTAGTCCCACATTACTCTATTTTGGACATTCATCCATCTTGGCATTCTATAAATAAGAGGCTTCATTCCTCATTTTATCATCCACAATTTGAGTAAACTTACTATGCTCAAATTATTAGCAAAATTCCATCCATCATCATTGAATCTTAGCTAGGTTATGCAGATTTTTCCATTGGAGCACTCATCAAGCATCAACAAAGTGGATGATTCATCAACGTTCATCAAGCTTGCATCATAGGAGTTGGGAAAGGGCCAATTTTCACATCAAATTGGCACCAATTCCCCCATGGGATCATGAGTTTGCTAGTTTAATTAGGATTCAATCTCTATTTTATTGTTTTCTTGTTGTGTTCTTCATCTCTTTTCCTAATTTAAGCTTTGTAAATGGATTTCATGGGGAATCCTTGTTCTTGTTGTAATTTCATCATCTAATGTGTTTGTTCTTATTGTTTTGTAGGTACTAGGATTAGGGTTCACACAATCCCATTAGGTGATTTTGCAAATCTAGTCTACCCATTCCCTTGGTTTTAGACGATCTTGCTTTACCTAGAGGAGAACTCGTCATCTAGTTAGGAAAATTTGACTCACAACTTTTCCCATTTCTTGTGTGTCCCTCAAAAATAGGTGAATTTTCTTCCCCAACTTCGCTCGTTTCTTGTGAGCCCTTCAGAAATAGGCGAATTTGCATCCCAAGTTCACTCATTTCCTATGAGTCTTTCAGACATAGGCGAATTTGAGTCCCCAGATTAGGCGAGTTTTCTCAACATAGAGGTAATTTTTCTCCCCTTGGATAGGTCAAGTCATGACCCAGAAAGGTGAATTTTGCTTGCATAGAGGCGTATCCACTTCACATACAAATTTCAGAAAGTGAATCCTTTGAGCCACTGAAAGCCTGACATTTTTTGAGTCCTTTGTCATGATCAAAAAAAAATTATCATCATTTGTTTACTCAAAATTGTCACTTTAGTCCATCTGCATTTTCCAAAAGTCATCCATCCATCGACCAAATCATATAGGTGCATCTTAGAACATCTCTAGATTGCATATCCATCATTGGTTCATCAATCCCAATCTCCTAGACTACATTTTAGAGGTCTTTATCCATGTTGACTTAGGTGTCTGATTCTGATCGTCATCATCCACACCTAGTTAGGATCATCATCCATCCTGAGTCCGTAATCATCTTCAGCCCAATCAATCTACTTCCATCTTAAGGTGGATTTGGTGCCATAATCATCCTTTATGTCCTTTAATCTGATCTTCAACACCTCACGTCACCTAGTTTGATCTCTGAACTTGGTTTAGAATCTGTCTCATCATCCTATCTTATCAATAATCTAATCTTAGCGATCGTCTCATCCCATCAATCAATCTAATCAAATCCAATCGCATTCCCTATTCAATCATATGATTCATCAATCCATCATCTAATCCAATCAATCCTTTAGTTTCCATCTAGATCCTTCATTTAAGTGCATCGTAGGGTGTAGTATCATCTTAGTCCACCTGACAGTTTTACATTTTCATGCCCCTTACCTGATCACAAGCAAAGAAACTCATGGTAAAACAACAGGCCCAAGGTACCTAGCCTAACATCCCTCAGGTTCCCAATAATGGTGGCTCATCACAATCCAATATTGAGGCCCATAACACTTCACCCCCTAGTGACGAGAGCATGGTCAATCAACCTAAAGTCACAGTTCATGAGTACCTCAGTAATCCTGCCAACATTCAAATGACATATCATCTCCTTAACGAGCATGGGCATAAAATCCTTGCCACCTTACTCTTGAAGGGAGTCAAACTGCTACCTAAAATTGACCTATCTAAATACGTCAACATCACACCCCCTCTAGTGTCTCAGGACCCTTAGAATTCATAGAACATTTTGGGAAATTTGTACATCCCTGAGGGTCCACCTATGGAAAATTGGTATCAACCTGGGTTTGGGAATGTTGTGCTCTATCAAGCTGCAAACCACCCTCGAGTTCTTATTTCAGTCATGGGAGAATCACTTGATCCTAATGATCCCCTTGCTTATGGTATGTCATAGAATCTCCCACATCTTCTAGCCATGCATGTCCTACAAGGTCTGACCCTCACACCATCTACATCACCTCTTCCACCTAATAAAACCAGGTTAACCACCAGTAAACACTAGGGGCAATCTTTTTCTTGCATTGCCACCACCTCCTAGATCTACACCTGCATGCAACTTACTACCGCCACCTTTCACATCTTAGCAGCTGCCCCAAGGAAACATCCCAACATTCTAGCGACCTCCAATTAACACGTAGTAGGCCACCTCATCGCAACCACCTCACCAACAGGTGACACAACATACCACCATCCCATCTTGAACACCGCAACATACCACTATCCCATCTTAAACACCACTGCATACTATCATTCCCACGCAACCTCCACATCAAGAAACACAGTCTACTTCATAGCCTCAACAAGAACTGCAAGGTGTCTTAATATTGATCCCTCAACAACCACAAATCCCTCAGTAGCATCACATTCCATCTCACCCACTCTATCAATAACCACCACATCATCAACAACCACCCCAACATACCCAAATCCTGACACAGATGTAAAGCAATCCTCTTGCTCAATACCTTTACTAGCCATCAAGTATGTATGTCACTTTCACTACCCCATCCAATCCTAATCCCAATCTTGTTTATTAGAATCCTTAGCAATCCCAATCGCCGCCTTACACAAACCCCCAGCAATCACAATCCAATCCACAACAACCTCCATATGTCACCCAATAGCCAAATTATATTTACAATTATCATTCTAATTTGTGTTACACCCAGCAACAACCCCAATACCAAAACAGTGCCTCCACCACCTCATATTACTAACAACAACCACCCTACCAACAGGCTGCTTCCACCTTGTCATATTACCAAGCCCCTCTATCGTACCAACAAGGTGCTTCGACCTCATATTATCAAACACCTCAACCATATCAGCAAGGGGCCTCCTCTTCATAGTACCAAAATTTGTCATCCTAACATTAATCTTACTTCAATCCACAATGACAACCCATCTATACCAATCAATATCAGCAAATGCCTCCATATATGCCTCTACCAACATATGATCAAACCACTTCAACCCCATCTTCATCCTACCAACAATATGCTCCTTATAATCAATCCAATCCATCTAATCCACCTCCATTAGCACTTCCTAATAAGGAATGGGAAGAGATCAAAGCTACATTGAAAGACTTGCAAGTAGGTACTAACAAAAAGCCTTTCAAGTTTGAAGAGATTTGTACCTATTCATTTGATCTCTCAATCTCACATGTTCCTTTTCCAAAGCATTTCTAAATGCCAAAGTTTGACAAATACAAAGGAACTAAAGACCTAAAGAACCACGTTCAAGAGTTCTACTCCCATTTTCAGGAAGTCTTGCACAATAACATTTATCTCCTGTGGTTATTTCCAAGGACTCTAACCAGGATAGCTCTTGATTGGTTTATGGCTCTTCCAAAGGGATCAATCTCTTCTTTTGCAGACCTTTCAGAAAAAAAATTCACACACTTCTCATTTAATTTGGAGAAGGATATTGATACCTTAGATCTTTTGAAAGAGAAGCAATAGGAAGGAGATACTTTCACAAGTTACTTGCAAAGGTGGCACACTTTGGTTGGTCAGATGAAATCCCCACTCAGTGAGAAGGACATGGTCACTCTTTTTCATCACAAACTCTCACGCAGACATGGCACATAATCTTAATCTTCATTGTGTCACAACCTTTGCAAAGGTCGTAGAAAATGGTCCTATCATTGAGAGAGCACTCATTGCTAAGGGACAAATCAAGATTTATAATCCTAATAAGGAAAAGTCATCTGGTAATAAGTCCCACTACTAGAACAAAAATAAGAATGTTGTTAATGATGGTGTCACTGACACCAAACATGTCTAGGTAGCTAATACCTCCCAAAGGCCACAGTATGTCCCAAATCAACCATCTATTTCTAATGCCATATTAGTGCCATAGGGCACACCTCATCCTCCTCAACAGTCCAATCAGAATAATCAAGGGAACAATAAATGCCAATTCACTCAATTCGAAGAATCCTTAAGTGTTGTCTTTAATAGAATCCTTCAAGAAAGTTATCTCATCACATATCCTATGACAAATCCTTTTGATGAGTCTAAACCAAAGCCTGCCTGGTATAAGGAAAATGAGTATTGTGATTTCCACAAAATCAAGGGTCATTCCACACAAAAATGTCAAGGATTAAAAACCTACATCTAGGATCTTTTAGATCGGGGTGATATACAAGTGGATTCCAACCAGGCCCCATTGTCCAATGCTCAGCTTAAGATATATCAAAACACCTTCCCAATACATAATTGGGGTGCTAGTACGTCTAATGAAAATCCTGGGTCAAGTAATAACAATAATAAGAATTATAACACAAATAATGTTAGCTATAAGAATGTGTCATATAACTATGATGGCATCATCATGTGCATCAGTCAAGTAGAGTTGTGTGTGTCTATGATATGCATAAAATTCAAAGACCCACAGTGTGTTGTCATGACCCATCTCACACGCATCACCATCCCAAGAGCTTCCACTTCTACCCAACCAGTTCCTATAAGCTCCCAATATAATATTCTTGATCACCTAGGAAATACTTCGGTCGAAATATCTATCCTAGATTTGCTTAAGTCTTCTCTTATCCATCAAGAAATCCTAACTAAATCTTTACAGGATACCCATGTTCCCAACAATATAGATCCTACCCAATTTCAAGCCTTGGTAGGACACTTGTTAGCCATATATCAGCTAGGTTTCAGTCAAAATGATATCCCTTGCATTGATTTGAACCATAACCATCCCCTCCATATTGAGGTCCTCGTAGCCCAACATAAAGTAAAAAAGGGTCTTGGTAGATAATTGCTTTGCCCTAAATCTTTGTACATTAAAGTTCATAAAATAGGTAGGATACACCCATGCTAACTTAAATAACCAGGTTATCACCATTAAGGCATATAACAATGCAAAACGTGACTCTAAGGGAACTATTTATCTTCCAATTTAGGTTGGTCCTATTGTACAGTACACCTCCTGCCATGTCCTTGATCTGGAGCTTCCATATAACCTTCTTCTTGGCTGCCCATGGATCCATGCCATGCAAGTTCTCCCGTCCAATTATCATCAATTCCTAAAGTTCCCATTTAATGGAATGGAAGTAACAATACATGTTATTTTGCAACCATTTGAGTATTTCCATGCACTAAAAGCTTCCTTCCCCCATTCTCACTACTTCTCAGGAGTAGAGGTGGGGACACATTAGGCATCATCATCCCATCCCTCTTCCAACACCCTATCCACCACATTGTCCATTCCATCCTCCACATCTAACTCCACAATCACCAAGGTCCATATTACAGACAAAGGTTGTGGTGAGTATGAAATGTACATATCTTTAAATGTGGCAACCATGCCACCCTCACCTCATAAGTATGGCCAACCCTCTCAATCCACACCAATACAAGAAAAGAAGACAATCACTCTGAGCTCTAAGAACATAGGGTACAACAACTTCTGATCTCTTGGAATAAGACAAGATACACTAGAGGATGACATTATTCAATAGATATATCACGAGGAGCCTACACCTTCCCCACCTCTTAAGGAATACTTCCAGCGGACATATTTTCATGCCTCTAAGTTAGCCAAAAAATATAATTATCAAGGGGGAGGCCTTGGCATAGAAGAAAAAGGAAGACAATAGCTTGTGGATACCCTTGTGCAACCAAAACACTTGGGCTTAGGCTATGAAACAAAGCAGAAAAGTCTCGCACCATCCACTAGTACTACCAATAATGTTAGTGTGGAAAATGGTCTCCTTGAAGACATCCCTAAGGAAGAGCCCATCATACTTGCATATGATGACATGGATCTCTCTTCCATGTTTGATTGCTTATCTATCTTTTCCATCAACCTGTCCCTTTGCCATCTTGAGCTCATTGACTAGGACCTACAAGGTAGTGCACCTGTCGGCACCTTTCCATCAATGGATAATTATTTACATCTCATGGGATTGGGGGAGGATGAACACCTTAACTGCAAAACTAAGAAGCAACTAAATAGAAAAGGGTCATCTAGTGAAAACCTCTTTGAGGCACTTCCTGACTCAACAAAAGTAAAAATAAAGGGTGTATCTAACAATGAAAACCTTGATGAGGACTTGGAAGATGGGGATGTTCATCTTCCCCTTGTAGGAACTAAATTGTCCAAACAATCTTCTATTATGATCGAATAAACTCATAAAGTAAACTTGGGAACTAAGGAAGATCCTAAGATCGCGTATGTAGCAAAGTCCTTATCAAAAGAAGAGCACTCTATCATAGTCTATTTTCTCAAAGAGGGAATCATCAATTTTGTGTGGACCTATTCAGATATGCTAGGTTTGGATCATGCTTTAGTGGTACACCATTTGGACATAAATCCAGATGCTAAACCTGTCAAACAAAAACTATGAACGATGCATCTGTAGACACGTAAAATATACTGATTGATCTCGTGCACTTGATCCTTATTAACTAACATCATTTAGTCCTAAATCACCTCTTAAACTTATCATCACTATTCATTCCTTAATTAAATAAATAATCATTTATCTAATTAAATCATCATCTCCTATTAATTAAATAAATCAATTTTATTTAATTAATTTTGTAATCCCCCTTTTAATTAAATAATTCATTTTATTTAATTAAATCTCTAAAGTCATTCTATTAAATTAAACCAATCTCTATTTAATTTAATCCAACATCATCCCTCTTTAGTTAAATAAATCAAAATATTTATTTAATTAAATCTAAATCATTATTCTTCTCTTTTTGATTTAAATTAATCCAAAAATCTAAGTCAAAAGTAAAAATCACCTAATATCCTATTAAATTAATCAAATCTTGATTAATTTAATCCTAATCACTCCAATCCTATAGATTTTGCAAGTTGCACAAATAAAGGATTTTAATTCATTTATAAAATACTCATTTTCCTCAATTTGGCATAATGGAGGAATATTCCTCAAATTTGAATTCAAATTCTAAGTGGACTGTCCTTCCAACAAGGCATTTATGTCATCTTACAAGTCCTTTTGCATTGAGCCAAGTGGCCATTACTCCATTTGACTCTCCCTCCACCTTGTCATTTCACCATTTTCAAATTTCAAATATATGCATTTATTGACACATTTTTCAAAACTTGCACATCCTTCATCCATTCACATGTTGACAAGTGGCATCTTGCCATTGGTTGATTTTTAGTCCCACATTGCTCCATTTTGGACATCTCTTCAACTTGATATTCTATAAATAAGAGGTAATCTCCTCATTTCATCATCCACAATTTGAGTAAACTTACTATACTCAAATACATCTTCAAGCATTTGCAATATTCATCTATCCATAGCTACACTGGTAGATTTTGACCCATTTTTTTACAAGCGTCCATCAAAATTTCAACGGTCATTTGTCGCTATTATTGCGTCAGAATTTTGACGACATTTGAAACGTCGAAATTCCGGCCCAGCATCCGATGTCGGGTTAGAATTTTGATGTTTCAATTGTCGTCAAAATTCTGACGCAATAATAGCAATGAACGGCCATCGAAATTTCGACGGACGCTCATTGAAAAATGGGTCAAAATGTACCAGTGCTAGGTTATGCAGGTTTTTCATCATGGAGCACATTTCAATCTTCAACAAAGTGGATCACTCTTCATCAATCTTCAACATTGAATCATAGGAGTTGGGAAAGGGCCAATTTTCACATCAAACTGGCACCAATTCCCCCATGGGATCAATAGTTTGCTTGTTTAAATAGGATTTAATCTATTTTGTTGTGTTCTTAATTCTTGTTTCTTATTTTAAGCATTGCAAATAGATTTCATGGGGAATCTAGATTCTAACTTGCATTTCAATCTTCTAATGTGTTTGCTTTTTTTGTTTTGCAGGTATTAGGATCTTGGTTCATACATTTGGTGCTAGGATGGCTTGAATTACAAATCTAACATGTTTATTTTACAATTTCACTATTTTTTGATAGTTTTGTTCATTAATCCCCGTTATAGCGCTTCTACACACTGTTTCGACGCTTCTACACATTCTTTTAGCGCTTTTGCACATTCTTTTAGCGCTTATGCACATTGTTTTGACACTTCTGTACATCTTTTAGCACTTCCACACATTCTTTTAGCGCTTCTACCCATTCTTTTAGTGCTTCTACACATTCTTTTAGCGCATATGAGCACTATTTTAGTGCTTTTAGAGTCAGTTTTAAAATGAGCATATCTTAGTCATACAGAGGTCTTTTTTTACGCTTTTTTTCTTTTGAAATGGGGTAGAATCTCATAAGCTATCCAATGGTGTAGGTTTTTTGTAACTATTAATGAGTTAAAATTTTCAAATTTACATCTAAATTCAAAACACATTATAACTTGGTCTAAGTTTTAGGATTTTTATACTTAATGATTCATCTAATCCCTATATCCTTTTGTTTCTTGATCTCATCTAAAACATTTAGCACTTTTTTAGGTTAGGAAATCAAAATGGGGAGGAGGAAACAAATGCAAAGCTTCTTATGACATCATTTATCTATTGTATCAAGTGTCTTTAGACACTCTTGGAAGCAATTATAATTCCAAGTTTAAGGATTTTATCTCTTCAAGCTTTTAGGACTCAATAGATTTCAATTTGGGCTCTAAAAAGAACAAGAAAAAGGGATTAAAAATAACCTTAGGAGAATTTACTAGATTTTGTTTAAGCTTAACAATTGAACAATAAAATCTCACACTTCTTTTGGTGTGGTAAAAAGAAATCATTATTGCTTTTGTGGGATTAAAAAGAAGATGTGCAACTTTGTTTTGCGATTACTTACTCAAACTAACGCCATCGAAAAGACGTATGCGCTTCTCTCGCACCTCACGAAAATCTTGAGAATCAAAATGCTTTTTGATGGTCTTAGGGTGGGATAAATTAGTTACCTCCACACTTCATTTTGGAACTAAAATTGAACAAAACATTGTGCGAGTGTGAATAAACCTATTGCATGTGTTCTCCCTTTGTTTCTAAACAAAGGTGGATCGAACTATGAATATGTTTACTCGCTATTTTTTATCTTAGAGGGCCTACCTTGGGGAAAAAATACTCACCCAAGGGAACGACTCAACCGGTAACACTCTAAAACCAAGGGTATTTCCAACCAGGATATAAATGTGGGTATTGGAATAAATTTCAGTACCACACGGTTGGCTCCAACGAGAAGGGCAGCAATAGTCTCTCGCCACATTGGGTCAAATCCTACAAACAGAAAGTCCAAACTAAAACCCTTGTTTAGAAATTTCCAAAATCCTTGATCTATTTTTTGGTGCAAGAACGGTCGTTCTGACGCTGCCCCACACTTTCACGGTCTTTAGTAGAAATGGAAAACATGCCATGGGAGTTTCATGGGTGTTGATGCTTGGCTACCCCATATAAGTGAGTGTCATGGAGGGGAACCAGTGGGATCAAGCATCTAACCATTCACTAAAGATAAGTGTAGTTGGACTTGTCCAAGTGGGGACTCAACAAATATTATCTTTCATATCCATAGGGTTGTGCTTATTCTTGGTTAAAAAATGCTTTTCTTGTTTGAAAACATCTTGGAAACAAACACTTAATGTCATCATCAAAATTTCACACCCTTTAGGAGGAAAATACAATTGACCCAATTCATCTGTTATTGCTTTCCCTTGGGATCCGCATCCTTAGAGGTTTCTAAACACTTGAATCTACATCTTGATTTTCCTACTAAAGTTAAACAATAGGTAACCCTTTCCTTGACTTCATCAAGTTTCCACATAACATGCTTTGTGGGATTTGAAGAAATTGAGACATTGGACATCTAGTTTGGAAACCTAATCAAAGAAGTGTTTGTGGTAAAACAAAGACACTAAGAAAAGATAACAAAATCGGTTCTCACATGTGTTAAATCCTCATGATTTCCAAGAAAGTTAAAATCCTGAAACAAAGGTCCTTGAGTCAAAATTCAAAATTTAGGAGTCACACTCAAAAGGTAATCAAAAAATACATCAGGAAGTGCAATCAAAGGCAACATTACAAAATAAGCAAAAAAATCACAAGTTTTTATAGACTCATTCCTTTGAACAATCCAGAAATGTATGCTCAGTATGAACCACTTCTTAGTTATATAGGTCCTTAGAAGTATCATATGTTCTTCAACACCGAGGTCTAGTAAACAAAGTGTCTCTTTAGGTATATCCTAAGATCAAAATCAAACTCTCACCCATCTTCGAACATCAAAACCAAAATCATCTCATCATCAACTCTTTGAAAATCTTGGAAAAAAGCCTTCATGTTAAACTATGGGCAAAGCATTTAAAATCAATCCAAAATCACCTCATTTGATTGAATGTGTGTAGATGCATC
This sequence comes from Sequoia sempervirens, assembly GCA_007258455.2. Taxonomy (NCBI): domain Eukaryota; kingdom Viridiplantae; phylum Streptophyta; class Pinopsida; order Cupressales; family Cupressaceae; genus Sequoia; species Sequoia sempervirens. Next base: position 296,208,275 of record VDFB02271358.1, read on the forward strand.
CTTCTACACATATTTGATCAAATTATCAAAACTTGTGAAAAAATTCATCCCTTGATAATATCCAATATCTTGGGATCTAGGAGTTTGTTATCAATATCATCTTGTTTGAATAGGAGTGTTTCGATGAATCCTTCTTCTCACACCTAGAAAAATTATCATCTTGTGAATGATTTAACTCTAGGACAACATCCAACCTCTTAGATTTTATGAGTCCACCAAAAATTTGAATCCAAAACAAATCAATCCCAAATCAAGTCCTAAAGTTTAACATACCCTTCAAGATTTTGTCAAACAGTTCAAATCATCCATCAAACATCCATCTTACTTCCATATCATATCACCCTTTGATCCTTAAAACATCCTAAAATTTATCTTTTACTTAAAGTTAGATCAATCCAAAGAATTAGAGATTTATCTCCTATATTCTTCAAAATTGATCCCTATTTTATGGTGCAGACTAGATCTCAACACAAGAAGAACATGGAAGCCAACAAAGAAACACCCGCTTCAAGTGACCTAAGTCAAACGAACTTCGAAGTGAATCCCGTTGAATCAAGCAATCCTTTGACTAACTTTCTCTCATCATCACATAATCCACAAGAGGAAAACTAAGAAAAAGATCTTACCTTTGGGATGTCACACAAGGAAATCACTAAAAAAATTCAAAATCTGAAGAACCATAAGATTATCAATATCATGATGAGACTCAACCCTTCGCTATACCTGCTCGAACTAGCAAAACAAGGAGCTAAACTCCCTTCTGATTTTGATGTGAGCTCTATAGTGGAACCATCTTTAGAGGTCATGCCTCCAATTTCATCCACACTCCCCATCTCATCTACACCCCCATCCCAAAGCATCACTCAAAACATCCTAAAAATCACAACATCTTTTGCTCCAACTCAACCTAATGTTAATAAGGGAAGTTCATTTCTTAATGCCATTCAAACACAACCCCTTCTCAATAATCAAGACTTGGATGCAAACACCATTTTGGAACAAAACATACCCAAAAATCCATTACCTAAGTATACCCCTCTCACTTTCCATGATCCTAATGATCCATCGTCATCATCCTTTCGCGCAACACACCAAACCTCTCTCCCCATAACTTCACAAGGAGAGGGTGACATATTCGGACCAGGGGGCATTTTCAACACTATGCCATTTTCTCAAGAGATCACATCCCTCACATTTTCACCTCTTCCACCATTACCACCATCATCCACACCACTACTTGTCTTAGGGCTTCCACCTTTACCAAATATCAATCAAAATCAAACCAACATCCTGAACATCAATCAAAACATCATGCCAAACTTGTCATCGACATCGCAACAACAGATGACAACTACACAAGCAATCACAACATCATCAACCCCCTTAACATCTCAAAGTGTGGTCTCTCAAGGACCAACCACATCAATCACACCATCCACCACTCAAAATCCAAACACAACAACACCTCTCACCAGCACCACAAGTACCATTCTGAATCCACCACCACCAAGCTTCAATATATCAAGTTAATATAGTATGGAGTTGCAAGCCGCTCAACAAACTGCTTATCAAAAGGCATTCCTGCAAGTAAAAAAACAAAAATCAACGCAACTAGCTACTCAACAAGCCATGCAACTAGCTGCTCAACAAGCCGCACAACTAACTGCTCAGCAAGCCGCTCAAGCTGCACAAGTTGCTCAAGTAGCACAAGCTACATTAAAAGCACAAAAGGATACTCAAGCCCAAATCTTATTAAAACAACAAGCAACACAAGCACAAGCACAAGCACAAACACAAGCTCAAGCTCAAGCTCAAGCTCAAGCGCATGCCCAATATCAAGCACAACAAGCACAAGGACAGGCACAATATCTAGCACAAAAACAAGCAGCACAACTACAAGAATATCAACAAGTGATAAAATAATACCAAGAGCACCAAGAAGCATCCCAAATAGTATCCCAACAACAAGCATTGTTGGTACAACAAGCATTGTTGGTACAACAACGAGCACAACAACAGGCTCAACAACAGGCAATTCTGGCATAGCAACAACAAGACCAACAACAAGCATTGTTTATACAGCAGCAAGTGCAAGCATACATGGCTCAACAGAATTTGCAAATACCACCAATCAACACATCAACCAATCCACCCATCACATCCACCAGCGAACCACCTCAGAACACTTTCATCCCACCTCTCGATCCGCAAAATGATGTGACAGCACAAATTAGGTTGCTCTAGCAACAAGTGCTCGACCTTCAATCAACATGAACCACAAGAACATCTAGTAACTTATGCCCTTATCCATTCGACTGGATCCTTGTGATGAAACCATTCCCAAAGGGATTCGAGATCCCCAAATTTGATAAGTACTGTGGGATGGGAAACCCTGAAGATCATATCAGGGAATTCCAGGTTCATTGCATGGAAGTCGCATATGAAGATATCTATCTGATGCGGCTATTTCCTAGGAGTTTGGCTGGCCATGCCATGGAATGGTTCTCTGGCCTACCTACAGGCATCAAGACATTCCAAGAAATCATAGACGCATTCATCAAAAACTACGTGTGCAATATCACCATGGATGTTATTCTAGAGGAGCTCTCAACTTTGAAACAAGGTAAGAATGAATCATTTGCTTCATTCCTATAACGATGGTGATCCAAGGCCAATTGGAGTAAATGGGTCATGCCCGAAGAACAACAAGTGTGCACCATCATATCCAACCTTGACGGCCTCTTGGCATTCCATCTCAAGGTTCAAGGGATCACCACATATGATCAATTGATTTCCAAGGTGCTCAGCATCGAGCGAGCCCTTATGACACAACCTAGAGGATCAACTACATATCATGAACAACAGAATAATCGCCCACCCACCAATTACAATGACAAACCTCGCACATGGGAAAGAAACAAAAATGTTACGAATGATGGTGTCTTCAATTCCAGAGTTTTCATCAGTTCCCCTCGACAAAACACACCCACACTACAACAACAAATCCAAAACCATCATCAAAACAACCATCATGTGAACACAATAACACAACAACCAAACAATCAAGTGATCAATAACGTCAATGACCAAAGAGGATTGCCCCATCGAAACAAGAATTTTACCAAGCGAAAGTACACTTCTCTTGGGGAACCACTTGAAGTCATCATGAAGAAACTAATAAATGAAAACCTCATCAAGATTCCCACCTATGAGAACTACCAAGAACCAGATGTTAAACCTCCTTGGTACAATGAAAATCAGCTCTACGACTTCCACAAAATCAAAGGGCACACCACAAACAGTTGCATGAGGTGAAAGAACATAGTCCAAGACCTTATTGATCAAAGAATCATAAATGTAGAACAGCCAACAAGAAACCAGAACCTTAAAATAAACACGAATCTAATACCTAACAATAACAATAAAGGAAATAATAACACTAATAAGGGGAAAGGCACCTTCAAAAATGTGAGTCATGTATATGAAATTTATGTTGCTTCCCTAGATGAACACTATGTAGTGATCACTATCAAAGGAGCTAAGGCCGATTGTGGAGTCACCACAAGAGGTGGAAAACTTACTATCATAGGATCATCTCAACCAAACAGAACTTTCATGTCCAATTCAAGATCTATTCCCAATGGTTACAATGTCCTTGATTAGCTAAAAATAAAGCCAACACAAATCTCCATCATGGAGTTATTAAAAATCTCATCCTCCCACAACAAAATCCTTGAGGATGCATTGGCTTCATCCACTGTCCCCATAGATCTTGATGTAGAACAATTCCAAGCTATGGTCGGAAACATCATTACCCTGAATCTCCTTACATTCTCTAGCCAATATTCTCCCGCTCAACCATCTCATAACCATGCACTCCATTTAGAGTTCCTAGTGCAAAAAAGTAAAGTCAAGCGAGTCTTGGTGGATGGAGGTGCAGGCTTGAATATTTGTTCCCTCAAGCTCATTACAAAGTTAAAAATCTCAGAGGATTCCATCGACAAAGGAAAGGGTATTACAATCAAAGCATATGATGATCAGGAAAGAGTGTCCCAAGGCACAATCAGAATCCCTATTCAAGTAGGTCCAACTATCATGGAAACCACCTGTCAGGTCTTGGACCTCGACTTGCCTTATAACATTCTCCTAGGACTTCCATGGATCCATGCAATGCATGTGGTAGCATCAACTTTCCATCAATGTGTCAAATTCACATATGAAGGAAAAGAGGTCACCATCCATGGAGATCCTGAACCATTCTCCTACTGCAAGAACCTTGAGGCAAATTATTACAAAATACCTCAAGTGCCTAAAAATGATGAAGGCCCATCAACACTGTACATTGATCCAGCCACTCTCTCTTCCACTTCTGCGACAGAGACACCCACCATTCCCACCATCTCTGATAATGGTTGTGGAAACTACACGATTCCTAAAAATTCTTTTGTGGTAGGAGAGTTACTGCAATCTCCCAGATCATGAGGACGTCTGCAATCAAATGAAGCCTCCACATCTCAAACATCCCCTAAAGAATATCCCAAATTCAAAATTTGGGGAGATCTCGGCCAAGAATTCATAGAGGACCCATATCATCTCCTATACAAAGATAATAGACCAGTAGTTGATCTACCAATGGATGACAAAAGCAAAGGTTTGCAAATGATGCTCTCAATGGGCTATGACAGAAACTGGAGACTTGGAAAAAACAACAATAGGCTTATAATACCTATCATTCCAGAGACGTGAATGAGAAATCTTTCCCTTGGATGTACCCCTCCAAGTATAACCATGCATGGCCAAAGTCCTCCAGTTAGAAAGGTCAATAATCCTCCTCAGCTATCCGCAGCCAAACTTTGCTTACCCGTATCTACAAGTCACATCTTAGAAAAATTCACATTTGACATAACTAGCGTCTGTGGTAATAGTGATGATGAGGATCCCATAACCAACCTACCTAGGCTCTTCTAGGATACCACCCTTCTCATGATTAGCACCTTATCCTTTGAGTTGGACCATCAAAATAATGAAATCCACCTAGTTTACCCCCAACTCATCGATTATGACCAACGAGGACCGCCAGTTCTTGACACATTCGAAAACGATGAGGTTCTCTCAGAATTCATGGGACTACTGGATAAAATTTCTGTTATGCCTTGCATAACCACCCCATTTTAATTTGGAACAAAATGGGTCCCCCTTCTCTTTTTGGTTTCTTTGCCTCTGTTATTTGCTTTGCTCTTGGGGGTTCTTCTATTTTCTATTTTGTTTTCCTTCTGGTTTTGTCAAATTTTGGTTTTGTCTCGGCTTGACTTAGTTTTCTTCTCGCTAGGAGTTCAATGGAATAATCATAAGCAACAGAATAGTTTATTATAATATATTTTATATGCTCTGGGGACTAATGGAGTCATTTGTTTTGCAGGATCGGATCGTGCACGTAATGGTTTTCCTCAGGGAGCTCAGTTGGAGGGCATCTCCTAATCAAGTTGGTCATAAATTATTCTAAGGAGAAAGTTAGCAAGACTTTGCAGTTGTCTCACTGACTGGCATTGTGTTTTGTTCATTTGGGGTTCACAGGTCGCCCAAACATCCCGCTCACCGCGACTCTTTTTGTGTCTAGCCGACTAGAGGAGCCCTTTCCGTAAGCTCTTGTCACTCGATGAAAGGTCTCACCGAGGAGGCAGGGTCTCGGCAACAAGGGTGGAATCGGCATAGCAGTTTGGGCTCGCGGGGAGGTCTCGGCGAAGGAGGAAATGTCTCACCGACCGGTGACAAAAGGAGGTCCCGCCAAAGGTCTAAACCCGGCAATAATTTTTCCTTCATCAGGAGGTCTGGCCGAAGTTCGAGGTTCTCACCGACATGAAATTTGAGTTCGGCGAGACGGATTTGTTTCAGGGAGATGTCTCCTCGATAGTTGGGGGTTTCGCCAAAGGATTCCCCTTTCGGTATAGTGTCCTACCAAAGAGCTAAGATCACGCTGAAGCAAAAGGAGCTCAAGAAGAACAAGAGGAACTCAGGGAGACTCTAAACGAATGGAATAGGTTCGGTAAGATGCCTTGCCGACCCGATGATGTCTCAGCGATAGGAGAAGGCTATAAAGGGGAGCTCACCGGGAAAGGTTAACTCTCGGTAGGAGGTCTCCCCGACCATGTGATGTCTTGCCGATAGAAAGGGGACCCCACCGAAATGAAATGGAGCTCGGCAAAGGATCAGGCCTTCACCATAAGGTCTTGGCAAAGAAGAAAGTCACACTGAAAGGAAAGGTGGACTCGGGCTTGGAGAAGTAAGGATGCACTTGGGAAGATGTCTCCTTGAGTGCGATGGTCTCACCGAGACAGAGGGGGCTTCGATGAAAGGTCTCAGCGAAATGTAGGAGTCTCAGTGACAAGGCGTGAACTCGGGGTAATATCCCTCTGACATGAAGAGGTCTCCCTGACCTGGATGTACTCGCCGAGAGAAGAAAGACATCACCATGAAGTCTTGCTGACCCGATGGGGTCTTGCGGATATAGGATGAGCTTGGGGTAAAAGGTCTGGCCTCGCTGTGATATCCTACTAACTAGCGATTGTCATGTCGATGGTCTTTGTGAGCTCGATATGACTTCTACAGCTCACCAAAAGGTCTCACCGACTATCTTATGCTACGTCGATAGTTGCTAGAAGCGATATAATCGTATCAGCAAGACACGATTAGTGTCTCACTAACATGCGATTTAATGGGGATCACTTTTGACTGCCTGATGAAGCTCGCATGGCGTATGCCCGATCAACCAGAGGAAACTAAAAGAGTGACTCATTGCCCCTTTGATCGATTGACTATTCCTGTGAAAGAAGACCACCATAATGCAAACTAGATGGACTCATTCTGAGATCAGAAGGTGATGGATCAGCTCAGGTGATAGTGCGAAGGTCTAAAGAGGCCCGATGGTGCTTCCAGGAGACGTTCAATGAGCAAAGAAGTTTAAAACATGAATGAGAGCATGAGGAAGGGCGAAGAAACTATGAGTCATAGGGACAGTTGTAGTGATTTCTAGCAGAGACAGATCAGTATTAATAGTGATATTTTGGAGCATTCAAGGCGGATTTTAGGAGGGGTTTCGAATATGGACACAGAGACAGGAGTTAATGTTGTACCTACAAAAGATCTGAAGGCTTCTTCTGAGGACATAAATCTTTCATCAGCATGGATAGTAGGGCTTCACATTGAATGCAACATTGACTCTCTTTAGAAAGATCTGAGAGCCAACCTTCCTGCAACCAAGAAGATATTTTTTAAGCCCTAATATAGGGGGACAGCGCATTCTTTTTGATGCATTCTGTATATAAGGCATTTTTTCCTCTCTGTAAAGGTTAGAACTTCTATGAGGAGAACTTCTACAGTTAGGACTTCTAGGGGTAGATTAGAACTGGCAGTTAGGTGTTAGATTAAGTAGAAGACCAATGTATCTTTCAGTTTTCCTAGTGTAAATGGAAACAATTTGGAGTCACAAATTTTTTGTACACTGGTGATTGTGCTAGATTTGTAAATGTTGCTTATCTATCTCACTGACAATAGAAGCAACCAGATCTTCATCTACTTCATGTTGTGTTCCAGAATGGTGTTTGTCTTGAATTAATCATCTGATTTAAGAAGCTTTCAAGGAATGAAGTTTTGTTTTTATGTTGAGTTTAAATGGTAACTTGCAATCTGCTATTGAAATTAGCACTGTGAATGAATGAAACTGTGTGTTAGTCACAAGTTAATTTTGTTCTACAGTTTTAGTTAGGATTTCCTTGGAAGGTGACATGTCTGGTTAATTTAGATGGAGTGTCATTCTTTTCTGTCCCAAAGCCCTGATCTATCTTTTTATGTTTCTTTAAAAATCATGGTTAGAATAGGTTTTAAGTTTATGTTTGATCTCAGAACAATCTAGAAGCTCACACCAGCAGGCCCCTTGAACATTACTGTTACATTGACCACTGAGGGACATTAGCATAGTTGAGAACCAACTACAAAGACCTTAGGAGTTGAGATATACATGTGATCATCTTTCTCTTTCAGGAGAAACAGAGTAGCAATATTTTGTTTACATGTTACTATTCCAAAACACACGTCAATAGAAACTGGTGCTAGAAGGAGGGCCCCTTGAGAAAATTTTGGATTGGGTTAGGTCTTGGAAAACCAAGCTCTAATGGGTAGCCCTTTGTATATACCAGGATTTGTCCATGAAATCCCTAGTCACCTGTATGATAGGCTTCCTTTATTTTTCCCTAACGGCGGGAAAATGCTTCTGAACATGTTGGAATTTGCAGGCGTATACTTACTTTTCTCCAGGTTCTGCATGAGGATTTTTTCTGTCAATTATTCATGAAAACACTTCAAGGTTCAGAAAGCCAATGGTATGTTAATCTTCCACCAAATTATATTTGTTAATGGGCGGAGTTAGAAATCTTATTCTTAGATCAGTTTGGTCCTCGCACCCAAGACCACTGGGAGAACTCATCCCAGCAAAATCCAATCACAGAGTTAAGTACTCCACTTGTCAATGAAGTTGTGACCATGTCATCTCTTTTCAGGCATCTTCCAAAGCATAGTCCATTACATCACAATGAAGTTCTAGACGAAACATTTGATTCGCTAGAATATAATTTTGATGACTTGTTTGGTGAAAAGCATGAAATGGATGTAAATTTAGAGCATAATGGAAATATCAAGATAGAATCTAGCCTTGTTGAGCATGTTAGTACTAATGATGGCTTTTAATGAGATGAGGTATTAGCGCGCGATTGTTGTCATGAGAAATCAACAATGCCTTCCAACGATTTGAGAAGCTCTTCTGATCAAGATAAGAATCAGGGTGATGAGGAGTGGATAAAGGAGCATGGTTCAGGTTGGATTGATATCCCTCGTATGCAAAATTGAATAAGGGAGAAATTAGAAGAATCAGTAGATCTGAAACTATCAAAACTTGACGGGCCAAGTGGATGTAGGATATATCAAACTAATCAACACTCTCAGATGGACTGCCATGTCTTCCTAGGTAGGATGGAATTATATTTCAAGCAAATGATCTCTATCGAAGGAATACTTATGGAGGATCCTTGGAGCACGTATCCCCCCAATGAAGAGGATGAAATAACTAGCACGCATGAAAATGATAATCAGTTCATCCAAAGTGATGAGAGTGGCTGTGTGAGGAGATTTAATTCTTCCCTATCTTTCAATGACCTTGATCCTTGCAGTGAGATGGATTCAACAACTAATGAAACTCCTCTACCTAGTGCAGAATTGATAGGAGTGGAGAATGGATTCATCAATGCATTCATAGATTCTTTCATGATGGGGAATGAGGAAGAAACACACTTTGGTGGGTTAATGCAAGAAGATGACTCTGTTGATTTAAGTAGTGAACAAATTGAAACAGATAACATGCTTCAAGATGAGATGGCCCATGAATCTTGTGGACAAGAACTTAAATGCCAAAATGAAATTTTGAGGGGAGATGTTCAAGTAGATGTGTAGATCAGTCAAGTGCTCCCTGAGCTAATTCATGACGGGATGCATTTGGATGAAGCAGAGGAATGCCAAGAAAAGGACCAAGAGGTTATCTCAGATGTCGAATCTCTGCAATACAAAGAGAATGAGACTGGGGAGTCTTTTCTTGATGTTGGTTCTATTTGCTCAAATGTGTTGGTTGAGGAGAGTCCTTGCTTAGCATCCACAAATGAATTTGATCTTAATACTGATGAATTCGATGCTAAGTGGCATGTTCTTGTTGAAGATGTACAGGAATTTGAATTGAGAAAGTGCTTTCCTGACTTTGACTCTGTGTGTTCAAATGAGTTTGAAGAAAATCCTTTTTAACCCTATGCCAGTATCCCTAACATCAATGATGATAAGTTGGAGGAAAATTCCCAAACCCTTGGGGGTGACATGTTTCAAGAGAATGTTGAAAGTGAGACTTCATCTCAAGAAATTCAGAAAATTTTTGACTCTGTGACCGAGATGAATACAGAGATGTTGGTGAGTGAATATCCTAATTGCAAGACGAACCTTGACTCAGTGGTGTTCCATGAGCTAAGACCTTGTGAAGAGGAGATCATACACCACAAGTCTTCATTAGCAACTAGAAATCTTCAGAATCAGGTGGTGTCCTTTCATTATCCTCTGTGTTTTAATAATTTTCAGTTTGATTAAGGCGTAGAGGATAGTAAAACAAGTTTGTGGGTAAATCATGACAAAACCGAGAACCCACAACTGATAATATTTCAAGCTTTATGCCCTCAGAATGAACCTATTGCCTATAAACTTCATATTTCTGAGTATAAAGATAAATTTGCTAGGTTTAGAACTGTCCCTAGTAAGTTAAGATTGACATGATGAAAAATCAGTCAAGTCAATGTATAAACTTTTATAATTTTGTGTTTATAACGCTCAGCTTCAGAGTTAGTTTAGGAGTAGGATTGGTTAGTGTTAAGTTTTGGTTTAGTTAGTTTTCCTTTGTTTTGTTGTTTTCCTTTTTCTATTCCTTTTGTTTTTGTTTGTAAATAGTTTGTTTTTTTGTTTGTAAATATTTTGTCTGTTTGTAAATACTTTGTTGTTTGTTTGTTTTTCTTTCTGTCTTTATGTCTTTCTGTTTCCTTTGCTCTTTCGGTTTCTATTTTGTTTTGTTTTGTTCTTTGGGGTTTATCTGTTCTTTCTTATCTTAGAGTGGTCGTTGTTATCTAAGGCATATTTTGGTCATTAGGAGAGAAGTGGTTTAGATATTTTCAGATCTGCTGATTGGGTGATTTTGTCCTGAATTCATTGTTTCATGCCCATTGTCAATAAAGGTTGTGGAAAGTTTTGAAAACAAGGTCCCAAGTGAGTAGCCTTCATCAGCTCCCCTAAATCTGTCACAAATCAATAAGATCATCTCCTCTTGTAATGGTATATTTATCCTAGAACAATAGTGTTGTAAGATTTGAGTGAAAAATCCAGTTTCCAAGTGATGTTATGAGGTCCATGGTAGTTTTCAACCCAGATCAGATGTTAAACATCTGACATATTAAAAAGGAATTAAATTAAATATCTGAAACTCTATGAAAAAAAAAGAGAAAAGAATTATCTGAAAGAGAAAGAAGATTCAATATGAATGGGTGATTCCAGTATCTCTACCACGGCTATGGACGCCTGACTGGCAGTAGAACAATGTTGTGAGGAAACTAGAGGTATCTCTATTGGGGCTATGGACGCCTGATTGGTAGCGAAGCAATGCCCGGGATATCATTGCACAAAGGGAAATCAATTCATGTATTTCAAATCTTGCATGTTGTTGTTCAAAAGGTCAAGAAAACTTTACAAAAGAGTGATGCACAATCAAGCACACACATGGATTGCAGCGGTAGCTAGTGTTGATTTACGTTTGAGATTCTAGCTCAACCTTGCTTGCTAAAACTGACCCAATTGGATTTGTCATGTTCATAAACCAGGAGTTCTGGGTAGCTGAATCCTTCAGCTTCTTGAAAATGGTTAAACCATTTTCCCAGCCGAGTCGCCATTTGTTATGCCTTGCATAACCACCCCATTTTAATTTGGAACAAAATGGGTCCCCCTTCTCTTTTTGGTTTCTTTGCCTCTGTTATTTGCTTTGCTCTTGGGGGTTCCTCTATTTTCTATTTTGTTTTCCTTTTGGTTTTGTCAAATTTTGGTTTTGTCTCGGCTTGAGTTAGTTTTCTTCTCGCTAGGAGTTCAATGGAATAATCATAAGCAACAGAATAGTTTATTCTAATATATTTTATATGCTCTGGGGACTAATGGAGTCATTTGTTTTACAGGATCGGATCGTCTATGTAATGGTTTTCCTCAGGGAGCTCAGTTGGAGGGCATCTCCTAATCAAGTTGGTCATAAATTTTTCTAAGGAGAACGTCGGCAAGACTTTGCAGTTGTCTCGCCGAATGGCATTACGTTCTGTTCATTTGAGGTTCATAGGTCGCCCAAACATCCCGCTCGCCGTGACTATTTTTTTGTCTTGCCGACTAGAGGATCCCTCACCGTAAGCTCTTGCCACTTTACGAAAGGTCTCATCGAGGAGGCAGGGTCTCAGCGACAAGGGCGGCATCGGCGTAGTAGTTTGAGCTCACGGAGAGGTCTCGACGAAGGAGGAAATGTCTCAACGACCGGCAACAGAAGGAGGTCCCGCTAAAGGTCTAAGCCCGGCGATAATTTTGCCTTTGCCAGGAGGTCTTTCCAAAGTTCAAGGGTCTTTCTGACATGAAATTTGAGTTCGGCGAGATGGATTTGTTTCCGGGAGATGTCTCCCCGACAGTTGGGGGTTTCGCCGAAGGATTCCCCTTTCGGTATAGTGTCCTGCCAAAGAGCTAAGGTCACGCCGAAGCAAAAGAAGCTCGAGAAGAACAAGAGGAACTTGGGGAGACTCTGAACAAATGGAATGGGTTTGGTAATATGTCTTGTCGACCTGATAATGTCTCAGCGACGGGAGAAGGCTATAAAGGGCAGCTCACCGGGAAAGGTTAACTCTCGGCGGGAGGTCTCCCCAACCATGTGATGTCCTACCGATAGAAAGGGGACCCCACCAAAATGAAATGGAGCTCGGAAAAGGATTAGGCCTTCGCCATAAGGTCTTGGCAAAGAAGGAAGTCACGCCGAAAGGAAAGGGGGACTCGGGCTTGGAGAAGTAAGGATGCACTCGGGGAGATGTCTCCCCGAGTGCGATGGTCTCGCTGAGATAGAGGGGGCTTCGATGAAAGGTCTCAGCAAAACATAGGAGTCTTGGCGACAAGCTGTGAACTCAGGGTAATATCCCTCCGACATGAAGAGGTCTCCCTGACCTGGATGTACTCACCGAGAGAAGAAAGACATCGCCATGAAGTCTCGCAGACCTAATGGGGTCTTCCCGATACAGGATGAGCTCGGGGTAAAAGGTCTGGCCTCGCTGTGATATCCTACCGACTAGTGATTATCATTTTGATGGTCTTTGTGAGCTCGGTATGACTTCTGCAGCTCACCAAAAGGTCTCACCGACTGTCTTATGCTACGCCGATAGTTGCTAGAAGCGATATAATTGCATTGGGGAGACACAATTAGTGTCTCACCGACATGCGATTCAATGGGGATCACTTTTAACCACCTAATGAAGCTCGCGTGGCGTATGCCTGATCAACCAGAGGAAAATAAAAGAGTGACTCATTTCCCCTTTGACCGATTGACTATTCTTGTGAAAGAAGACCAACAGAATGCAAACCAAATGGACTCATTCTGAGATCAGAAGGCGATGGATCGGCTTGGGTGATATTGTGAAGGTCTAAGGAGGCTCGATGGTGCTTCCAGGAGATGGTCAATGAGAAAAGAAGTTTAAAACATGAATGAGAGCATGAGGAAGGGCGAAGAAACTGTGAGTCATAGGGACAGCTGTAGTGATTGCTAGCAGAGACAGATCAGTATTAATAGTGATATTTTGGAGCATTCAAGGTGGATTTTAGGAGGGGTTTCTAGTATGGACACAGAGATAGAGGAGTTAATGTTGTAGCTACAAAAGATCTGAAGGCTTCTTCTAAGGACATAAATCTTTCATCAGCATGGACAATAGGGCTTCACATTGAATGCAACATTGACTCTCTTTAGAAAGATCTAAGAGCCGACCTTCCTGCAACCAAGAAGATATTTTGTAAGCCCTAATACAAGGGGAAGCGAATTCATTTTTATGCATTCTATATATAAGGCATTCTTGCCTCTTTGTAAAGGTTAGAACTTCTACGAGGAGAACTTCTACAGTTAGGACTTCTAGGGGTAGAGTAGAACTGGCAGTTAGGTGTTAGATTAAGTAGAAGACCAATGTATCTTTTAGTTTTCCTAGTGCAAATGGAAACAATTTGGAGCCACAGATTTGTTGTACACTGGTGATTGTGCCAGATTTGTAAATGTTGCTTATCTATCTCACTAACAGTAGAAGCAACCAGATCTTCATCTACTTCATGTTGTGTTCCAGAATGGTTTTTGTCTTGAATTAATCATCTAATTTAAGAAGCTTTCCAGGAATGAAGTTTGGTTTTTATGTTGAGTTTAAATGGTAACTTGCAATCTACTGTTGAAATTAGCACTATGAATGAATGAAATTGTGTGTTAGTCACAAGTTAATTTTGTTCTAAAGTTTTAGTTAGGAATTCCTTGGAAGGTGATAGGTCTAGTTAATTCAGATGGAGTGTCATTCTTTTCTTTCCCAAAGCCCTAATCTATCTTTTTTTGTTTCTTTAAAAACCCTGGTTAGAATAGGTTTTAAGTTTATGTTTGATCTCAGAACAATCCAGAAGCTCACACCAGCAGGCCCCTTGAACATTACTGTTACATTGACCACTGAGGGACATTAGCACAATTGAGAACCAACTACAAAGACCTTGGGAGTTGAGATATCCATGTGATCATCTTTCTCTTTCAGGAAAAATAGAGTAGCAATATTTTGTTTGCATGTTGTTGTGCCAAAACACACGTCAACAATTCCATGTGGGGATCACAAAGCAGGATTCATCATTGAGCTAGAAACACACACATACTATGGGGAAACGATTGAATCCCTTAGTCACAAAAGTGAAAAATTAAGAATAATATCTAAGTCCTTGAGTGAAAACCACACTGTGGCACTCTCTAATATAAAAAAAATAGTGAAAACCTCTCTGAGGCACCTGAGGATGGGGGATTCAATCTTCCTTTCAGAGCCCTTCATAAGGAAAAATCAACAGGTCTAGCAGAAAAGTGCAATCCAATTAATCTAGCAACAGAGGAGACCCCGCACATCACATTCTATGCAGAGTCATGATTATCAGAGGAACAAGAACTCCTAACAGCTTTCTTGAGAGAGAGACAAGTTAACTTTTCATGGAGCTATGCTGACATGTCAGGGCTCAATCCAGAAATTGTAGTTCATCACCTAGCAGTATACTCTGAAGCAAATCTTGTTAGACAAAATCTCAGGAAAATGAACCCTCAGATTGCCCTAATAGTCAAAATGGAACTAAAGAAGCTATTGGATGCAGGATTCATTTGACCGATAGATTATCTAGAATGGGTGTGAAACCTAGTGCCTATCTCAAAACCTAATGGGGGCATCAAAATCTGCACAAATTTTGGGGACTTGAACAAGGCATGTCCAAAAGATAATTTCCCATTGCCCAACATTGATATGATTGTAGACATCACGGTGGGACATGAAATGCTTTCCTTGATGGATGGTTTCTTAGGATACAACCAGATAATGAATGCTAAAGAAGACCAACACAAAATAGCCTTCACTTGTCCATGGGGGACTTTATGTTGGAATATGATGCTATTCGGCTTGAAGAATGTAGGAGCAACATATCAAAGAGCCATGACACTAATCTTCCATGACATGATCCATAAAACTGTTGAATATTATGTCGATGATGTACTAGCCAAATCCAGAAAGAGGAAGGATCACATAGCAACCTTAAGTGCCATTTTTAATAGGCTGGAGGAATACAAGGTCTGATTAAATCCAAAGAAATGGGTCTTCAGTGTACTATCAAGAAAGTTACTAGGATACGTAGTATCAATGAGAGGTATTGAGGTAGATCCAGCAAAAGTAAAAGCAATCCTTGAAATGGAGGCACCCAAAACATTGAAACAATTGAGAGGTCTCCAAGGCAGGCTTCAGTCCATCTAAAGATTCATAGCACAGCTTGTAGATAAACATAATCCATACTCTCACCTACTTCACAAGGGAGTAGTGTACAAATGGGATAACAAGTGTGAGGAAGCCTTCAATAAGATCAAAGAATATCTACTTACACCACTAGTCCTAATGCCACCAATCCCAAGAAAGCCATTAATTCTCTGTGTCAGCAACAACAATAGCCCTTGGATCTCTTCTAGCCCAGCACGACGAAAATGGGACAGAAAGGGCCATCTATTATATCAACAGAACAATGGTTGGACATGATTTAAATTACTCATTCATCGAGAAAGCATGTCTAGCAATAGTGTTTGCATAGCAAAAACTCAGACATTACATGTTGGCACACAATAAAACTCATCGCCGAAATTGACCCTCTCAAGTACTTACTATCAAAGGCCATTCTCACTAGAAGAATGGCCAAATCGGTCATGATACTATCAGAGTATGACATTCAATATGTGGACAAAAAATTAATTAAAGGCCAAGTCATCGTAGATCAGCTTGTAGAAACACCAATCTATTTAGAGAATCCTCTCATCTCAGAGTTTCCAGAAAAATCCATCTTCAATCTCAACATAGCCGACCACTAGAAACTTTACTTTGATGCATCATACACGTAACATGGATTAGGAGTTGGTGTCTTCTTTATCACCCCACAAGGGGACTACATACCAAGGTCCTATAAATTGGTGTTTCCCTACACTAATAACATTGCAGAATATGAGGCTTTAACCATAGGTCTCAGAATAGTAGTGCAGTGGCACATCATGGCCCTCAGAGTATATGGAGACTCTCAGCTGATAATAAACCAAGTGAATGGTGAATACCAGGCTAAGGATGATAAGCTCACTCCATACAAGAAACTAGTGGAGACTCTCAAGGAATCCTTTATCGAGATCACATTTGAGAAAATTCCTAGAGCCAATAACAGAGCAGTAGATGCCATGGAAATGATTGGATCCCTATTGGACATCCCTAGTCTACAGATCAGAAGCAGTACTCCCCATTGAGATCAAGCTCATGTCATTAATAATATCATTGCAAAACCTCATCACAGATGAAGAGTACCGAGTATCAAGATTGAATGAGCTAGAGCTACTGGATGAGTGGCGCATAGATGCTTTAAATCATTTGCAAGTCTATCAGAAAAGACTCAAGAGAAGCTATAACAAGAAAATTAGAAGCAGGACTTTCCAAGTCGGAGAACTGGTACTAAAAGATAATCAAAAGAACGTCCCAAATCCAAACAGCAAAGGAAAATTTGAACCCAACTAGTTGGGACCATTCGTTTTCATAGCAAGTTATAAGTCAAGGGCATATCAGTTATTAACACCTGAAGGGGAACCTCTACAAGAGCCCATGAATAGCTCTCATCTCAAAAAAATTTATGCCTAACCTTTCAAGGTATAGAACCAAAAATTAGAAAAAGTTCTTAAAAAATGGTTACCTTGGCAAAAACCTAGAAAACAGGCATCTTGGTGACAACAAAAAAATTCAAAAAGCAAGAAAATCCAAAAAAAAAAGAATTAGAAAAAAGGATTAGAAACAGTAAAGAAAAAAATCGTCCTCTGGTAAAAACCACTTCGGTGGCACTTTGGACAAGTGCCTTGGTGAAAACCTAGCAAACAGGTGCCTTGTGTAAATAAGCACCTTCCATCCACCAAGATCTTTACGGCTTGTTCTGTATCATCCATCCATTATGTTTCCATCATCCATCACATTCAAATCCACATCAATCACTCATCCACCCTCATCTACACCACAACTTGGTCTTGTGTTCGTATCATGATCCCTCCTAGTACTACTCGACTCATTCCCAAGGTTAGTTTATCCTACCTTTATCGGAGTAGTCTATTGCATCACATTGGGGGCATGTTCTCATCAGGATCGGATTTGTGTATATTCTTGAAGTCTTAAAACATCAAAAAATCCAAAAACATCAAAAAATCACAAAATCCAAAAACATTCAAAACATATCAAAATCCAAAAACAAGACAAAAAGTCATTCAAAAAGTTAAAAAAAAATCGTCTTGTCAAACTACGGGTCTCTAAGCCTTCAACATAGGCAAGGTTGATCTTTGATCATCCCCCGAGACACTTAGGTCAATTCTTTAGGAGTCCCTCATAATAAACTGACATTTCATCATGTATATCGCCATCTGTAAATCGGTCAAGTCGTCAGTCGAACTACATGGTATTTGTGTGTATAACGTAGACAAGGCTTATCTATTGATCAGCCCCTAAGGCCCCTAGGATTGGTCCTTAGGTTATTCTCTTGGTCAAAATCTTAGAAAACCCCAAAAACATTTAAAAATTGAAAATTAAAACATTTGAAAATCTCAAAAAATACCAAAAACAGCCTCAAAACATTGCAAAACGTCAAAAACATCCAAATATTTGAAAAAATTGATCCATCTCATCTCGCTTACACCTGCAATAACATCACTCATAACATCACAATCGCCATCCCCAACCTTTGGTGAAACAATTAGAAATGAGTCTAGCAGGTGAAAAGTGAAAACTCAAAATGTCAAGTCTCAGGTTTAAGTCAGTACGTAAACAAGTTGGTCAACTCTTTGTGTCAATATCCTATCATCCAATCAATCCCATATCAAATCATCTGATATCATCATGTCCTAGGATGCATCCTTCCTACAATGGACATCAACATCAGACATTACCGTAGTTTAGTATTGGCTAGCGGTATTGAAGAACATCAGCTTGTTTGTTTACTACATCTTTGTCTTTTGATTTATCTTATTATGCTCATTCCAAGGACCTCTCAATGATGTCCCCAATGAAGGGATTTAGAGAGATAGGAATGGGGCAATGATCATTATCTTTTTATCTTTAGTGCTTGTTGGACATTCTTGTAATATAACCTCAGCGAATACTTACTTTATTAGGTGTGTATGAAAGGTGTTTTAGATATTTTGTTGACCACATAGGAAGGCTTGCCTTTCTATGTTTTGGTCTAAGATATTTGAAGTACCTGAAGTACATCCTAGTAAGGTTTTCGTATGTTAGGTGTGAACAAGGATACTCCTATCTGATTATTGATTCAAAGTCCATCACATTAAATACAACATCATTTTGGTTCTTAATACCTTGACGTATTGTATTTATGTGTGTTATCAAACATAAGGTAATTGGCCCTTTTAAAATCCCAACTCCTCGGTAAGAAAATCATCATCATCATCATCATAATTATCATCATCTCTAATAAATTTGGCTTGTTTGTGTCTCTTGTCATTATCTTATTTTCTTCCTACTTCCTTTCGCACTAGCATGGTACCATCAGAGTTAATCGTAAATCATCACTAATGCATCCATCCTGCATTCACAAACCATCTGCATATCATATCATATCATATAAGAAGCATTGATCATATTGCATGCATTGCATTTCATCATTGCATAATATAGATTGGTTATTCTAAGCATCTCATAATCCATACATTTATCATCCACGAAATAATCATAAAATCATCATCATATCATATCATGTGCATCCATATCATCCATGCATCATCATATCATCCATTAGATATAAACATCATAATCATCTCATATATATCATCAATAATTCAACTGTCATGGTACCAATCAGGATCAAGTGTGACATGAGATTACCCATG
The DNA here is from genome assembly GCA_007258455.2 of Sequoia sempervirens. Lineage (NCBI taxonomy): Eukaryota > Viridiplantae > Streptophyta > Pinopsida > Cupressales > Cupressaceae > Sequoia > Sequoia sempervirens. The sequence continues at coordinate 296,227,578 of VDFB02271358.1, forward strand.
GCCAATGATTTTCTACATCATGAAATCTATCTACATCAAACATACGAGTTGAACTAATCTCGAACCTCTTTGTCGTGAGATCGACCCTCAAATTGAACTTTTCACTTGATCTCTCGAAGGGGTAGTATACTGGCATAATTCTTCATTCATTGGGGCAGCAGTGGGGCATCTGAAAAAATTAGAGAATTTTTGAATTTTGATCAAGATAGTTTATTCTTTGAATCAAAGTAGCAAGTACATTGCTTCAAAGAGGGGAAAAATGTAGACACATAAAATATACTGATTGATCTTGTGCACTTGATCCCGATTAACTAACATCATTTTGTCCTAAATCACCTCTTCAGCTTATCATCACTATTCATCCCTTAATTAAATAAATAATCATTTATCTAATTAAATCATCATCTCATGTTAATTAAATAAATCAATTTTATTTAATTAATTTTTTAATCCCCCTTTTAATTAAATAATTCATTTTATTTAATTAAATCTCTAAAGTCATTTTATTAAATTAAATCAATCTTTATTTAATTTAATCCAACATCATCCTCTTTAGTTAAATAAATCAAAATATTTATTTAATTAAATCCAAATCATTATTCTTCTCTTTTTTATTTAAATTAATCTAGAAATCTAAGTCAAAAGTCAAAATCACCTAATCTCCTATTAAATTAATCAAACCTTGATTAATTTAATCGTAATCACTAAAATCCTCTAGATTTTTTAACTTGCATAAATAAAGCATTTTAATTCATTGATAAAATACTCATTTTCCTCAACTTGGCATAATGGAGGAATATTCCTCAAATTTGAATTCAAATTCTAAGTGGACTTTTTCCTTCCAACAAGGCATTTATGTCATCTTACAAGTCCTTTTGCATTGAGCCAAGTGGCCATTACTCCATTTGACTCTCCCTCCACCTTGTCATTTCACCATTTTCAAATTTCAAATATATGCATTTATTGACACATTCTTCAAAACTTGCACATCCTTCATCCATTCACATTTTGACAAGTGGCATCTTTCCATTGGTTGATTCTTAGTCCCACATTGCTCCATTTTGGACATCTCTTCAACTTGATATTCTATAAATAAGAAGCTAATCTCCTCATTTCATCATCCACAATTTGAGTAAACTTACTATACTCAAATACATCTTCAAGCATTTGCAAGATTCATCTATCCATAGCTTGGTTATGCAGGTTTTTCATCATGGAGCACATTTGAATCTTGAACAAAGTGGATCACTCTTCATCAATCTTCAACAGTGCATCATAGGAGTTGGGAAAGGGCCAATTTTCACATCAAATTGGCACCAATTCCCCCATGGGATCAAGAGTTTTCTTGTTTAAACAGGATTTAATCTATTTTATTGTGTTCATTCTTGTTTCCTATTTTAAGTATTGCAAATAGATTTCATGGGGAATCTAGATTCTAACTTTCATTTCAATCTTCTAATGTGTTTGCTTGTTGTGTTTTGTAGGTATTAGGATCTTAGTTCATACAGCATCCTCCAGTGGCTTTTCTTGTCAAGAAAGAGTTGAAGAAACTATTAGAAGTTGGGTTCATAATACCTATCAACTATTCTGATTGGATATCCAACATAGTGCTCATGGCCAAGACAAATGGAAACATCATAATTTGTACAGATTTTTGGGATCTCAATAAAGCTTGTCCTAAGGATGACTTCCCCCTACCAAACATTGACATATTGGTTGACCTAACCATGGGACATGAGATGTTATCCCTCATGGATGGTTTCTCTAGCTATAATCGGATCAGGATTGCACCCGAAGATCAACATAAAACTTCCTTCACCACTCCTTGGGGCACCTTTTGCTACAATGTCATGCCCTTTAGACTCAAGAATGTGGGGGCAACTTAGCAGTGTTCCATAACTGTCATCTTCCATGACCTTATTCACATCATAATGGAATATTATGTTGATGACCTGTTGGGGAAATCCAAGACTAGGGAAGAGCACCCTATGATCTTGAAGAAAATCTTTGATCAGTTAGAGCACTACAAACTATGTCTGAATCCAAAGAAGTGCATGTTTGGGGTTACATCTGGAAAGTTGTTGGGATTCATTGTCTCTAGAATGGGTATAGAGGTGGATCCATCTAAAATCAAAGCAATCATGGAAATTCCCCCACCACATAATCTCGAGTAGTTGAGAAATATTCAAGGGAAGTTATAGTCCATCAGATGGTTCATAGCCCAGCTAGCTAACAAGTGTCAATAATTCACCCATATCCTGCATAAAGATATTATTATGCCTTGCATAACCACCCCATTTAATTCTGGAACAAAATGGGTCCCCCTTTGTTTTTGGTTTCTTTTCCTCTATTATTTGCTTTTTCTCTTGGGGTTCTTTTGTTTTCTGCCTGGGTTTATCTTCTTGTTTTGTCAAAATTTGGTTTTGTCCCACCATTCACTAGTTTTCTTCTTGCTGAGTACTGAATCACACTATCTTAGACAATGGTGTATTTCATTTTGATATATCTTATGTGCTTCTGAGGAGTAATGGGGACTATATTTTGCAGAATTAAATTACACACGTGATGGCATTTTCTGAGGGAGCTCAGTTGGAATGTATTCCTCAATCCAGTTGGTCATAATTTTCCTCTAAGAAGAAAGTCAACAAGACCTTACAGATGTCTTGCTGACTACTAGTGCATTTTGTTAATAGGCATCTGTGTTGCCTATCAGAAAGACCTTAGGGATGTCACAGCAATCGGAATTCACATGCAGATACCTATTGGAAAAGTATGCCTCAATCATCACAAGCTGAAACCTCCATTGGAGTCAAGTCGGTGTGATAGCTCAAATGTTTGGCCGACTAGTAGTTTGTAACATCATGTTTTGTACAGGTCACTGTGACCTAGCTTTTGTCTCACTGAAAGTTTTCACTATGGAGTCTATCGCTGTGACAAGAAGCAGTCATTGTAACCTCTCACCGCGTGGAGACCTCTGGCTGACAAGCCATTCAATCGGGCATTGGGGAGACTCATAGCGACCAGGGGTTTCGGAGTGACTTCAACACTTAGGAAGAAGTCCCAGTGACCTATGAATGTCTCACTGACAAGAATACATATGATGTCTTCGCGATAACATAAAGATCCCGGTGTGAGGTCTTAGTGATAGATGAAAGTCATGCTGACGCGGACACACTCGGGAGTCATCGATGTAACACTAAGGTTTTGTTATGAAGTCTAGGCAAAGTTTTAATGTCTTGTCAATGTTAAATTTTTCTCTCGGTATGACTCCTGGCGACGAGTGGTGGTTCCGATATAACTTAAAGACCTCGGAGTAAAGTCTTCGTTATAGGTCTTGGCGAACGGTTGTCATCGGTGTAACATATATGTGTTTGATAAGGTCTTGGCGAGCGGTATGTCTTGCCGACTATTCTTTGGAGCTCGGTATAACATACGACTTCGGTATAACCTGAATGACTCGGCGTGAGGTCCTGGCGAAGAACGATACTCTTGCCGAATGGTAAACTAACATCTATGAGACTTTTTGGACCTCGCTATGATGTCCTAGTGAAAGTGATAGGTCTCGCCGACTGTTTGGTGCTTTGGTGTAACACATGAATGCTCGTTGGGATGTCTTGGCGAGAGCGATAGTCTTTCTGAAAGGAAAACTAAAGCTGATACAAGTTGTAAGCTCAGTGAAACCTCTTGCCGATGGAAACGATTCTTGGTGACATTGATATGAAGCTTTTGGGCATTGGGGAGACACTATTAGTGTCTCACCGAGATGCCAACAAAGCTTGAATCTCTTTTGACAGTTTGACCGTCCTATGTGGAGTCTCGTGGACCAATAGGAGAAGCCGAATCTGAATAGTTAGAAGGTAGTTCGTTGTGACGGTTCTGTGAGGAAGCTCAATGGACATGGAACAACATGGATATACTCTATGATTATAGATTGTGATCGGTTGGTTGCATCAACGGATTGCTTGGTGGTTGTATGATCAGTAAATGTAATCTAATCTGTAATGACTGTAACTTGAAGGTTCCTGTACAAGATTGTTCATGGTGAATGTTGCTGTAAACAGACATTAGAAAGATAAGTTTGAAAATTGTATGTAATCTTTATTATTGTAATAGAAAGTGATTTCTCTTGGTGTGGTGGGTTTTTCTCTCATAAGGGTTTTCCCACGTATATCTGGTGTTCTTGTGTGATTGTCAAATACTCTATTTCTGTTGTCCACTTCATAGTGCATCTTAGTTGAACTGTAAATTGAAAAATTAAAAGTATATCTACATTCTTCTCTGAGGTATTGACATTAGGAGAATTGTTTCTGCATCTTATTTTCCTTACAATACCTATTGGCAAGACATCAATCATCGTCCAGGAAACTAAGAGTTTCCCATCGGCATGAAAGTCTCCTTCGGAGAAAGGTCTTGGCGAGATCTTTGTGTCTCACCGACCGGCGACAGAGGGATGCACATATCAACCGAACATCTTTCCTTCGGGGAGAATTCTCGGTGACTTCTTCATGTCTCACCGACTACCGCGTAAGGATTAGACACTTCGGCGAGAGTTGTGTCATCAATGTGTGGTCTTACTGGGTGCCTTAAGTCTTTCCAATCACCGACAAGGATATATCTCGCTGAGAAATTCTTGAGGTAGGGAGATGTCTTGGTGAGTGCAACGAGTCTCACCGACAAAGCACAAAAGGAGGTCCCACCAAAGGTCTAAGCCCGGCGATAATTTTTTCCTTCGGCAAGAGGTTTGGCCGAAGCGAAAAAAGTCTTACCGAAGGGTTAGTCTTCGACATGACATGAAGGGCTCGGGGAAAGGTCTCCCCGATGTGGGATTTTCTCGCCGACATGAAAAGAAGGCATCAACAGAAGGGGATTTGATCACCATAAGGTCTCGGCGAGATCTTTATGTCTCACCAATAGGATATGCCTTCAGGGAGACTGGATGCATTCGGTGTGGTGTCTGAGCAACTTTGAAATGTCTCACCAAAAGAAATTTGAGCTCAAAAGGAGCTCCCCGAAGGACTAAAGGGGGGGCTCGACATAACGTCTAGCTGATAGTGAGGAGGTCTTGCCGAAACAAAGTGAGCCTAGCAAGAATAAAGAAAATTCGATGAAAGGTCTCGGCAACCCGGGGATCTCTCGATGACAGGATGTAAAGTTCGGGGTAAGATCTCCCCGAAACGATGCAGTCTCCCTGACATGAAAATGGTCTCACCAAAGGATTTTGATGCCTTTTCGTGACGTCCCACTGACTTCAAGGAACCCTACTGAAGTAGGAGTTTGAGCTTGGGGAGAGAAGAAGGCATCGCCATGGAGTCTCACCGACCCAGTAGGGTCTTGCCAATGCAGAATGTGCTCGCCGAGAGAAGAGGGGCTTCGCCACGAGGTCATGCCGACTGGCGACTATCTTTCTGATAGTTTTTGTGAGCTCGATATGACTTTTATAGCTCGCCAAAGGTCTCATCAACTTACACTTGCTATGCCGATAGCTGTTAAGAGGAAAAATTGCATCGGGGAGACATGATTAGTGTCTCACCAACATGCGATTCAATGTGAACCACCTTTGACCACCTGATAATCTTGTGTGGTGTATGCCTAACCAATCAGAAGAAGCTAAAGGAATGACCTATTGGCCATTGACCAATTGACTACCACCTTGAAGGAGACCGACAGAACGCAAACTAGATGGAATCCTTTAGATATCAAAGGGTGATGGATCAACTTAGGTGATAATGTTCTATTCTAAAGGGAGGCTCGATGACACTCCAGAAGATGGTCAACATGCAACAGAAGTCTAGAAAATGAAGGAGGCCAAAAGAATGAAGAAACTATGACTCGCAGGGACAGTTGTAGTGACCACTGGCGAGAGGCAGATCAGTATTAATGGAAAAATACTTTTAGAGCATTCAAGGCGGCCCTGATGGAGTTCAAGGATGGACATAAAAGGCAAAATTAAATGTGTCAGCTGCAAAATATCTAAGAAGAATCCCAGAACAATCTCTCATCAGCATGGATAGTAGGGATTCACATTGAATGCGGCTTTGACTCTCTTTAGAAAGATCTGAGAGCTAACTCTCCTGGGAGCAGATATTTTGTAAACCCTAATGCAGGGGGATAGTGCATTCTTTTTGGTACACTCTTTATATATGTGGCATTCTTGCCTATTTGTAAGGGTTATAACTTCTAGGGTTAGAAAAGAAGAAATTTTAGAATACATAGGAAAATAAAGGAAAGATAGAGGAGACAGAACTGCATTCTTTGTAATAGGAGCTTCTTTTGTCTTCTTAGTTAGGAATTAGATTCAGCAGAAGCCTGTAATGTATCTTTCAAGTTTTCTTAAGATAAATGAAAACAATTTGGAGTCATAGATTTTTTGTACACTAGTGATTGTGCCAGCTTTGTAAGTGTTGCTTGTCTGTTTCACTAACAGTAGAAGCAACCAGATCTTAATCTACTTCAGATTGTGTTTCAGAATGGTGTTTGTCTTAAGTTAATCATTTGATTTATGAAGCCTTCAAGGAATGGAATGTTATTTTGGTGTTTTATTTAAAATGGTAACAAGTACTTTGTTGTAGAAATTAGCATTGTGAATGAATGCAACTGTGTTAATCACAAGTTAATTTTGTTCTTCAGTTTTAGTTTACAATTCCTTGAAGGATAACAAGTCTGGTTAAGATAGGTGAATTATCATTCTTTCTGTCCCAAAGCTGTGACCCATATTTTTATGTTTCTTTAAAACCCTCGATTAGAGTAGGTTTAAATTCATGCTTGATCTTAGAACAATCCAGAAGCTCACACCAGCAGGCCACTTCAACATTACTGTTACATTGACCATTGAGCAACATCAACACAGTTGAGAACCAACTACAAAGACCTTGGGAGCTAAGATATCCATGTGTTATCTTTATCTTTCAAGAGAAACATAATAGCAGTATTCTACTTAATTGTTGCTGTGCCATTTCGACAGTCAACAGAAGCTGGCGCTAGAAGGGAAAACTAGATAAAATTGGGTTTTTCTCACTAGGGAAGCCCCACAGAGTTCTTTGATCGGCTTAAAATCCACCACCTTTGATAGAACTCAAGACCCCAATAAGACACAAGGTTCGCAAAGTTGGGGCAGCCATCATACCACCCTTATCAGCTCCACTCACTTCGCCAGGATTTTCACCAATACCCCAGTGGATACCTATTAATCCACCACCACATCCATCTCAATTGTCATCATAGCTGGTTCAACCCATACAACAACTAGCTCAACCACTACCACCCCCACCAATGGCATTCTTTTAGAATAATCCCTCTCCATTGGGGACTATTCCTGGAGGTTTTCATGATATGCCCAAGAACCCTGAGAAATTCTAACCCAAGTACATTCATGGCGAATCAAGGAGTGTTGAAGAGAATATACAAGCTTTCAAAGATGCTTGTACCAGAGCTCAGATATCTCACCATGATGTAGTTTGTAGGTTGTTCCCTTACTCCTTAGGGGACATGGCATACAATTGGTACCTTAATCTTCCTCAAGGTTCCATTTTGACCTGGACACACTTGGAAAATGCTTTCATCAATCAGTTCAGGGTTTATGTGGATCCAGCTCTTTTATACCACCAATTTGCTACTATCAAGAAAGAGCCATGTGAGTCCTTGCCCTTGTTCAATACCAAGTTCCAGTGAATGTATAGGAGATTGCAAGATCCCTATCTAGTCACCGAGAATAGTGTCATTCAAACTTACTTTAGGGTTATAGTCCCCTTGCTTGGCTTGTTCTTGCAAAGGACTTATCAACTAGCTGATATTGACTCTCTCTCCAAAGTCTATCATCTAGCTATCAAGCTACAGCAACAAATCAGTTCTCAACAAGGAGGCTTGGGAGGAGATTTCCCTTCAATAGGATATCAGATGCATAGCCCAATCCCTCTATTCAATACTATCTCGGGAATGTCTCCTTCCCATTATGGACCTATGTCTGAATTGCAAACCCAACCACCTGTTCCATTCTTTACTACTAGAACTCCTGATCTCTTTCAAGAATCTCATGTTCCTCAAAGTTCCCATGGTCATCATAACCAAATTGGAACACCAAATCATGGTGGTCAGCCACCTGTTGCTAAGAGTGTGGAAAGTGAAAAGACATTTCAACTTACAAATGAGGTAGAGACCTTGAAGAAAACACTGTCTCAAGTTACAAATGACATGGCTCAACTTTGATTGAACCCCTCCCAAAACCAAGGTAACTACCCTAATCAAAATAGCAACAATCAGGGTACTTATTAGAATAACAACAATTACAACCAAAGGGGTTATCAAGGCCAAAACTCCTCTAGCCAAGGGTATCAAAATCAAAATAGAGGATATAACCAAAGGCCAAATAACAACAGACAATGGAATACAGGGCCCAATAATGGTGGAGTTTCGCACAACTATCAAGCTAATGAGGAGAGATCACATACTGCAAACGTGGCTGACCTCAACTTTATGATTAATTGGTGTAGGCTGCATGATACTGCAACCCATTATGAGGTGAACTGCCCTAAAATGGAGAAAGTTTTCAAGATGGCACAGGAAGATGCCCAAACATTCCAAGGGAATCCTCACAAAGAAGGTGGCCCAGTAGATACAACAATGACTTATGACCTCTTTGAGGAGGAACCTTCATTCCCAAGGCAAGAGGAGAATGAACAAGAGGAAGATTCATATGATGCCCAAGCCTTCAGACGAAAGGAGGATACTTCTTGAGAAATCAGGATAAGGGCTCGCTCACTAAATCAGCACCACCTAATCACATGGTGCCTCCAAATCAAAGTGGTTATAATAACCCTCCTCCACCAAAAGCCCCGCCTGACTTCCATAACAAGGGTAATTCCTTTGGTGTTTTCAAAGGTAGTGCGAGTTATAATATAGAATTTGATATTGTTTCTGAGATGCAGAAACAGAAAACTTCTTTGTCCTATTTTGACATCCTAAAGTGGTGCCCTGCCCAACGGGAGATTGTGCTGAAAGATTTGAAGCAAGCTGACAAATCAAAAGGAAAGAACAAGGTGGCACCTACTGGGGATGTGAATGCAGCCTTGTACAAAAACAAGGTAGGTACTCCACCATTTCTTTTGAGTTAAAGAATTTGTGGAAAGAACCTACATAATTGTTTGTTAGATTCAGGGGCTTCAGGAAATGTTATGCCATTTTCCATATGCAAGAAGTTGGGATTGAACCCTGTACAAACAAATAAGAAAGTCATTCAACTTGACAAGACAGAGGTTAATGTAGTGGGGGAATTAAGAAACATACATGTGCAAGTGGGGTCAGACCCTAGGATCCTAACCAACATAGATATTCAAGTAGCAGACATTCCTGAGACCTATGGTATGCTGCTGAGTAGAGATTTGATGAAAAGTCTAGGGGGATATCTTTCCCTTGACTTTTCACATATGTGGCTACCATGGAGAGGGATTCCTACTTAGATTAGGATTGAAAGTGAGCATCGCCTCAAGCATATCATTACTGAATATGATAGCCCCAATGAGGTAGCCTATTTTGAAATTGGGATAGGGGTTTACAAAAGGGATGAAATTTTAACCTTTTTTGTTCTTGATCCTAAAGAACCGCCAATACGAAAGTTCCCTGATTCTGTGATTAATGAAAACCAACAGGCACTGGCCAACAAGCTACAATAGGATCAGCTGGTCTTGGGAGAAGATACTGACTTGCAAAGTCTTCTACTCCCTAATTGGTGTAGGGTACACTACCAAAATCATTCTGAACTGACTTGTCAACCCTGCATTGACATTTTAAATCATGTTTTCCAAGCTGAGGAAGCTAGCTCAAGTCACCCTGAGACCATTGCAGACCGCTTCTCATTTGAAGCCAAGGAAGCAATAATGTTAACCAAAGATAGGATACCTTCAAAGGAAGTTCCTTCTCAAATCGAACCTACCCTGGACACATTTCCAAATTAGCATATTGATAAAGAACAACCCCAAGGTTTATTTGACATCCCTGCACTGACAAATACCCTGAAACCTGAGGGGTTAACCAAAGGCACAAATTACTGTCAGAAGGATAGCCACGGGTTGTATGATATAGCTGAGCAGGGATTGGAAGGTGCACCTAAGGAACCAGTTGAACGCCCATTCCCTATATCTGATGCAAAAGATCAAGTAGTCCCACCCCTAGCTCATTCTACCCAAGTGCCCACCATGACCTCAAAAGGACCAACTCCAGTTCATGATTAGTTGTGGACCCTCATGCTTGATGGATCTAAATCCAAAACAGGTTGTGGTGTTGGGATTGAACTAACTAGCCTGAAAGGGAAAACATTCTTTGCCTCTTACAGGTTGTAATTTGGATGTACTAACAACGTAGCAGAATATGAAGCTCTGGCATGGGGACTAATGTTTGCACATAAGAAGAAAGTCACAGCCTTGATGATCAAGGGAGATTCAGAAATAGTTATCAAGCAAGTGCGTAGCCAATATACATGTCACAATAAAAGTTAGCAACATATAGAAATCGAGTATGGAACCTGATTGAGGACTTTGATGCCTTTGGGATTAGCTTAATCCCTAGAGAAGAAAATTAGGTAGTTGATTCATTGGTTGTTGCTACAAGCACCCCGGAACCTATGCAAGGCTCCTAGCTCAAGAAATTCTGAGTGGAATTAATTTCCACTCCTGCAGTTCCTGATAATATCAAGAAATTTCAAGTATTTGATGATGATCAACATATTCTTGCTTTCTTAGTGTTGATGGTGTTTTCTGCACAGCAACAACTCAGACAGAATGCAATATTCTATCTCTCTTGAAAGGTTATTTTCAACAATAAATTGTTAAAAATCACCCCAAGGTCTCTCGGGTGTTAGGTCATAACAATGCATGAACAACTCAGATAAAATGTGAAGTGTTGGTAATCACAATCGGACCATACTACAAGCAAACTGTATCTTTCCACTTATCAGATCTTGCAATATGATGATCTTAAATCCTAAATCTAACCAGATAATAAAGAAATAGCAAAAGGATGAGGGTGTGAGGATATAACAAGATCTAAACTATTCCTAGGACAAATAATGCAAATGACAGATACCTGGAATGGACCAATCTCAAATGACCAATTCTTGCTTAACCCTCAACGTAATATCACAAGAATAGTGCAATCTTCTAAAGTATGCAGATTTTCAAATCATAGACATACATCTACAACCGAACTTAAGCACAAATAAATATTCGGTCCAAGTTGACTTCACCAGCCTACTACAATTAGATAGTTACCGGGAGTATAGACCAGAGATTGCTACAAACATTCCAAATATGAAATCATAAACATCATTCACCAAATTAAAACTAATTCAATTCTGAACATTAAACCCTAAATCTTCAAGCAATTTAAAGGATAGAACAAAATGAACCATGCAAGATAAAATAACACAAAAGATTTCACTAGAGGAACCACAATGTCTTCAATTGTATTAAATCACCAAAATGCTGCAACAATTCCAATGTTCTGATACAGTATTTGCTTCAAGAAATTGACTACTACTCCTATTACAAAATACTTTAGCTCTTTTTGCTCTTGCTTATTTCTATTAATTTCTAGCTAACCCCTTACAATGAGGCAAGAATTCCTTTTATAGCAAATCTCAAGGTATGTCGGCCCAGCCAAACATTTACAAAATAAGAAAAACCCACCAAAACAAGTCGGCCAAGGAAGAATCAAACTAAGGCACACATTAAATGCCATTCACCATCAAGGTCGGCCTGACACAATCCTCAATGCAGTCCGGTCCAATGCATGCCCTATGATAATAGGGAAGCACAAATCTTAAAATAGGCAATAACTGCCACTTCCCTTATCCTTTCTCTGAATCGATGACCCTTGGACCCTCAAGAACGCTCCATCCAGCTCGGTGATAGGTGGCAAAGGTAATACCCTAAGCCAACATTTAATGGAGTCAATTTCATCTTTTCACTGTTCAACAATCTTGTCCCAATCCTCCTTGCTGGCCAGATATCTATCCATTACTACAAGGTAAGTAGCTCCATCATCAAGCTGGTGGCCGGTTAGAACACTCTCAGAATCTGGGGCATAAACTTCATGCCACCACTCTTTCAGTTGTTCCAGACTTAGATATTTTGGAGCAATCTTTCTCCTTCCAGTCATCACCTCAAAGAAAGCAATGCATCCATCATACACTGCAGTAAGATCACCATCAATTGATTTCCTTCATTTTTGGATCTTCTTTATATCCTTCTATCTAATCTACAGAGCCTCAAACCATTCCCGGGGTTCATCCAACCTGGAAGAAGGAAGAATTCCATCTGTAGCCAATTGTTCTTTACCATGTCCCATGATGACCCTAGACTTCTGCAATAAGAGATCCATGTCCTCCTCGTCCTGGGACAACACATGCTCCAATAGTTCTTTAGCCCTGACTGCATCCTTTCCAACTGATAGGATTTCCTTAATGGTATCATCTCCCTTTACTTGCACATTCATCAGCCAATCTATTGCAGTTTGAGCTGAGGCCTTCATTTTTTCAATCCCGGAGATGGTTTCCTTAGGCAGAAAACCAGGAGTAGCTGAAGAAGAAGGGTGGAGAGACTGCAGGGGTTTCATCACCTCCTCGAAGCATTTCCTTAGCCTTTCATTCTCTTTCTTCAACTCATGCTTGGTCTGGGTCTCCTTCCTCAACCGACCAATGATCACTGCACTGGACCCTTCATACTCCTCTATGTCCTACTCCATGGATGCCGGTCCAAGGTTGATAGTCTGCACACTGTAGTCTTGGCCAGTGACCTCTTCCCTAGTTTTGTCTGTGGTAGGGGTGGCGATGTGGATAACCCTGTTGTTTGTTTCATCTCTTTCCACCCTTGAGACCACCTTAGCTGCCTTCTTTTTCTTCCCCTTGCCAATTTTGGATAGCATCTCATCCCAATCCAAGGGAGTGTCTTCAACTACTACCTATTTCTTTCTCACAATCTCCTTCTCAAGCCAGTCCGGGGCTGCAGGCTCCACCCGGATTTCTTCTATTCTTGTTTCTTCCAACTGTTCTGCCGTTTTCTCTTCTTCCTCTGCAGTTACTTTATCCTCCTCTTTCTTAGGGAGCTGCTCACATTGATCAATTTCTTCAAGCTCCACCTCTGGTTGTACCAGTGATGGGGTTCTAACAAGGATGTCTTCTTTCTGCTCAGGGGATCTGTTACCTCTGCCATTCTCCGGAGAATCCTCATACATCACTAGAGGAGAAGTATGCCTTTCCTCCCCTTCTGCTTCGAGCTCAGCTGCCTCACCAAAGAGTGTCCCTTCCTCGAATGGCCCCACCTCTCTGCTAGTTTCATGCTTCTCCAGAATTTCCTATTCAAGTGCACTAGGTGGAGGAGAAACAGCCTTGAATGGTTCTGCGGTTGGTGATTTTGGCGAAGGATCTACTTTTGGCACAGTGTCCTTCGGAGAGGGAGTCCTAGATCTCCTCATGTAAACTTTTGTCCTTTCTCCTCCTGAACTCTCCACATCCACAATAAGGGGCTCATCTTTTGAGGCAACCTGACCCTTCTTCTTTGAAGTTCTGGAGGTTCTTGTCTTCTTCGGTGGTGGAGGAGCATCCTCCTCTTCTACTTTTTCCGACCCTTCCTCATCAGAGGACTTACTAATTGTCAAAGTCTTCCATCTCCTCTTCCCTTTTGGCTTCCTCTTTGGTTCTGGCCCACTTTCCTTGGGACCTCTGATCTTTATCTTGAAAGGAGAGCTCTTTACAGTTTTCCCTTTGGGGTCATCATCCCCGGATTCCTCTGAAGTAGACATAGGATTGAGGTCTCCCATCAGATTGAAGGTACAAGTCACCTTCTCACTCTCTAGCTCCCAAATTTTGTGTTTCAACCAAGAAGAGGTGAATTTCATGACTGGGGCCATTAGGTCCTCCAACTCTGTGACCTCATCATCATTCCAGCTGATGTCTCTGATCGACTTTTCCTTCACAGCTTCATAGGCATGATCCTGTACCAGATTTCCATCATCTTCTAGTTGGTCTGGGATCAACTTAACATTGTACTTTCTAATGGCCTCCACAGGGAGCCTGGAGTATCTCTTCTTTCTGGCTTCAAGGTCATCTTTGATGTTAGCCCAATAGTCCTCTAGGTCATCTTTATGTCGGTATTCCCTAGTGGCTTTCCTCTGTGCCTCCCCTGTGATATCAAAGTTCATCCTTTTGGAGTGGAAGGAGAAACCATATGCCGCCAGCTCTTCTCCTGCAGTATGCGCTGATTGGATGGAAGGACACACCTCTGCCACACCAATTCTGAGAAGGAAATCTCCACCGAAGCCTATCTTATGCTTTTCTCTCTTCACAATGGCATCAAACTCACCAATCTACCTCACAACCTCCAACAAAACAATGTGATCAGTAGGATACCGAGGTAACCTATATGGAGCTACCGGGCATCCATCAACTCTAAGGTAGGTGAAGGTGAGAAATTGGATGAACCAGGCGCCATAATTCTTTATCAGCCCTTTGGCTCCATCCGATAGTCTCATATGTTCAGCATTTTGGAGCATCCTAGTGATATGCATCGTGAAGGCATCATTAGCCCTACAATAGTCTTTGTGTCCCAGGTGCAGTTCCGGATAGATCTCATAGATTATGTCATGTCTGAGTGTCCCTTGTGGATTCAAACCCCTATATGGGTAGAATCTGGCTAACACATATATGACATAAGAGGACATAGTGAACCTCTTAGTCTCCAGAACATTCCTCAGCTGTTTGTCAATTTCAGCACTAATAAGCCCTGCCTAGTGGTAATTGGTGCCCTGTTCAATCTTGCTAATCACATGCACCATCCAGCTTTCTAATACCTCGGCGGTCTTCAAATCAACTACCCTACTCAGAAATGTTATAGCATCATAGATATCTGACCTGAATTTAACCCTATGCAGTTGCTTGGGCAGCTTAGAGTGATGGGATTTTGGTTTCTCTAACCATGAGTTGATCATCTATTGAGCTTTGGCTGGCTCACTCTCATAATATGTTTTGGCCGTGTCTATATTCAGAGCACACACTGAAGGCAGGTCAGGCATGTTGAAGGCTTGGGAAATGGAAACAGGACTGAAGTTAGCCAAAACTCTCCCCTCAGTGCTAACCACCCTTCGTGTATCAAAATCGTACTGCCGAGCACATTCCAGAATCAGCTCATAACATTGAATTTCCGAAGGGAACCCTGCCACATGCACTAGCCCAGACTTCATCATTCCATTCCTTAGGGTGGACAGATCCTTTTGAGCCGTCCTCTGCTTAAATTCTTCATATCTCCAAGCCCCAACATTGGTGTCAGACACCTCGTCCCATACAGAAGACACCCTGCTCTCAGGAAGCTGACTCTTCATATCCAATCTTAGCCTCTCTGCCTCAGAAATGGAGGACCCCTCTATGTTCCCCTTGGACTTCCTCGCTGCAGCCTTGCTTGATTCAGCCTACATTCACAAAGGACGTCATTAGTACTCAAATATTATGTATATTCCAATCCAAAGGTTGGAATAAAATCATATAAAGCAGTTAAAATCCATCACATATCATCAATCCTTGAAAGTCTGGAAAAATAAAGCAATCTGGGAAAACAACGTTAACTAGGAAAATCCAGTCGGGGCAGAATTTTGGAGAAATCTGACCCAGACGGATTCTCGCTGCCAAACCATCATTTGTCAAATAAATCGTTAATACAAACAAAAGATCATTAGATTATCATGAAAATCGTCTATTGGCAACCAGAAATAAGCATTCAACATTTGTTCCATCAATCCTATCTTTGGAAAATTGAAAAAAGATAAAGCCAGAGAGGAAAACCGGAAAAATCCGAATGGAACGGATTTTCGTGGACAGTTCAAAACATTCTAATAATTACTACACTCCGCGGAAATATCCTAATCCAGGAAAATCCGGGTGCACGGAAATTCCGCGGACACCACGGGAACTCGACGATAGGCTACGCGCGAACTGGAGACTAAATGATGGTGTAAACTTCCTCACTTGGATTCGGACGGTTTCAAGGTCGACGCCAACCAACAAGATTCGGAATACAAAGGATTTCAAATTGAAAAGACCTCAAAATGCACAAATCCCATGGAAAAACTGCGATGCCCTAATTCTGACCAATGAACCTCCCGCCATGAAAACTAGGGTAAGCTCAAGGTTTGGAAAACTATCCTAAAGACGAATCTAGATCCCTCTGAGTCCTCACAAGGTAAGGGTTAGCTCAATACACGCAGCCAATGGACAAGTCATTAAAAATTCACTATTCTGGGCCAAGCACTGAAAACCCTAACCTTACTTAATATGGCAAAATACTCGCTTAGAGGACACACAAAAAAACCTAGGACATCATCGAATGGATTCACCCGTCATCTAATGAATAAATACGAGCACACACAGAAGAGACAGGTGATGAGGTCTCACGGAAAGATGGGTCAAACCCCAATTTGATAAAACAAACTCGTGACCACGTATGGGCCGACCCAGGACGACCACCATTCAACACAGAAAAACTCAATCATCATGCAAATAAAAGGAGGGCCAATGATGACCTACCATGGATCAATCTAGTCGAAAACTCAAGGCCGAAGAAGCAACCACGAAGCAAACACGTCCAAGCAGTGGAAACCTCAATCAGTGCCAAATAATCCACGCACAAGCAACGCAGGATCGATGCTCAAAGCTCGAATGAAAACACTTAATCGCCAGAGTAGCAAGCAAGGTGAACAATGAAGTCAGAATGATGTTTAAAATGCCCTAAATCCGCCCGTATACGCATCTGAGCAAAGGTACCTTGGTCATTAATGAATGACAAGACGCGTCTGACAAGTCCGGAAACCTGAGCCCAGGATGGAATTTTGGAAAATCTCAAAATACATGGAAATATGGATGGACAGAAATTTCGCGAAAATGCAGAAACCGGGAATATAACAAAGTTCGGGATTTTGGCGCAGACCGGGAAAATCTGCCAGAACTGGAAAATCTCGGGGTCAAGCAGAAACCCGAATTCGGAGAATCCAACCAGAAACAAACAAAGAACCAGGGCCCAGGAAAATCCGCTGGAGCTGGAAAATCCCGGAGTTGGGTGAAAACCTAGATTTTGCTTAAAACTCCATTTTAGTCAATTCAAACCTCAGGGCAAGGTCAAAGCTAACAAGACCAACATGTGAAGACCCCTAAAAAGATAAGTCCAATAAAACCAAAGGTCAAAAGACCTTCAAGAAGAGGGTCCCCACTCCAAGTGCGGCGTGTGTGCAAAAACTGCACAACACTTAG
This sequence comes from Sequoia sempervirens, assembly GCA_007258455.2. Lineage (NCBI taxonomy): Eukaryota > Viridiplantae > Streptophyta > Pinopsida > Cupressales > Cupressaceae > Sequoia > Sequoia sempervirens. The sequence goes on from VDFB02271358.1 coordinate 296,244,859, forward strand.
CAAGCTCAAATGTTTTTGAGGGGCAAATTATTGATGAGTCTAACAGAATTCAAGGGGATTGGAACCCTAAGGAATGTGATACAGAAGGGGTCCTCAATTTAAAGAATAATAACATTCCCAAGGGAATGGTTGCTTTAGAAAGAATTTTTGATTCAAACCCAAGGGCTCGAGAGAAGATATCAGCTGAAGATAAAGGAGATGAATACGAAATTGTTAACTTAGCTGATTCTGGTCCTGAAAGGAATGTCTACATAGGGAAAGCCTACCCTGAAGCAATTAGAAAAGATATATTGAAGGCACTTAAGAAAGATATTGCTGCGATAGCTTGGGGATATGAAGACCTAAAGACATTTAATGCTACTGTAATGACTCATACTATCCCTCTAAAGCCTGAAGCTAAACCATTCCAACAGAAACAACATCCTGTCAATGCCCAGATTAAGCCACTAATCCTTAAAGAAGTCCAGAAATTGCTCTCTGCAAGGATAATCTTCCCTATGCGCCATTCAACCTAGGTAGCTAACTTAGTCCTAGTCCATAAGAAAAATGGAGAGATCAGGTTATGTGTGGACTTTACGAATCTGAACAGAGCTTCAGAAGAGGATAACTACCCACTTCCTTCACTGGACAAGGTCTTGTAGACTGTCAATGGATCTCAGATGATATCATTCCTGGATGATTACTCTGGATACAATCAAGTAATGGTTAACTGTGAAGACAAAATGAAGACAACCTTCACTAAAAAGTGGGGAACGTTTGCATACAAGAGGATGCCATTCAGTGTAATAAACGCGGGAGCGACCTTTCAAAGCACCATGGACGTGGCATTCAAGGATCTGATTGGAAAGTGCATCATCGTCTACATGGACGACTTGACGGTATTCTCCAAAGATCGACTGAACCATGCTGCGGACTTGGCTAAGGTTCTGGAACGATGTATCCAGTATGGCATCTCCTTGAATCCTAAAAAATGTGTGTTCAGAGTTTCTGAAGGGAAGCTTTTGGGACACGTAATTTTTGAAAGAGGAATATCAATCGGCCCAGATCGAGTTGAGTCCATTCTAAAGATCACAAGGCCAAGAAGCAAGAAAAAAATGAGGTCTTTCTTTGAGAAGATCAATTTCGTGAGAAAGTTTATTACAGGTTTTGCAGAAATCGTAAAACCTCTGAATGAAATGATGAAGAAAGACGCTAAAAAAGAGTGGACTGAGGAGGCAAAGGCCGCGTTTTCACAAGTCAAGCGATCTATTTCAAAAGCACCCATTCTCACTAGCCCTAACTACTTGAGACCATTTTATATCTATTCATTTGCTTCTGAACATTCCTGCGTAGCCGTATTAACTCAACGAAGAGAGGAGGCAAAGGAGAGACTGGTTGCTTTCATGAGCTCTCCATTCAAAAATGCTGAAGTTGAGTACCCACCTCTCGACAAGCAAGCTTTTGCGCTAGCTAGGGCTGTCAAGAAGTTCAAGCACTACATTCTTCGAAGCCAAATCATTGTTGTAGCTCCTGACGCTGTTGTGAAGTCCCTACTCATGCAGAGCGAGTTGGGAGAAAGAAGAGGGAAATGGATGGCCATTCTACAGGAGTTCGATCTGGAGATACACCCGATGAAACTTGTTAGAGGTACGGGCCTATCTAAGTCTATGGCGAATGTTGGTGACAACATCATTTTCCAGCAATACACAACCCAGTCCTTCTCCAACGACCCTCGGTATGCTGATATTGTCTATTTTATGCTCAACAATCAGTGTCCAGAAGGAATGAATGCAACTCAAAGGAGAGCGCTAAGAATGAAGAGTTCTCATTATATGCTCAAATGAGGGTTGCTATATAGGAAAATTTTTGAGGGAGTATACCTACGATGCCTTGATCAGCAAGAGGCTAAACATGTGATCTCTGAGTTCCATGGGAAACATGGCATAGGTCATGGTTCTATAGATTCATTGGCACACCAGATCCTTAGATCTGGTTATTACTGGCCTTGTGTGTTCAAAGATGCCCATCATCATGTGAGAACATGTCATGTATGTCAGATTTTTGCATCAAAAGAATGCCATGCCGCCATGCCATTGCAGTCTGTTTACGAGGTAAGGCCATTTGCCCAGTGGGCACTGGATTTTATTGGAGTGATTAACCCAAATTATTTTGTAGGACACAAGTTTATTTTGACTACTACTGGTTACTGCACAAGGTGGAAAAAAGCTATACCCTGCAAGAATAGCACAACAGAGGTAGAGATCAAGTTCCCCATCGAGTGCATCACTACAAGGTTTGGGGTACCCTTCACGTTGGTATGTGACAATGGTTCTTCCTTTTCTTTTGCTGAATTTATTTCCTGGGCATATGATCACAAAATTGTCTTGAAGTATTCTTCAAACTATTACCCACAAGGAAATGGAGTTGCAAAATCAACCAATAAGAATCTCTTAGGGGTAATTAAAAAAAATTTAGAAAACAACCCTAGGGACTGGCATACCCAGCTGAGATTTGCATTATGGGAAGATAGGACTAGGATTAAGGCTACTTTAAAGACTTCACCATTCAAGCTGGTATATGGCCAAGAGCCTGTGTTCCCCATCCATCTGCAAATACCTATCCTTGAGTTCATGCAGAAATTCTACTCTAGTGATAGTAGGATAGAAGTAAGACTAGTTGCTTTGTTGAAATTAGAAGAACAGAGAGATTTCTCCTTGCAATAGTTCTTTAGACACCAAGCTGTTGTCAAACGTTGGTTTGAAAAAAGATCCAAAATCAAAGCTTTTAGGATATCAGACCTTGTGTTGTTATGGGATAAAGCTAGTGAAAAGAAGGGTAGTCACCAGAAAATCAATAAGCTCTGGTTAGGTCCTTATCAGATTGCTGAGATCCTAGGAGAAAATGCTTTCAGACTGAGTAGTTTAACTGGAAAACCTATTCCCTTGCCTATCAATGGATAGTTTCTAAAACACTATTTTGAGTCATGAAGTTGGTACTTTTGTTGGGTGATTCATATGTGTAAATAATTTCTTCTTGTAAATAATTTCTGTGTAAATAATTATGTTCTTTATATGAATAATCTGCTGCTCTTTGTGTAAGTAAGTTTCTCTTTTGTTTGTAAGTAATTTGTTGTTTGTTTGTTTGTCCTTTCTTTCTTTCTTTCTGTTTCCTTTGTTCTTTTGGTTTCTGTTTTGTTTTGTTCTTTGGGGTTTATCTGTTCTTTCCCATCTTAAAGTGGTGGATGTTATCTTGAGCATACTTTGGTTGTTAGGAGAGAAGTGGTTTAGGTATTTTTAGGTTTGCTGATTGGGTGATTTTGTCCTAAACTTTTGCTTTATGCCCATTGTCAATAAGAGTTGTGGAAGGTTTTGAAAACAAGGTGCAAAGTAAATGACCTTCATTAGCTCCCCTAAATCTGTCACAAATCATTAAGATCATCTCCTCTTGTAATGGTATATTTGTCCTAGGATGATAGTGCTATAAGATTTGAGTGAAAAATTCGATCTCCCAATTGTTGTTATGAGGTCCATGGTAGTTTTCAACCCAGATCAGATGTCAAACATCTAACATATTGAGAAAGAATTAAATGAAATATTTGAAACTCCAAGAGAAAATAGAAAAGAAAAAAAAAAGAATTATCTAAAGAGAAAAAAAAAAGACTTAATATGAATGGGTGATTCCAGTATCTCTACCGGGGCTATGGACACTTGACTGGTAGTAGAGCAATGTTGTGAGGAAACTAGAGGTATCTCCGTCAGGGCTATGAACACCTGACTGGCAGCAGAGCAATGTCCAGGATATCATTGCACAATAGTTAAAGGGAATCAACTCATGTAGCTCAAATCTTGCACATTATTGTTCGAAAGGTGAAGAAAACTTTAAAAAAGAGTGATGCACAATCAAGCACACACATGGATTTCAGGGGTAGCTAGTGATGATTTACATTTGAGATTCTAGCTCAACCTTGGTTGTTATAACTGACCCAACTAGAGTTGTGATGTTCATGAACCAAGAGTTCTGAGTAGCTGAATCATTTTGTTTCACGAAAATGGTTAAACCATTTTCCCAGTCGAGTCGCCATTTGTTATGCCTTGCATAACCACCCCATTTAATTCTGGAACAAAATGGGCCCCCCTTTCTTTTTGGTTTCTTTGCCTCTGTTATTTACTTTTTCTCTTGGGGTTCTTTTGTTTTATGCTCAGGTTTGTCTTCTTGTTTTATCAAATTTTGGTTATGTCCCAGCATGCACTAGTTTTCTTCTTGCTGAGTGCTGAATCATACTATCTTAGACAATGGTGTATTTCATTTTTATATATCTTAGGTACTTTTGAGGACTAATGGGGACTCCGTTTTGCAGAATTAAATTACACACGTGATGGCATTTGCCGAGGGAGCTCAGTTGGAATGTATTCTTCAATCCAGTTGGTCATAATTTTCCTCTAAGAAGAAAGTCGGCAAGACCTTGCAGATGACTTGCCGACTACCAGTGCATTTTGTTAATAGGCATTTGTGTTGCTTATCGGATAGGGATGTCACAGCAATCGAAATTCACATGCAGATACCTATTAGAAAGACATCAATCATCATCCAGGCAACTAAGAGTTTCCCATCAGCATGAAAGTCTGCTTTAGAGAAAGGTCTTGGCGAGATCTTTGTGTCCCACCGACCGGCAACAGAGGGATGCACATATCGGCTGAAGATTTTTCCTTTAGGGAGAAGTCTTGGAGACTTCTTCATGTCTCACCGACTACCGCATAAGGAGCGGATGCTTCAGTGAGAGTTGTGTCATCAATGTGTGGTCTTATTGGGTGCCTTCAGTCTTTCCGATCACTGACAAGGATATATCTCGGTGAGAAATTCTAGAGGCGGGGAGATTTCTTGGCGAGTGCATCGGGTCTCGCCAAAAAAGCACAGAAGGAGGTCCCACCAAAGGTCTAAGCCCAGCGATAATTTTTTCCTTCGGCAGGAGGTCTGGCCGAAGCGAAAAAAGTCTTACCGAAGGTTCAGTCTATGACATGACATGAAGCGCTCAGGGAAAGGTCTCCCCGATGTGGGATTTTCTCGCCGACATGAAATAAAGGCATCGGCAGAAGGGGTTTCCATTGCCATAAGGTCTTGGGGAGATCTTTATGTCTCATCGATAGGATATGCCTTCGGGGAGACTGGATGCATTTCGCATGGTGTTTGAGTGACTCTGAAATGTCTCACCGAAAGAAATTTGAGCTCAGACAGAGCTCCCCAAAGGACTAAGGTGGGGGGCTCGGCATAATGTCTTGCTGACAATGAGGAGGTCTTGCCGAAACAAAGTGAGCCTGGCGAGAATAAAGAAAATTTGATGAAAGGTCTCAGCGACCCGAGGATCTCTCGATGATAGGACGTAAAGTTTGGGGTATGATCTCCCCGACATGAAAATGGGCTCGCCAAAGGATTCTGATGCCTCACCGTGATGTCCCACCGACTTCAAGGAGCCCTGCCAAAGTAGAAGGAGTTTGAGCTCAGGGAGAGAAGAAGGCATCACCATGGAGTCTCACCGACCTGGTAGGGTCTTAACGATGTAGAATGTGCTCGCCGAGAGAAGAGGGGCTTCGCCACGAGGTCATGCCAACTGGCGACTATCTTGCCGATAGTTTTTGTGAGATCGATATGACTTCTACAACTCGCCAAAGGTCTCATCGACTGACACCTGCTATGCCGATAACTGTTAAGAGGAAAAATTGCATCGGGGAGACACGATTAGTGTCTCACCGACATGCAATTCAATGTGAACCACCTTTGACTGCCTGATAATCCTGTGTGGTGTATGCCTAACCAATCAGAAGAAGCTAAAGGAATGACCTATTGTCCATTGACCGATTGACTACCACCTTAAAGGAGACTGACAGAACGCAAACTAGATGGATTCCTTCTTATATCAAAGGGTGATGGATCGGCTCAGGTGATAATGTTCGAGTCTAAAGGGAGGCCCAATGATGCTCCAGAAGATGGTCAACATGCAACAGAAGTCTAGAACATGAAGGAGGCCAAAAGAACGAAGAAACTATGACTCGCAGGGACAACTATAGTGACCACTGGCTAGAGGAAAATAAGTATTAATGGAAAAATGCTTTTAGAGCATTCAAGGCGGCCCCGATGGAGTTCAAGGATGGACACAAAAGGCCAAAGTAAATGTGTCAGCTGCAAAAGATCTAAGAGGATTCCTGGAACAATCTCTCATCGGCATGGACTGCAGGGATTCACATTGAGTGCGACTTTGACTCTCTTCAAAAAGATCTGAGAGCCGACTCTCCTGGAAGCAGATATTTTGTAAACCCTAATGCAGGGGGACAGCGCATTCTTTTTGGTGCACTCTATATATATGTTGCATTCTTGCCTCTTTGTAAGGGTTATAACTTCTAGGGTTAGAAAAGAAGAAGAAATTTTAGAATACATAGGAAAATAAAGGAAAGATAGAGGAGACGGAACTGCATCCTAATTCTTTGTAATAGGAGCTTCTTTTGTCTTCTTTTGAGTCTTTGGTGATTCTCAGTTGATTATTAAATAGGCCAATGATGAGTTTGAGATGAAACATGACAAGTTTTTACCTTACAAATGCATGGTATATGACTTTGAGAAATACTTCACCTTCATCCAATTTGAATAGATCCCTAGAGTTCAAAACAAGGTAGCTGATGAAATGGCTACAATCGGTTCCCTCATTGATATGCCTAAGGATCAAATGAACTGTGACTTCCTCATTGAACAACTTTTAATCCCCGCATATGATATCCCTAAGAGTGAGATCGTGTGTGATATCATAGGTCCTGAGTCACCATGGTACCATGAAATTTACACCTACCTCCATGATGACATCCTACCTACTGACCTTACATGAAATAAACGTAAATGCTTCATCCAATGCACATCCCACTATACCATAGTGGGAGATACACTTTATCATCATGGGTATGATGGAACTCTTCTTAGGTGTCTGAACAAATCAAAAGTTCACACTGCATTAACTGAGGCACATAGTGGTATTTGTGGGGCCCATTCTAATGGCATGGCCTAATCCAAAAGGATTCTCAAAGCTGGATATTATTGGCCTACAATGGAGCATGACTCTTGAGAGTTCATGAAGAAATTCCTACCCTATCATCAACATGTGGATTTGATACATGCTCTAGCATAAGATTTGCAACCTATCATAGCACCATGGCCCTTTTATCAATGGGGTTTTGACTTGATCAGCAAGATCTACCCTCCATCCTCTAACAACCATACTTTCATAATCACCACCACTGAATACTTCACCAAGTGGGTGGAAGCAATGCCACTCTCCCAAATTATAGGTATTTATATATCCAAATTCATCCTCTCCCATATTCTCTATAGATATGGAATCCCTTCCACCATCATCACTAACAATGGAAATCCATTCAAAAATCAGCTCATGAAACACCTTTATGAAATTTATCATATCCAACATTGTTGGTCCATGCCCTATTACCCCTGAGGTAATGATCAAGCGGAGGAAACCATCAAAATGCTTATCAAGATCCTTAAAAAGGTGGTCAATAACATTGGTCAAGATTGGCACCTCCATCTCCATCCTACCCTTTGGGCTTATCGTACTTCCATTCATACTCCCACTGGCACCACACCGTATTCTTGTTTATGAAGTTGATTCCATCTTGCCGATCGAAGTCAAGATCCCTTCACTTAGGATATCCCTGCAGAACCTCATAAGTGATGAAGGAAATTAGGTTGTATGGCTCAGTCAATTGGAGCTCCTAGATGAAAAGTGTATCAAGGCCTCTAATCATCTTCAAGTGTATCAACATTGTCTTAGGAGGAGCTACAACAAGAAATTTTTTCCTCGCCAGTTCAATGTTGGAGATCTAGTCCTCAAGGAGAATCAGTGTACTCAACAAGATCGAGACAAGAAAGGAAAGTTTGAGAAAAATTGGCTAGGTCCTTATGTGGTCACAACTAAATATGGATCTAGGGCATATAGGCTTTCTAAACCTAAAGGACAACCCCTTGAGGAGCCTATCAACATCATGCACCTGAAGAGGTTTAATACCTAAGTGAGTTGGGTTATCCTATCCTAAAAAATACCAAAAAAAAGTAAAAAAATAAAAAAATAAAAAAATCCAAAAATAGTAAATAGAAATAATTCATCCTATGGTGAAAACCACCCTATATGGCACCTTGGATAAGTACATTTGGTGAAAACCTGGTAACAGGCACCATTCGTGGAGAGCTTAATCATTATCTACCTTGCATCCTAGGTACTTTATGCTTCCATCCATCCTATCCTCACATCCTATCCTAACATCATGTCGATCCATTCCTTCCATCTATATCCTCTTATCCGTCGTTTGGTATGTTTTGGTTGAGCATTGGATGATTTTCACCGACTATCCGCAATCCTAAGCTTCTTATCCCAATCTAATCTTGTGTTGTGTATTTATGTTGTCATTCGGTCTACTACCTCTACTTAATGTCCTTCATCATGTCAGTCCTCATTAGGTCTCATCTTGACATGCCATTAATAACAAATCCGACTGCATGCACATTAATTTAGGCGTGGTCTTCCCCACCCTAGCAGATATCTTCATTAGTTTTTAGTATCTAGAATAGTATGGTCTACAAACTGATGTGGATCTTCCCCCTAGGGCTTTCATTTGTCCTTTCATGCTAGTCCTTTGTCCTTCATCTATTTGGTCCCATTCTTTTGTCGTTGGTCTTTTTTGAGCTACGTTTCCCCTATGCTTTCACGTAGGAAACATCGATCATTTGATCCACCCCCAAGGATTTTGTCTGTTGGTCTTTGTCATCCATCTTCATCTCCATCATCCTCTTTTTGATCTTATCCATGGTCTTTTATCAAACTACGAGGGCTCTGTGCTTTCATGTAGGCAAGGCTAATCTTTGATCAGCCCTCAAGCCCCTAGGTCTTTAGGGTGTGTCAGTCTTGTGTCTTTTGTCTTCTATCATGTCATTGAGTATGTACCTATCTTTCTAGTTCTCAACAAATGAGATCCACTAGTATTATGAGGTTCAATCAGTTTCAAGCATCCTAATTCATGTTGATCACTTAGTTTATTCTTCATCTTTGGTCTTAACAGGATGCATCCTTCCTAATCATACCGCATCAATCTCATCCACCTTTTGATCCTGTGGAAAAATAAATTTGAAATCGATTGTTGTCTTGTGATGCTTTTTTCTTTTGTTTATCATTTGAGCTTCCTATTATGCCTTGCCAGGTTCGCCACGATCCATCATATCATGGTGTGCTTTAACTAGTAAACATAGGGGCATATCTTGATCTTTTGTTTGTTATTGTCTACTTGGTTGTCCTGTGTAGTACCCACCAAGATCCATGTGGTCTTGTGTTATGCTAGGGCATCCTTTGTGCTTTTGGTTATCCCAATGTTTGGCCTGACCAAATTCATTGTGACTTTGGGGTGTTGAGATAGCCTTCTTTTTTTTGTATTTGTTTCATGCATTAGACACTAATCTACCTTGGTGTATCATGTCTTGTGCTATAGAAAAAATCAGTGCTCTGAAAATGAAAAAATAGCATTAGGATTGCATTTCATACATCATCCTATTGCATTGCATTTATCCTCCATCCATCCTTTCCCTAACTTATGACTAGTGATTTTGGTTGTGAAAACATTCTTGTCCCATCTCCTTTTCTTCTCAGGATTCCTATGGTTTTGATAGGTGCACTATCACACCCATCATCCCTTATTTTTATAATGATTACAGGGAAAGTACTTGCCATAAGCAAAAGCAAGTATGATACACAAATAATGGAGGTCTACCAATAGCTTCCATCACTATGCAAACCCTTATTTATACTCATGATCTTGCTAATTTTAATTTAGATATTAATCCCATCACTCATGTAGGTTGCATTCACTTTATAATGTCAACAATACCAAGGCCATCTCTACTGTCAAATCCCTGGTCTATGACATGAAAAATCAGCAAAGCAAATGAGACTAATACATAACTATAAGGCAAAGCATATTTTTCATAGAAATAGTTGAATCCAATCGTTCATTAATCTTGATCCATGTAATATTAAAGTATAATTTGATCTCAAATGGTGTCAATGTCATCTCATCTAGCATGGTAGGTTCATTGCATTTCATTTCCTCTCATATGAATTTATCATATCATGTTCATATTGAGTTGTTTAGATTAATCTTAATTGTTTATTCTAAGCATCTTATGTTCATTTCATCATTATTTCATTGCATTATCTTTTTAGGTTGTTTAGAGTCATTATTCTAAACATATTAGTTCATCTCATTACATAAATTGCATACATTGCTACCTGTATCACAAATCATTAGTCTCATGTCCATAACATATAACATCATGAATCATTCATCACATCCTGTATCACAGGGTGTTAGGCATCATGCATCTCATCCATGTCATCCACATAGGCATAAACATAAATAATCATAGTTGCATGCATATATCATAATCATCTACATATCCCATAATAAATCACATATATGCACATGTTCATACATAAATCATCCATCACATAAGCACAACATGGTGTCGATAAGGGATATCACATATTATATAAATATCAAAATATCATGTCCATCACAAAGTCCATCATAGACATGTCCATCATATACATCAATAATCATCGAATAAAATATAAGTACAAGGTTCTAAATCAAATGTAGAGACTACATAAATGACTAAAATGGTCTATATCTGATCCACACTATGGGATATATGGTCTCTATCCCTGTGTACTGCACATCCACCTTGCACCTATCAAAAACCTATATCCTATCCCCCTCTCCTATCCTCTCTACCCTGTGTTGGCCTCATCTGACCTCTGTGGGGAATCTAGCACTAGTCCTCTATGTGGGGGGGTCTCTCGATAGCTATTGTACCCTTGTGTGTGTGTCCCTAATGGCCATGACAATGTTTTCATCTATGGTACTTCTCGAACGTATGGAGGTACATGATGTGCAAGATCTAAAACCTCTCTAAAGTAAGCCCCCATGTAGTAACTGGACTCTCTCATGTACTCATCCCTCTCTACTTCCTATATCCTGGCCGTGTCTCACTCCACCCTATACTTGTCTCGTAATCTAGCCAGGTACCTCCTCTCCTACTCCCATGCATCATGTGCCATCCTCAACTGGTCTATCTATTCCTGCATCCATGACATCTAATCTACCATTACATCCCTCTCACCCTGCAATACATGCACCTGTGCGTCCACTACATTCCTCTCATCCTACATAGTATGCACATGTGCCTCATTGCCTCTACTCTCTCCTGACCCTCTACTCTACTTAGCCTTGTCCTAGAGCTCATCTCGCTCCCTCCTCATCTCCTCCATCTCCTTTCACATCTCTGCTAACTATCTCTAGACATCATCCCTCTCTGTTAATGCCTCTAGTAACCATCATTCTGCATCATCTACTAGGGCCATATAGTCCCTCTCCCCCTCTCTCTGCAGTCTATCCACCTCGACCTACAAACCTCTATGTCTGCCTCTAAATCCCAGAGTCTATGCTCTACTATCCTTAGTCTCACTAGAGCTCCTATCAACAGTATCGTTGGATCCTCAAGTGGTGGAGGTACATAGGGTACTATCACTAGTGGATGTACCTCTGGGGCATCCTCCTCCATCGTCTCCCCTGTCCTCTCACTTTTCGGTATCCTCTCTCCTCTTCCGCCTCAACCTATCTATCTCCACCCCTCCTCTTTCAGCCACCTCTCCTCCTGACTCTCCTCCGCCTAGCCATATCCTAGTGCCCCTACAATTGGGTGCATTGTCATCATCCTTCTTGGTCTATGTTGTACCCACCATGCAGAGTACCGCACCTTTCATCCCTACATCCACCACCCCTCCTCTCCCAGGATATGACACTAGTTGTAAGTCCTCCCACATCTGCCTAGCAAAGTAACCACCTCTAGTATGGTCTCCATATAATCTAATCCTCCTATAAGTCATCCAACCTCCTCCCCCATGCCTCCAAGTCACTAACATCCAAGTATTGCAACCACTAGTTGTACTCTATCCCATACCAGTATGCTATTGGAAATGTATCATCTCATGCCCCTACTATCAGAACCCCTAGCCTCTCCACGCTAATGTGCTCCCAGGCCCACACTTGGATTAGTGTCACATGTGTGATGCTAAGGACTCTCATGTAGCACACCATGTGCACATCCCGATACAGCTAAGCTAGCAAGCATGGCCCCCATGCAAACTCTCCTTCCCTCCTCTCCACAATATGTCTGACAACCTCAATGATCTTTACCCTTCATAATCATCTGCTCCTGTCTGGTAGTAGTATCTTGCTAATCATCCCACAGAGGTAATGGCAGTGTAGGCACCCCCAATCCCAAGCACTCATCCAAGTCTAACTCACTCCTTGGATAGGGAGATCTACCCATCCAAAGATCATTCATAGGCTCTTGTCTTGCTCTATCCCATGGCTCCATGTCCAGCTCACCAAGTGCCCATCAATGGGAAATCGCAGTATCCTCCACACATCCTCTAGTGTCACTGTCATCTCCCCCATCGGGAGATGGAATGTCAAAGTCTCTGAGCTCCATCGCTCCATTAGTTTTTTCAAGAGTGACTAGTGCGCTCTAATGTTGGAATGTCCCAACATATGCAATAATCTCACCTGAGCTAGCGTTGCAAGATCCTGGGTGGTCATTGCCCTGGTAGTCACCTCCAAAACCGTCAAGTGTCTCTCACACATCTGCAGCATCTCGAAGTTCTACATCCACACAGAACAACAATATGTCAGTATTTCATCAATTTCACTTCCTTTTCTATCATTCTTCCCCTACCCCAAGTTTCTAATGAATTTTCCCCTATGTTGGGAACATTCACCCCTTTTTCAGTCCTTTCACAAATTCGCCTATTTGTTAGCGAGTCCACCCCCTTTTCTTTCTTCAAGCAAATCTGCCTTTTTTAAGGTGAATTCGCCTTTTTTGCATTCTTCAGGCATATTCACCTTTTATTTAGGTGAATTCACCTTTTTTACCCAATCCAACAAATCTTCCTTTTGTTTAGGTGAATTCTCCTGTTTTACCCAATCTAGCAAATTCGCCTTTTGTTTAGGCGAATTCGCCTTTTTTACCTAATCCAACAAATTTTCCCTTTTTTTAGGTGAATTCGCCTTTTTTACCCAATCTAGCGAATTCACCTTTTGTTTAGGTAAATTATCCTTTTTTACCCAATCCAGCAAATTCACCTATTGTTTAGGCGAATTCATCTTTTTTTACTCAATACAGCAAATTCGCCTTTTGTTTAGGTGAATTCACCTTTTTTGCTTAACCAAGGAAATTTTCCCTTTGTTTAAGTGAATTTGCCCTTTCTTTGGGTCACCCACGAATTCACCTCTCTTGCAAGAAAAATTCACCCCTCCCTCCTAACCATGCCCTAATTCACCTATCTATTTGGCGACTTCGCCCCTCCCTTCCCCCTATCCTGCATTTTCCTTTCCTCTTAGCAAACTCACCTTCTTCATAGAATGGGAGAATTTACCATGTCTTTAGGTGAAATTGATTTTTCCTCTTTCAAAATTTACCATTCATCAATGCCTGTGAATTCGCCCCTTTTTGAGTTCATCATTTCCCCTACTCGGCGAATTTTCTCCTGCAAGAGGAGAATTCACCTCTTCTATCACCCACCACCATGGATGGGTGAATTCATTGTACAAATGAGCGAATTCTCCCATCTGTCATAGCTCTCTACCCTAGCCTACCCCAAAACCCCCAAATTAAATGCATTAAAATTTAAATCTATCAAAAAATCACAAAGTGGGTTTTCGATCTTACCTAGCAGGGTACCACACACTCGTAGTAGAACTGGCGCACCTCCTTACCTCAATGGATGATCTCATCATCTACAAATACCTCATCCTCGATGCCACTCCCATCAGCCATCCTCGTCACTCACTTCCTCTCTCTCTTTTGTTGAGTCAACTGCCAAGTGTGCAAATGGTGAATAGTAATTTCTAAAATTACTAGTTATAACTTTTCCCCCTTTTTTAACTTGTAGATGTTCAAATTATCCTAATTGATATCATGCACTCGATCTTGGTTTACTAACATCAGTTCTCTCTAACTCACTTTACTAACCATTTAATCGAATAATCTTTATTTGATTAAATTTGTCCTAATTCCTCTATTAATTAAATAAATCAACTTTATTTGATTAAATCATCTTCTTTTAATTAAATAAATCATTTTATTAATCCTAATGTTCCCATTTTGATTAAATAAATCATTTTATTTATTTAATCCTAAAGTCATCTCCTTTAAATTGAATAAATTAACCTTTATTTGATTTAAATCTAATATCATCTCTTAATTAAATAAATAAAACTTTATTTAATTAAATCTAATGTTCATATTCCTCTCAATTGATTTAAATAAATCTAAAAATATAAATCAAATGTCATATCAACTAATTTCCATCTAAGTTAATTAAATCCTAATTAACTCTAACTCTAATCCTCAAATCCTCTAGATTTTGCAACTTGCACAAGTAAATCAATTTATTTGATTTATAAATTCTTCTATTTACATTCAAAAGGGCATCTCTTTGGAATATTCCTTCATTTTGAAATCTCCCTCCAAAAAGGACTTGTCCTGCAACTTGGCATTTATAACTCTTACATGTTCTTTTTTTTATCCAAGTGGCATTAACTCATCTTTCATCTCTTCCTCCACAAGCCATCTTTCAAATTTAAAATTCCACCTAATTACATTTATCATGCAAATTGATCAAAATGTGCTCCACCTCTCTTCAATAGAATGTTGACAAGTGGCACATTGTTATTGGCTCATTTTTAATCCCACATCCTTCATGCTTCTCATTCCTCCATCCTTTTTTCCTATAAATGGAGATCTCTTCTATTGATTTTGGATCCACAACTTTATGCAAGATTACTATCTACATATTTGGAGCAAGTTCATCCACTATTTTCGCAGTTTTTCATCCATCTTAGCTAGGTTATGGTCAACTTTCATCAAGGAGCACACAAGATCATCAAATCTTTGCAAGGAATTGGGAAAGGGCTACTTTCCACATCAAAGTAGCACCAATTCCCCCATGGGATGCTCGTTTGAATGCTTAGAATGAGTTTTATTAGCTTTCATTTGATTAATTTCACTTTGTTTCTTGTTATTGGCATTTGAATGAATTGCATTGGGAATGGTTGTTTTAGATGTGTTTAATGACTAACATTCGATTGTTTGATCATGTTTGAGTAGGTCTAGACCAACCATTCACATTTAGGTGCTAGAGGGAGGGGCGCCTTTCAAAATTAACACATTTTTTTGTCTAATTTCATTGTTTTTTCAATTTTTATGTCTTCAAGAAACAACAACACTGAGAAGGTCAAAACATGATGTTGCTTCTACTTCAAAACATGACACTGTAGTGATCAACTAGGGAGCCAAACCAGTCAAACTCCAAAGGGTGACGCTAGGTGAAAATAGCGACGCAATCACAATCTTTGGTTTTCCACAAAGCGGCGCTAGTTTCACCAGACTGACATTGATTTCTTCAAACTACGATGCCTTTGTGGATTGCGATGCTAGAGTTGGGTAAAAGGTCATTTTTTAGTTTTATTTTGACATATGCTTTTTTATATCAATCACCTTTGACCTCTAACATGTTTTTCGCTCCATTTTTTGTAGGCTAATTATTTTTTGTAGGTTGAAGTGATCAAGAAGGGAAGGAGGAAACAAAGACAAGGCTTCTTATGGAATTATCACATAATTGTATCAAATGTTTTTAAACACTTTGGGATCAATTATAATCCCATTTTAAGGCTTTTGTTATCTTCAGGTTTTAGGATTCAAATAAATTTCATTTGGGTTTTAAAAAGAGCAATCAAAGGGTTAAAAAGAACATTAGGAACTTACTAGAGTTGGTTTTGGATTTAAGAATTGAACAAAAAACTTCAAACATTTCATCTTGGTGCTATAAAAAGAATCCTTTACTGCTTTTGAAGTTAAAATGAATATGTGTCTTTTATGTTTTGTAATCTTTTTTACAAGTTAATATCATTTAAAAGGCATATGCACTTCTCTCATGCTTCACGGTGATCTTGAGAATCAAAAGTCTTTTGGTGATATTAGGTTGTCTAAAATATTGCCTCCGCACTTCAATTTGGGCTTCTTAAAATTGGACAAATCTTGCTAGTGTGAGTTAAGTATATTGTGTGTGTTCTCTTTTTCTTCACACAAACAAAGATTGATCGAACTACGGATGTGCTTGCTCGCTATTGTTTACTTTTAGAGGGGCCTTCCTAAGAATAATTTGAAGGTGAATCCAACCAGTTTTTCACTTGGGCTGGTATACAAATGGATAAGACTAAACTGTCAAGTCCTCATGATATGTAGGCCTTAGTCGTACAGTGTCTTTCAGAATGGAGTACTACCGTAAAAAGTATAAGTGCCCCTAGTAGGATTGATTAAATCCTTTAGTGGCTTGTTGGATGCTTGCAAGGTGCCATGTCGTCGATCACTCTGACTAAGAACTAATTTGTGTAGAAGCCAAAATCCCTTTCTATTTGTTGGTGTAAGAATTCGGACCTCTGTAGCCACCCCACATTTTTTGTGGTTCTTTTTAGAGATGAAAATTTTGTCATGGGAGATTCATGAGAACTGAAGCTTGGCTGACTCGAGAAGTGTGTGCCATGGAGGGGAGATAGTGTTGTCAAGCTTCTAGTCATCCTCTCTAAATAAGAACAGCTAGTTTATCCAAGTGGGGATTCAACAAATATTGTCTCTTTCTATCTTATGGTTGTGCATCATTTTGGAATCAAAACACTTTTCTTGGATCTAAAACATTGGAAAACAAACATTCAACAATGGTCATCAAATTTCAAACCCTTTAGTGGAAGCAAATACCTTTGAAAGAATCCAAGTGCTATTGCTTGCCCTAGGGATTTCATCCTTAGAGGCTTCTAAGTATTTGGATTTATATCTTAATTTTCTCTCACTAAAGTTAACATTAGGGAACTATTTCCTTGATTTCCTCAATTTCCACATAATGGACCTTGTGGGATGAAAAGAAATTGAGAAATTAGACATTGAGTTCAAAAGCTAAGCAAGAAAGTATTTGTGGTAAAAAGAACTCATTAAGCAAAGATAAGAAACAATTGAACCCCGCATATGTGCTTTTCCAAATGATTTCCCAAAAGATAAAAATCCAAAAACTAAAGTCCAAAGGTCTTAGTCCAATAGTTCTCAAGAAATGTCTCTCAACACTCTACAAATTTAGAGAGAGATTGGTCTTCAATTTTCACAAATGTGCATCAAAGAACAATCCCAATTTGTATTCATTTTACTATTGTCAAAATCCAAGAATTTTTCAAAGGTTTGAGTTTCTCACATAGGAAGTATACGATGTTCTTCAATACCAAGGTCTTGTAAACAAAAGGTCTCTCTAGGTTCACTTAGGATCAAAATCAACACTCTCATCCATCCCTCAAACATCAACAAAAATTCCATCTCACAAACAAATCTTAGAAATATTGGGAAAAATCCTTCATATTAAGACTTTGGGAAAATCCTTTGAATCAAATCAAAATCATCTTATTTGACTAAGTATGTGTGGATGCATCCTTCTTCATACACTTAGTTAAATTATCACTTTATGGACAAATTTATTCCAAGACAACATCTAACCTCTTGGAGTTTATGAGTTCATTATCAAATCCATATCAAATCAAAATCAAATCCAAACCAAATCAAAATCAAAATCCAAAATCAAATCCAACATCAAATCCAACATCAAAATTTTGAAAGTCCTAAAGTCTAGTATCTCCTTCAAGGTTTCTTAAAGAGTTCAAACATTCACAATCATCCATCTTTCACTATCTCATCGCCATCATTTGATCCTTAACATCTTAGACTTTCTTTTTTTACCTAAATTTTAGATCAATCTAAGGAGTTAGAGGTTCACCTCCCACATTCCTGAAAATCAATCCTTATTTTATGGTCCAAACTAGTTCTCAACACAAGAAGAACATGGAAACAAACAAAGAAACATCCACTTCAAGTGACTTGAGTCAAAACGCACCCAAAATCAGTCCCATTGGGTCTAGCAATCCCCCACCCAATATTCCTCCACTTCCACAAGATCCTCAAGAGGAAGGTTTCCAAGTGGAGGACATCACTAACAATGTCCTAGGGATCACTCAAGATGAAATCATAGAAATGGTCCAAAATCCCAAAATCCACAAAATTGTCAACATGATGATGAGGATGAATCCTTCGCAATACATGTTAGAGCTAAAGGAAGGGGCTAAACTCCCTTCTAACTATGATGTAAGCACTATTATGGAGAAACGTCTTGGGATTATGACACCAATATCATTCACACCCTCATTCCAAAGCATCATTCATCCCATCCCACAACCCAAATCATCTCTTGCTCCAACTCAACCAATTGTCAACAAGGGGAGTCCATTACTTCATGCTCTTCAAACACATCCCCTTGTAAACAACCAAGACTTGGATGCAAACACCATCTTGGGTCAATCTATTCCTCAAAATCCAAAACACACATACATTTTGCTTGTCTTTCATGACCCCAACGACCCATCATATTTTTTCACAACACTGGCATATCCTCTTAACACATAAGTCTCTCTCCCCATGACTTCACAAGAGGACAGTGGACTATTTAGACAAGGGGGAATCTTTGATTCCTCATCATCGTCATTTTCTCAAGGGAACACACCACCCATCTTCCCACCATTTCCACCTCTACCACTAACATCCACACCAATCCTTGGTTTAGGGAAACCCCCTTTACCAATCTTCAATCAAAAAAATCAAAACAATCCTCCAATCATAAATCAAACCATTATACCAAATCCTCTTATCATGCCACCGATATTGCAACAACAGGTGGCAACAATCCAAACAACCCAATCAATCATTGCACCATCTATAAGTGTGGTCTCTCAAGGACCTAGCATATCAATTGCACCATCTACCACAGTGACATCAAAACAACCACCTCAACAAACTCTCCTCACGACATCTCACACCATTTTGACTCCTCCACTGCCACCACCAAGACCAAACATGGAAAACCAATATAGCATCACATTACAAGCAGCTCAACAAGCCTACCAAAAGGCACTTTAGCAGTTTCAAACTCAACAAGCCATGCAAGCTACACAACAAGCTTCTTAACAAGAACAGGCACATCAAGCCACACAACAAGCACAACAGGCTGCTCAAGCTCAAGCTTTATAGCAACAATGATAAGCCACCCCAACTTCCCAAATTGTGCAAGCAGCTCAAGCCACACAAGTTACACAAGTTGCATAGGCTTCCTACATTGCACAAGCCGCCCAACAAGCTCAAGATCAGGCACAAGCCCAATATCAAGCTCAACAAGCACAATCAAAAGAATAATACCAAGCATCTCAGCAGCAAGCATATCAGCAAGCCCTGTAACAATACCAAACACAACAAGAAGTAGCTCAAAAACTAGCCAAACAACAAGCATTGTTGGCACAACAATAGCAAGACCAAAAACAAGTGTTGTTGGCACAACACCAATTGTAGGCATACCAACAAGCATTTATCACACAACAAAGCTTGCAACAACCTCCCATAAACATGCAAAATACCCCACCCATCACTCAAACGATCACACCGCCTCAAAACACATTCACCCCACCTCTCTATCCACAAAATGATGTGACAACACAAATCAAATTTCTCTTGCAACAAGTGCTAAACCTCCAATCTAAAAAGAAGATGAAAACACCAAGAAATTTCAGCCCCTATCCATTCAATAGAAGCCTTGCAATGGTACCATTCCCAAAAGGGTTTGAAATCCCTAAATTTGACAAATATCGTGGGACGGGTAATCCTAAAGATCACATCAGGGAATTCCAAGTACATTGTATGGAAGTTGCATACGATGACACATATCTAATGCAACTATTCCCTCAAAGTTTAGCTGGACCAACAATGGAATGGTTCTCTCACCTTCCTTCTGGAATCAAGAAGTTCCAAGAAATTGTGGACGCATTCATACAGAACTACGCATTCAACATAGGTATGGATGTGGGTCTAGAAGAACTATCTACTCTCAAAAAATCTAAGGGGGAAGCATTCACATCCTTCTTACCATGATGGCAATCCAAGGCCAACAAAAGTAAGTGAACCATGCCAGAAGAACAACAAATCTGCACCATCATTTCCAATATTGAGAAAACCTTGTCCTTCCATCTAAAGATGCAATACAACACCACATATGACCATTTGATTCCCAAGGTGCTCAACATTGAAAGAGCCCTTATTGCACAAGGAGGGACACCCATATATCAAGAATATCAAGAAAAATGCCCATCAACCAGTTACAACGAAAAACCTTGCACATGGGTGAAGAACAAAAATTTCACTAATGATGGTGTCGTTGATGCCAAGCTCATAATCAGTGCTCCAAAACAAAACACGCAATCATACCAACAACCACAAGGAAACAATAAAAAAAAAACACAAGCCAATGCAGTATCACAACAACCTAATAGTCAAATGGTCAATAACCTGAATAATCAAGGGGGACCACCACCATGAAACAAGTATCCCCCCAAACGAAAATATACAGCCCTTGTGGAATTAATCGAATTTGTCTTGAAGAAACTGATATAGGAGAATCTCATTAAAATCCCCATCTATAATAATTATCAAGAGCCCCAAGTGAAACCACCATGGTACAACAAAAATCACCTTTGCGATTTTCATAAAAAGGGACACACAACGGCCAGTTGCATGAGACTAAAAAATCAGATCCAAGACCTTATCAATGACAAAGTCATAAATGTTGAACAACCTATAGGAATTCAAGACTTTAAGATATACATGAATCTGATGCCGGATCATAACAAAGGGAGCAACCATGGAAAGACAAAGTATGGCAATGTAAACCATGTTTATGATCATGTTGTCACATCCCTAGATGAATGGGTCACTATTGTTAACGTCAAGGGAGCCAAAGCCAATTGTGGAGTCACCACACATGGTGGAAAAGTTACTATTGTTGGATCATCCCAGCCACCTAGGGCATCCAACTCTAATCCAATATCTATTCCCAATGGTTATAATGTCTTGCACCAACTGAAAAGAACCCCTGCTCAGATCTTCATCATGGAGTTGCTGAAGATCTCACCTGCACATAGGAAAATCCTAGAGAAAGCATTGGCTTCATCCACCATCTCTGTAGATCTTGATGCAAACCAGTTCCAAGCTATGGTTAGAAACATCACCACCCCGCATCTCCTAACATTTTATGATTATGAA
This sequence comes from Sequoia sempervirens, assembly GCA_007258455.2. Classification (NCBI taxonomy): domain Eukaryota; kingdom Viridiplantae; phylum Streptophyta; class Pinopsida; order Cupressales; family Cupressaceae; genus Sequoia; species Sequoia sempervirens. Next base: position 296,266,177 of record VDFB02271358.1, read on the forward strand.
TTTCCCACTCAACCATCTCATAATTGTGCACTCCATCTTGAAGTCCTAGTCCATAAAAATAAATTCAAAAGGGTCTTGGTGGATGGGGGTGCAGGTCTAAATATCTATTCACTCAAGCTAATAAAGAATTTTGGATTCTCTGAGGATGCCATTGCAAAAGGTAAAGGTATTACAATCAGGGCATATGATGATCAGGAAAGACTGTCTCAAGGCATTATTCAACTCCTTATTCAAGTAGGGCCAGCCATCATGGAAACCACATGTCAGGTCCTTGACCTTGATTTACCTTATAATATTCTCCTGGGGCATCCATGGATCCATGGGATGCAAGTTGTCACATCCACCTTCCACCAATGTGTCAAATTTACCTACCAAAACCAAGAGGTCATAGTCCATGGTGATCCCAAGCCCTTTTATTATTGCAAGAACTTGGAAGCAAAGTACTACAAAATCCCTCAAGTCCCAAAGAATGATGAAGGCCCTACAACTCCATATGTAGACCCAGCTACTTTAGCCTCCACTTCTGAGACAAAGACACTCGCCATTCCTGACATCTTTGATGTTAAGGTCATTATCCAAGACAATGGGTGTGGGGATTATAAAATGAAGAAGAGTGCTTTCGTAATAGGAGAGTAACCTCAATCTCCTAGGTCTTGCAGGAAACCCTAACCAATCGAAACATCCCCCCAAACCTTTAAAGTAGACCCCTCTAGGTTTAGATTTTGGGGAGACCTAAGTCAAGAAGTGGTAGATGAAAAGGACATATCAAGTTTTCTATACCAAGATAAAAGGCACGTGCCTAATCTTTCCATGGATGATAGTAGCAAAGGACTACAAATGATACTTATCATGGGCTACAACAAAAATAAGAAACTTGGGGAGAACAACAATGGCCTATTAGAACCAATTGTTGCTAAGAAGCATATAAGAAATCTTGGCCTTGGATTTACCCCTCCGAAAATAACCATACTTGGCAAAGGCACCCTGGTTAGAAAAGTTAAAGCTCCCCCTCAGTTACTAGTGTCCACAGGTCTACCCTTAGACAACTATACCTTTGACATAATTGATGTGTGTGACGAGGACCCTATAACTGACTTACCCATGCTTTTTGAAGATTCCTCCCTTCTCATGATTAGTACCCTATCTTTTGATTCAAACAACCAAACCCATGAGCTCAACTTAGTCTATCCCCAACTCATCGATTACGACCAACAAGGACCACCAATTTTGGACACATTTGAAACTGATGAGGCTCTCTCAAAATTCATGGGATTACAGGATACTATACCATACAGAGATCAAAAATCTAGGTTCAACATCGTGATAGACACGCATTCCTATTATGGGTAAATGATTGAATCCCTCAATTGCAAAAGTTAAAATTTGAGAATAATCTCTAGGTCTTTGAGTGAAAACTACATTGTGGCACTCTCTGACCCAAAAATAGTAAAAATAAAGGAAAAATCCCATGGTGAAAACCTCTTTGAGGCACCATAGGATGAGGGATTCAATCTTCCCCTTAGTATTATTCATCAAGAGAAGTTAGTTGTCTTAGCAGAGAAATGCAATGCAGCCAACCTAGGAATAGAGGAAATGCCACATATCACCTTTTATGCAGAATCACTCTTGATGAAAGAACAAGAACTCCTAGCTACATTCCTAAGGGAAAGGAAGGTAAACTTTACATGGACCTATGCCGACATGCATGAACTTGATCCAGAAGTTGTGGTTCACCACCTAGTTGTATATCTTGAAGCAAAACCAGTAAGACAAAAATTGAGAAAGATGCATCCACAAATAGAATTGATGGTCAAGATGGAATTACAGAAGCTAATAGATGTAGGGTTCATAATTGATTATCTAGAATGGATTCCAAATCTTGTGCCTATTTCAAAGCCCATTGGGGGAATCTGCATCTGTAGTGACTACATATATTTGAACAAAGCATGTCCCAAGGATGATTTCCCTCTCCCAAACATTGACATGATTGTGGATATGATGACAGGACATGAAATGCTATCACTAATGGATGGATTCTTAGGGTATAATTAGATCATGATAGCTAAGGATGACCAACACAAAATAGCTTTCACGTGTCCATGGGGAACATATTGTTGGAATATGATGCCATTTGGGTTGAAAAACACATAAGATACCTATCAAAGGGCCATGACACTAATCTTCCATGATATGATTCACAAAACTATGGAAGATTATGTGGATGACATATTGGCCAAATCAAAGAAACGTCAAGATCACATAGTGGCATTAAGCTCCATCTTCGATAGGCTAGAAGAATACAAGGACAGGTTCAATCCAAAAAAGTGTTTCTTTGGGGTACAATTTGGAAAGTTACTAGGGTACATTGTATCTATGAGAGGAATCGAGATAGACCCCAAATTCAAAGCAATCCTCAAGATGGAGGCACCAAGGGCATTGAAGCAAATAAGGGGTTTTTAGGGAAGACTTCAATCCATCTGTTGATTCATAGCGCAACTAGCAGATAAGGCTATCCCATATTCTCATCTACTCCACAAGGGGGTAGCATACAAATGGGATGAGAAATGTGACCAAGCTTTCAATAAGATCAAGGAGTACTTGCTCACACCACCAATTCTCATGCCACCAATTCCAGGCAAGCACTTGATTCTGTATATATTAGCAACAGTAGTAGCCCTTAGCGCTCTCTTAGCACAACATGATGAGAATGGGAAAGAGAGATCTATTTACTACATTAGTAGAACCATGTGGGACATGAGCTGAATTACACATCCATTAAGAAGGCTTGCTTGGCAGTCATGTTTTCTGCACAAAATTTTAGACACTATATCCTAGCACATCAGATAAAACTCATTACCAAGATAGATCCTCTCAAGTATCTGCTTTCTAAAGCAACGCTCATAGGGAAAACAACTAAATGGGTTATGATCCTGATAGAACATGGCATTTAGTATGTAGAATAGAAGGCCATTAAAGGACAAGTGCTTGCATATTAGTTGGTAGAGGTACCGATATATTTAGAGAATCCACTTGTATCAGAGTTCCCCGATGAGTCAATCTTTAACCTAAGTGTGGCAGATCACTAGAAAATGTACTTTGATGGATCCTACACACAGTACAGGTCAGGAGCAAGAATCTTATTCATCACACCACAAGGGGATTGCATACCTAAATCATATAAGCTATCATTTCCTTGCACAAATAACATTGTAGAATATGAGGCTCTTGTCATAGGGTTGAGAATTGCAGTACAATGGCAGATCATGGCACTCAAGGTCTACGGAGATTCGCAACTAATCGTCAACCAAGTAAATGATGAATATCAAACGAAGGATGACAAGTTGACCCCATACAAGAAATTGGTGGAAAGCCTCAAATAATTCTTCATGGACATCGCATTTGAGTAGATACCAAGAGAAAATAATAGAGCAGAAAATTTTATGGCAACAATTGGATCACTACGGGATGTCCCACACAACGTCCCTAAGCAAGAATTCCTTGTAGAGTAGCTTCTCGTACCAGCATTTGAGGTACCAGAGTCTAATTTTTTGTGTGAAATCATTGGTCCTAGTGATCCCTGGTATCATGATATATACAGCTACTTGAGAATAGGAGTCCTCCCTACCGATATCACCCCAAACCTTAAAAGAACATTTTTTAACAAGTCATCCCGTTTTGTCATCTTAGGAGACACCCTATACCATAGGAGAATTGAAGGAACCCTTTTATGATTCCTAAACACTGAGGAAGCTTTGACTACTTTAATTGAGGTACACAATGGAATTTGTGGGTCACATTTGAGTAGTATGACCTTGGCTAAGAAACTGCTGAGGACTAGGTACTATTGTCCTATGATGGAGAGGGAAGCTCATGACTATGTATGAAGGTGTTTGTAGTGTCAAAAGCATGGGGATCTCATCCATACACCAACTCAGGAACTCCACCCAATCATAACCCCTTGGCCTTTTTCACAATGGGGGATCAATCTTGTTGGAAAAATTACCCCCACCTCATCGAGTGGACATAAGTTCATCATCACCACCATGGAGTACTTCACAAAGTGGGTAGAGGTCATTCCCATGACCAAATCACAGGAAAGTAGATATCCAAGTTCATCCTAAACTACCTAATTTTCCACTACGATGTCCCTCAAGCCATTATCTCAAATAAATGGACACCTTTCAAAAACTAGGATGTTCGGGACCTATGATAAAATTTCAATATCCAACATCATTTTTCCACTCCATACTACCCCAAGGTAATAGCCAATCTTAGGCTATGAATAAAACCATCTTAAAAATCCTCAAGAAGATAGTCAATGAAGTTGGTCGTGATTGGCGCTTATAGTTGAACCCCACCCTATGGGCCTACCAAACAAGTGTCTACACACCAACAAGTGCAACCCCTTTCTCCCTAGTCTATGGATCAGAAGCCATTCTCCCCATTGAGATCGAGCTCCCATCCTTGAGGATATCATTGTAGAATCTCATTACAAACGAAGAATATCGGGTATCACGATTGAATGAGCTAGAACTATTGGATGAGCAGTGCATGGATGCCTTAAACCATTTGCAAGTCTACCAAAATTGTCTCAAATGAAGCTACAAAAAGAAGATGAGGATTCAAACCTTTCAATTCAAAGAGCTCATGCTAAACGAGAATCAAAATAATGTACCAAATCCAAATAGCAAGGAAAAGTTTGAACCCAATTGGTTGGGACCCTTCATTGTCACAGCAAGCTACAAGTCAGGGGAGCCTCTGTAGGAGCCCATGAATAACTCCCATCTCAAAGAAAATTATGCCTAGTATTACAAAGTATAAATCCAAAAATTAAAAAAAAAATAGAAAACATGAAAATCCAAAAAAAAAAGGATTGAAAATAGTAAAGAAAAAAATTGTCCTCTAGTGAAAACCACTTCGGTAGCACTTTGTGTAGGTAACTTGGTGAAAACCTAGCAATTAGGTGCCTTGAATAAATAATCACTTTCCATCCACCATGATCTTTGCGGCTTGTCCTGCATCACTCATCCATCATGCTTTTGTATCTCCATCCATCACCCATTTGCATCTGCATCATGGCTTGATCCTCTATTTGTATCATGATCCCTCCTAGTACCACTCAGCCCATTCTCAAGGTTAGTTTTTCCTGCCTATATTGAAGTAGTCTATTGCATCATGTTGGGGGCATGTTCTTATACCTGCATTGGGTCAGATTCGTGTATATTCTTGAAGTCTTCCTTCAAATCAGAAAATCCAAAAACATTCAAAACATATCAAAATCCAAAAACAAGTCAAAAAGTCATTCAAAAAAAGTCAAAAATAGAGTTGTCTTGTTGAACTACGGGTCTTTGAACTCTGAACATAGGCAAGCCCATCATTGATGTGCCCCCGAGACACTTAGGTTAGTCCTTTAGGAGTCTAGCATAATAAACTGGCAATCCATTTGTTCATATCTCATCAATAATCGAGTCTGTGTCAGTCAAACTACATGGTCTCTACATGTTAAACATAGGCAAGGCTAATCTTTGATCAGCCCCTGAGGCCCCTAGGATAGGTCTTTAGGTTAGGTTCTTGGTCAAAATCTTAGAAAACACCAAAACATTGGAAAATTCAAAAATTAAAACATTTGTAAAACATCTCAAAAAATAACAAAAACAGCCTCAAAACATTTCAAAACTTCAAAAACATCCAAATATTTGAAAAAAATCATTTGTCCCATCTTGCTTTCACTCACAATAAACATCCACTCATAATAAATCATCGTCACACTCAACCTTTAGTGAAACGGTCGGAAACAAGTCTAGCAAGTTTAAAAGTGAAAACTCAAATATCAAAGGTCTCAAGTCTAGGTCAGTAGGTAAACAAGTTGGTCAACTCTTGGTATCAATAGCTCATCATCCAATCAGTCTCAAATCACCTGATAACATCATGTCCTAGGATACATCCTTCCTACAATGGACATCAACATCAAGCATCACCTTAGTTTAGTCTTGGCTAGTTGTATGAAGAACATTAACTTGTTTGTTTACTTGATCTTTGTCTTTTAACTTATCTTATTACGCTCATTCCAATGACCTCTCGATGATATCCAAACAAAAGGATTTAGAGAGAAAGGAATGGAGCAATGATCATTATCTTTTTATTTGTTTTGCTTGTTGTATATTCTTGTAATATAACCTTGGTCATGCCTACTTTGTTTGGTCTGTAGGGAGGGTGTTTTAGATGTCTTGTTGACCACATAGGAAGGCTTTCCTTTCTATGTTTTGGTCTGAGGTGTTTGAAATATTTGAACTACATTTTAAATGAGGTTTTGTATGTCAAGTGTGAACAAGAGTACTCCTATCTGATTGTCGAGTCAAATTCCATCACACTAGGTACAAATCCATCCTGGTTCTGTATACCTTGATGCATCATGCCTACGTGTGTTATCAAACATAAGGTAAGTAATCCCTTTTAAAATACCAATTCCTGATAAGCAAAGCATCATCATCATCATCTCTAATAAAGTCTCGTAGATCATGGACTTGTTCAATCCTCTTGTCATCATCTCATTTCTTCTTGTTTCCCTCCATGCTAGCGTGGTACCATGATAGTTAATCAAAAACATCACCAATGCATCCATCCTGCATCCACAAACCGCCAGCATGTCGTATATCATCCATATCATATCATAATAGGAAACACTAATCATCTCACATGCATTGCATTTCATTATTGCATAATATAGATTGGTTATTCGAAGCATCTCATAAACCATACATTTGGATCCATTGCATAATCGTAAAAGCATCAGCATGTCATCCATATAAGCATCATCATATCATCCATTTATGCATCATCATATCATCCATACAAAAGATGCTGAAAAAGAAAAGAAAAAAAAAAGCATGTCATAACATCTCATAATCATCATCCATTAGAGGCATAATATAGATCTGTTAGTAAAAGCACATTAAAATCATTTGCATATCATAAACATTTGCATCCATACTCCATACATCATCATAAAAGTTCATGGAGATAATACAAAAGAGAAATGCATCCATAACATCCATAAACATTTGCATAAGCATACATCGCATCATATAGAATCACGCCACATGTAGAGTTCATCAGGTACATCCATCCATAAATGCATAAATAAAGTAGACACATCACATAAATGAATCAATCATATATATATCAAAATGTAACTATCATGGTACAAATTTGGATCAAGTGTGTATATATCAATCAGTGTACAAATCCCCATGGGGCTATCAAAAACAGAGCTTGTGGATCTCAAAAAGAATCAAGTGTCACTGATCAAAACTATGTGAGCTAGCCCTGATGGTTGCTCCCCTCACCCACCTATCTCTCAGCCCGATCATCTGGTTGTCTCATGTCATTCTACTGAGAGTACTCGGGTACCCAATATGTTGTAGGTACAACCTACCGATAGTGAAGCCTATAATACTCAGCCTCCTGTACTACCTCATGGTAAATCCATGCGAGGACTATCCTGCCATGTGATGAAGCAGCCATACTCTCTAGCTATTGTCTCCTGTCGACCTCCTAGTCTAGCTGCAACTTTGTTGCTTACCTCTGCTATCACTCATGGTCTCACTCTATCGTGAAGGCCTAGACCTACTACCTAGCCTAGTCCTTCTCTGCTATAGTTTCCTGCAACTACCCCTGTAAACCCTACACCTACCCCTAAAGCTACTGAATCTGGGCATCTCATGGGTTGGGCTATGGTGGCTACTGGTCACTTGATGGTGGTTGTTGGTCTCTCAGTGGTGGCTATTGTTCCCTCAGTGGTGTTTGTTGGTCTCTCTAACCTTGATCGGTCTGCCATGGAGGTGGCCCACCTCCTCCTCCTCCTCCTCCTCCGCCTCTACCTCCTAGTGCTGCTAGAACCTATCCCCTCCTAGATGTCCTGCCTCGGGGTCTCCTCTAAGGTAGTACTACTCCTAGTACTGTGAGCCGAGGTGGAGGCCTAAACAAATCATCATAGGCACAGGTAGTGCCTAGATCCACCTGTCCCTATGTGTAGGCCCATGTCCTAGCTACCAGTTGCCTAAATGAATCAACTATATTGAATGTTGGGATCATCTGGCCCCAAGTAGTGTCTCTAGATGTGCATGCAAAAATAGCAACATACTAATCATTGGGGTGATCCTGAACATCCTTGAACTATCTTTCCACCCTGTCTAGTAGGTAGAGCTCGATCATGGTATACTCGCGCCATACTCGCACCCCTGCATAAGTCAGTCCTAGCAAGTGTAGAAGAGCTTCTATACATCATCATACCAAGCAAGGCATATGTAACCATGGCCACCAAGTAAACATTGTCATCTCATCGATAACACAGTGCCAATGAGGTAGGTTGAGTTGTCCTGTATGTGTAAAGGTGACGCTGCCCCTATACCTCCAAACTGTTGGGTCATCGAGCTCAACATTGACCATGGTAACCCTCAGTCGAAGCATAGCTATGTGCTACCATGCCCAAATGTGCAATAATGTAACACTGACACCGATTGCTCTACTGTCACAATAGGTGAACTCGTGAAGATCATGATATAATGAGGCCAACATCACTAGTCCACATCCAAATAATGTCCTCTCCCAGAGCATCCAATCCTAGGCCAAGCCCCATCCCAAGTTGAAATATCTGCCCCATCGGTCTAGAGCCACTAATCCTAAAATGATCACAATAATGATCAACTTGAAAATTAGCACCTGATGTCTGTAGTATTCCAAATCAAGTTGGCCCTCAAAAAGTGTGAGCTCCTCCACCTCTAGGATCTCAAAGCATGCATCTCTGATGGCATCAGTGTCATAGACCATTTTCTCATTGTGGATGGGCAACCGCAAAATGCGCTAGACATCCTCTAGTGTAATGGTCACCTCGTTGGTGGGTAGGTGAAAGGATGGTGTCTCGCTATGCCGCTGCTCAGCCAAGGTGGTCATCATTGCCAAGTAAGTCCTAACGGTAGGTGCATAGGCAATGTACCATAGGTCGATCTCACCTAGGTGCTTCTATCACAGCTCATGTAATCTGTTCAGTCTACTCAGTACCAAGGGTCAGTGCTTGCGTGATAGTACAGGCTCTTTGTCCTCCTGCACTCAAGAGGCCATAGCATAAAATTCATAAAAAAAAGTTGACCTCATTTGGAGATTTCAACACAAGAACCATGATTGCATGCTTGTTGCAATGGCGTCTCCCTTTAGAAACTCCAAACAGTGATGCTTGACCCCTTCAAAATGAAAATCAGGCCACAGCGTCGCTATTTGCACACACGGGCCTATTTGACCAAAAACCCTAAAAACCTAATAGAAGTGTGGCATCGCCATTCACACTGGCGTCACCCTTTACAGTTTGGAACCTTAATGCTAAATTATGATGCGGGGTCGCAATGAATAATAGCGGCGCTATTTGACCCCTAGCGTCGTCGATTATGCAGTTTTAGCATCACTATATAGCGACACTGGACAAGTTTTACCTTTTAAACCATAATAAATGCACTCAAAAAATGAAATTAAAGGTTGGGTTAGGATCACATACCGCTAGTCCTGTGCTTGGAGGTCACTGGTGCACTCAAACTCACTCAAAAATGTGTCAGGGAAGCACTCTTTGCGTCATTTTGCATGAGGGTCAGAGCTCAAAACAAAGGATTTCTCAAAGTGTGAATGTGAAAATGAATTGAAAGTGACCCCTCCAGGGCTATTTAAGGATGAAAATTAGGGTTTTTTGCCCTGTTTTAGCTATCAAACTAGGGTTTTGTGCCTCAAACCCCATTTTTCCCCAACCGAAGCTTGTTTCAGGTCTTTTTCTCATGTTTTGGCACATCTTTAGCATCTTGGAGCCTTTTTGGACCCGTCAAGCAGCTTGTCCTCTTTTTTTGAGAAATCACCCAAAAATCCAAATTTATGTCCAATCCCTCGAGGGGGCAGTATATTGGCATAATTCTTCCGCTGAGGCAGCAATGGGGCATCCGAAAAAACTAATTTTTTTTTAAATCGCCAAGGTTATTCTTTGAACCAACATAGCAGGTACATTGCTTCAAAGAGGGGCAAAATGTAGACATTCAAATTATCCTGATTGAAATTGTGCACCCGATCTTGGTTTACTAACATAAGTTCTCCCTAAATAACTTCTTTACTAACCATTTAATTGAATAATCTTTATTTGATTAAGTTCATCCTAATTCCTCTGTTAATTAAATAAATCAACTTTATTTGATTAAATCATCATCTTCTTTTAATTAAATAAATAATTTTATTAATCCTAATGTTCCTCTTTTGATTAAACAAAACATTCTATTTATTTAATCCTAAATTCATCTCCTTTAAATTGAATAGATTAACCTTTATTCGATTTAAATCTAATATCATCTCTCTTAATTAAATAAATCAAACTTTATTTAATTAAATCTAATGTTCATATTCCTCTCAATTGATTTAAATAAATCTAAATATCTAAATCAAATGTCATATCAACTAATTTCCATCTAAGTTAATTAAATCCTAATTAAATCTAACTCTAATCCTCAAATCCTCTAGATTTGCAACTTGCACAAGTAAATCAATTTATTTGATTTATAAATTCTTCTATTTCCATTCAAAAGGGCATCACTTTGGAATATTCTTTCATTTTGAAATCTCCCTCCAAAAAGGACTTGTCCTCCAACTTGACATTTATAACTCTTACATGTCCTTTTTCTTGAGCCAAGTGGCACTAACTCATCTTTCATCTCTTTCTCCACAAGCCATCTTTCAAATTTAAAATTCCACCTAATTGCATTTATCATTATCAATGATCAAAATGTGCTCCACCTCTCTTCAATATCATGTTGACAAGTGGCACATTGTTATTGGTTCATCTTTAATCCCACATCCTTCATGTTTCTCATTCCTCCATCCTTCTTTCCTATAAATGGAGAGCTCTTCTATTGATTTTGGATCCACAACTTTATGCAAGATTACTATCTATAGATTTGGAGCAAGGTCATCCACCATTTTCATAGTTTTTCATCCATCTTAGCTAGGTTATGGTCAAATTTCATCAAGGAGCACACAAGATCATCAAATTTTTACAAGGAATTGAGAAAGGGCTACTTTCCACACCAAAGTAGCACCAATTCCCCCATGGGATGCTTGTTTGAATGCTTAGAATGAGTTTTATTAGCTTTCCTTTGATTAATTTCACTTTGTTTCTTGTTCTTGGAATTTGAGTGAATTGCATGGGGAATGATTGTTTTAGATGTGTTTAATGACTAACATTCGATTGTTTGATCATGTTTGAGTAGGTCTAGACCAACCATTCACATAATTTTTTAAATTTTGGGTAATTTTTACCCTTTATTTAACCTCCTTTTAATTCATTTAATCCCTTTTCTTTTGCAGGTCGTCATTTGCACCCTTTTTATCTATTTTCCTCCATTCAAAAGTCATCTTTCATGGTTTTTCATGCTCTATTGCATGGTACCCTCCATTTTTCCATATCAAGAAGTCACCTAAGGCCCCTTTTTCTTCCCCATCTACCCTCTTGAGGGGGAATACCTTGTCATTTTCCTCCATTCCTCCATCATGTCCACTCCCTTGCGAAACTGAGGCACCTCCCTTTTTTTTCCACGGTTAGGAACCTTGCGAAACTTCTCCCACACTGGGGCATCGTTTGATAGTCCTTTTTTTCTATCGGGTCATCTGCATTTTATTTTTCTTCAAATCACTGTTATTCTAATAGTATTTCGAAGAGGGGAAAAATGTAGACATCCGAATTTGACCAACCCCATATGGTCAAATTCATCCCCTTTATTCTTCTATCTCGCATCCCTCATCTGTGTTAATTAAATAATTTATTATTTAATTAATATTCCCCTTTTCTAATGTTCCTAAGGTATTTAATTAAATAATTAAATACTTTATCCTTTGTCCTCTCTCTTCCCTAAATTAAATAAATACTTTAATTTATTTAATTGTCATTTGGCTTTATGAATTTAAATCATTTTTAAAGTCACCTTTTTCTCTCTCCTTGTCTCATCCTCCATAATTCTTTTTAATCTATATTAATTTAATTAATCTATGATTAAGATGTGCACACCCCTAATCAATATTAGTGTCACATCCTCCATAATTATCCACTTTCCCTTAATCCTCCATTAGCCTACTTAATCCCTTGCTTGCACAACCCTAATTACTTGACTAGGTCAACCTAATCCTTATGCCATTTATGGCATACCCCAAGTGAACCTTCATTAATTGCTTTCTCCTTTTGGAGAAGGCAACCCATTCCCCATGTGAATTTAAAATTCACATTTATTCTTACTATGTATTTTTAAGAATTTTTTAATTCCTCTCCTCTTCTCTATGTGGATATTTCAGGAATTTTAAATTCGTCATACATCACATCACCCACATGGGGATAAGGACCTCCTTTATGAGGATATCTTGTCCCAATCCCTAGGTACCATAAGGTACCTCTACCTCACCTCCCTTTTGACACCTCACCAAACACATGGCAAGATGCGATGGCTTGTGAGTCCTCAACTCACCCTATCCCTTGATCTTGTCCATGGTGGCATCATCCTAGCCCTTCATTTCTTAGAGGTATTTCCCCTAAAATTAGAGTATTTTCCCCTCATTTGGAACATTCAACATTCAACATCAACTCACATTTTCACTCTAACTCTCAAGCACTCAAGCCAAGCCATAACCTCCATTGTTGCAACTTCATTTACATCCATATTGTGCATCTATCAAAATACCCACTTGTATCATTGCATTCCCCATCTCATACTCATTTTTTTACACTAGGTGTTATGCTAGTTTCCATCTAAAGGAGCACACAATCAAAAGAATCAATAGGGCCAACTAACTCATCAACTTGGACAAGGTAACACACTCTCTTTATCTTTTATTTTTTTCAAGTTCAACTAGGCTAATCGTTGAGGTGTTTTTTGTGTTTTCCTTGTTTGCATTCTGATTGTTTTTGCATTTTAGACTAGGAATTCACCTGCACACACCTAATATTCAATTTGAACCAACTTTGACAAAGCTTGTGTTATTTGTTAATTTTAAGCCCAAAAGATGAAGTGAGTTGTCCTAAAACAGAAAATGAAAGAGGGAAATGGATGCTTCAAGCTATTACAATAAACATTTAAAAATAATTTTCAAGTTCAATTGCCACTTCAAACTCAAAAATTATTCAAAGATTATTTTTTATGCTTCAATGTTGCAAGTTCCTTGTGCAAGAAAAATTTCCCTTGTATTCCTTCTAAGATTGGAAAGGCTTTAGCTAAGACCACAAGAAACATCTGAAAGCTTACCAGAAAAGAAAGAAGACCACCATTATTCTTCCATCACTGACCTCTTTTGTCTTTTGCAAGAATAGGGGTTGAGAAAAGAGGTGAGCATGCAAATTAGGGCAGGCTTAATGTATTTTAATGATATAACATTAACCAAACACTAAACGTAGCATGAGATGGATGGCACCACATTGAGTTTTAAATTGGACATAGATCACTGATACATTGCAGTTAATAAAAATTATGCAAGAGGAGAGAACACTAATTGGGAGGTCTTAGATGCTCCATAAGAAACATCAATGCATTTTGCTTCCTCTAGAATGGCCCACAAGGAACATTTGAATTCTTTGAATTGAGTGAAAGGAATGTCTTTACTGCCTCTAACTTGCCAATGCATCAATAGTCCATAAGCAAGGATACAAGGATTAATAGGGATACCAAGATCCTTCCCACTCACCACTGTGGCCCATCATATTACCATGCATCCTAAGCTACTAAATTCCAAATGTATTTCCTTGATATTTAAGGATGCGCCCAAGTGGATAAAAATATCTAAGACGCCCCTAGAAGAGAAGTGGTTCAAAAGATTTCTACAAAGGACTTCGATCCACATACCAATTCATCATATTCTAGAAGTTAGTAATACTTTACATCCCTTCATTATATTAGTCTAGCAATCTACTTTAAGCAACAATATTAATCCAAGACTTATAGAAAAAAATTAGGTGATTCTGTGTTGACAAGTGAAATACGAGGCTTGAAGAAGTGTACCAGTGAATGGCTTTATAAACTTTCAAGCTAATGTAAGTGGCAGGTGTAAACAGTGAATGGCTTTTATAAAATTTCAAGCTAATGCAATTGGCAAGTGTAAAACTGAATTCCACAACCTTTAAAAGGAAAAAATCAACCAATCATGATAACTACTAATCACAAAAGAAAATCCAAAAAGCACTAAATCTGCACTTGTTAATCTTTGACAAACATTATCATATAAGTAAAATTGAACAAACCAAATATTCCATCCTCCTAACGCCATTATGTAGATGTTGAATCTGTAAATGCTTAAAATTTGACATATATTAGCATGGTTAGTCAATTTAAACAAAGCAAATCAAACATCCCTATGAAATACTTGACCATGTTAGATATGCAAACAAGATAGAAAGAAAACAAGGAAGCTAAATGAAAGCATATGAAAACATGAATCAAACTCTATCCCATAGTGGGAGTGGTGCTCCTTTGATGTGAAAAGGATGTCCTTTCCCACCCCCTTGATAAGCTTCCAATGGACCAAATGTGATATAATGCAAAGATGAGTGATCAAGTGTAAGATGAAATGTGCCTATAGTGTAAATGCATAAGATTGTGGATGGATTTCAAATAAAAGTGGCTTTTATTTATAGGTTCAAGGATTGAAGAATGGAGAGATGGGAGTGATGTGGGACTAAAAGAGAGCCAATGAGATTGGTACATTTGTCTCAATGCTAATGGGTGAGTATTGATCACACTTTGCATGTGTTTGAGATGTAAGAGGCATTAAATGCATGTTTGAGAGGCATGAAATGCATGTGGTTGAATTTTTTGGAGGGAAATTGTTTGAGGTTAGAAAGTCAAATAAAGGGAGTCAATGAAGGAATATTCCCTAGAATATGCTTTTGAGAGGGAAAATGAGATAATTAGTTAATTAAAAGAATTGATTTTCATGTTCAAGTGGGTTAGTTAATCAGGGGTTGTTTTAAATCTTGGGGAGTTAAAAGCAAGAGAATTTATTAATGATGATTAGAAGGTGATTAAGGTTAACTAATTTAGAATTTAATTAACTTTGAGTGGGTTAGTGAATTTGACTTAAATCATTTGATTTATTTAATCAAATAAGATGACTTTGGGGATTTAATTAAGCAATTTGATTTATTTAATTAAATAAGAGGACTTTGGGGATTTAATTAAACAAATTGATTTAATTAATTAAACAAGAGGACTTTGGGGATTTAATTAAACAACTTGATTTATTTAATTAAACAAGAGAACTTTTGGGATTTAATTAAATAAAAGGACTTTAGTAAATTAATCTAATAAATTACTTTATTTGATTAATAGAGGAAATGAAGTTAATTGATAGAAATTAGATGCATGATGTCAATTAAGATTATTTGCATGTGGAATTAAGCACCTTTGAAAGTAGTCTTTGGATCCAACCATTATGAGGGACATGAGATGAATTTTATTGGTAATATTGGGGTGATGTGGATTGTAGGGATGTGGGAGATGAACAAGTGGAATAAGAGGTGGGAGATTTCATGGATTGGTAAATTGGGGATGAAGATGAGGAGCTTGAAAAGGATTGGGAGATGGGGATTTTGGATTTGGATGGAGTTCGAGGGATATTTTGGCTAAAGGCTTGGTCTCCCTTGTCAAAGGAAGGGGAATGGTAAGCAAGAGGGGATGGGGATTGGATAAAGGTGGGGAGGGTGGAAGTTTAGCACCAATTCCAAGCAGATAGCTAAGCATGGCATCCTTATCATTATTAAGGTAGTGGATGAGGAGATGATTGGTGATATGATCCCATGAGGATGATATAGGTAATGATGGTGTGGGTGGGGTTTGAGGGGGACATTAGATGGGTGATTGGTGAAGATTTAGATAATTTTGTCTAATGGATTCAAGGTGATCCAAAATATTCTCACTATCATCATACGGATCATATTCGGGTTGGTCAACAAGGCTATCCTCAACATCATCAATATGATTGGGGTTGGATTTGATTATTATTTTTGGGATTTTTGTGTTAGGCTATGGGTTCATGATATTAGATTGGGTTAGAATGGATGAAGGTGGATTAGAATAGATTAGGTTGGATGGAGGGTAGGTTAGATGGTCAGACATGGTTGGCTACTGATTGGAAGAGGAAATTTTAGGATTAGTTTTGGATGAGGATGGATTAGGGATAGATTAGGAATGGATTGGATATATGTTAGGGGATGATTAGGAAAAGATGGGTGATTAGAATAATAAGGTACGAGGATGAATATGGAGGATGGGATTAGGCTTGGGATCAAATTTTAGGACCTTAAAATGATTTGATTTGATTAAAGATGATTCTCTATACTTAAGTTAGGCTAATGTTCTTAAGTAAGTGTTGATTTGATTTCTACTTAAGATAGGAAAATTTTCCAAGTAGGAATTGATTTGATTTGATTTGATAATTATACTTAAGATAGGATAATATTCTTAAGAAAGTTTGGATTAAAGATGAAATCAAATTAAGGTCTTGATTTTTTATTGTGAGATTAGATTTGAAATGGATGATAGTGGATTAAGGATAGGATCCTTAGATGAATGATTTGGATAATGACGAAAGGATATGGGGTATGAAGGAGATTAAGTCCTTAACCAAATTTTGATGTTCAAAGGATGTTTTTTGATTAAGGATGGGATTTGGATGCTTGATTGAGAAGATAAATAAATAATGGTTGATTGAATTTTGATGAGGATAGATGGACTAGATTAGGATTGGTTGGAATGGGATTATGTTGATAATGTGATTAGATTAAGATAATGATGAAGGGTGGGGATTAAGGATTATAATGAAGGATGTGGATTAAGGATGATGATGGCTAATTAAGATGGAATAAATGGGATAAATGGGGGTGATTAGGGGGATAGTTAGGATGATTATGGATAATTAAGAGGGAGTGGTGAGGATGATTATAAGGATTAAGGATGATTAAGGTGATAATGACAATTATTATGGATTAATAAATGATGGGATGACTAGAATGAGATAGGATGATTTAGAGATGATGTGGATTAGATGATTGGGTATGATTGGGATAAGATGGGTGATTAGAAATATTATGGAAGATGATTAGTGTTGATGGTCAAAACAACACAACAACATTAAACAGAATATCTCTATCATGTTTCTCTTGAAAAATAAAGATGACATTAAGTAATCTAACTCCCAAGGTCCTGGTAGTTGGTTCTCAACTGTGTTGATCTTACTCAATGGCCAATGTAACTGTAATATTGAAGGGGAATTTTTTGGTAATAAGTAACAAAAACTGCATCAGATCAATTAACATACATTGGGGGGTGTAAATAAATGAAAAAAAATAGATAAATCAAGGCTTCATAATAGCAGAACATGAATAAAACTTCTTAACATCTAGACATGCACCTTAACAATGAGTGTTTCTTTATCCAACCAAAACCATAACATGTTGTAATTCATAGAATAATCTACACCACTGCATACATTCATAGTGTTAATTCAATAATCACAACCATTCACTAAAACTTCACTTCAAGATTTGAAATAGAACACTCACTCATTGCTAAACCAAATCAAATAGACATAAAATTAATTCCATTCACAAATAATTTAATGAAATAATCTTAAAATCCAGTTTCCCCTATTGATTTGCATCAAATAGAAAACATTTAGGCACAACAACTCAATGTCATACGGATTGATTATGATTCATTAACCTTATCGAAGATATCCAAACTTGACAATAACATGTAAATTGTATAAAACTGTAAAAAGGTATCCAAGTTCAACAGAACTTTCAAAGTATCTTGCTAAAAACTTATGAAATCCTAAGACTATAGTTCCTATCTACTATCATATCATGTGGCTAATCTTTCTTCAATCATCTGACCTTTACAAAATAGAGCACAAAAGTACATATAGACACACCAGGCATAAGTTTCTCTCAATCAGAAACCTAGGTCCACATATCAAGGAATTGGAACTACATGAAGGAACTAGACTGCCTGATCTTCAGTTCAATAATTAATTGCCCTGTTGTCCAAAATCTGACACCCAAGGAAGAAGGTAGAACTAGCGGATGAGAGCTTTTGGTTCAACCTATGTCAAAACCCTACAAAATAGGAGAAGAGATGAAATTGTCTATCAAGAAGAGAATTTTATGTTGCCAGCTCGCTCATGTGTTACTTGGTCAAGGAGATACTCATCATAAATGGATAATACTTGTTGAAGGATGTCCAAATCGGGCCCATCTAACCAATTTTCCTAAAACTTGATTCTCTTCAAATCAACTGAGGCGAATTCTTGCATATCTTTCAATTTCATTAATTCCCTCCTAGCAGCTTTTACTTCTTCTTTGATATCCATAAGCCTATCCAACAACAAGTCTTCTCCATCATCTTCTTTTTGCATCACTTCCTCAAATCTGCTACTCCACTTCTCCTTCAACTTATCTAGAGGAAGACCTTCTTTGATCGGGATGTCCACATTGACTAGAATAGCAACAACTACCTCCAATTCATCAATTTGTTCATTCAAGTCTTTACTAGCCTCTTGAACTTTGTTCTTATGCTCATAGATGAATTTGGATCTGAACCAGATTATGTTCAAGGTCTTCTCAATGAAATCTGCATTACCTTCTCCAAGAATTGACTGCTCCAGGAGAGTTGACTTAGGCACCTTGCTGATGTCCTTTAGTTTCTTGAAATGTTCTCTATATTCTTCATTGTGTTTCTCCAAGACCTCAGCATTTTGATTCATATTCTCTACCAAATCAAGTGCTCCTTCATGAACTTTAAAACTATCAACCAACACTTCATCGACCTCTTGATTGAGTCTATCAATCCAACTATCAAGCATCCCCACCTTACTCCTCATCTACACTAAGTCGTCAGCTTCTTTCTTACTTAGTAAGATTGGGGTTTTTGGAGTAGCATCTTGTTGAGACACCAGAGTGGAGACATCTTTCAGGAATTTATGCAACTAATCCAATTGGGATTTAAGTTCATCCTTCTTCTATTTATCTTTGCTCATTCTAGATTTGGTGGAGGAAGCTACCATATCAATAAGGTTCATTTGTTGATTCCTTGTAGGTCTCCCCAAATTGACAGTGCCCAATTGGTATTCAGTTATTTGCATGTCTTCTTTGTCCTTATCCACCACTGGAATTGCACATTCAACAATAATCTCTCCTGCATCTGTGAGCTTGGTGGAATGAATAAATCTAGCCTTCTTCCTAGGTCTTTCCTTCTCTGTTCCCTTCATCATTTCATCCCAATTGAGAGGTTGAAGTTCAACTATCTGCTCTCTCTCAAGAACAAACTTTAACCATGTTGGAGTAGTAGGTGTAGTGACCACTTGTGTTGAAGAAGAGGCAGTAGTGGCAAAAGATAGAGGTTGCAATATGGTGGTCCTATGTTGAGAATCAACCTCTTGCACATTTTGGTGTTTCCTTTGCATAGCGTCTTGTGCCAACTTTTTAGTTTCTTCTTTATCCTTCTGCTCCTGCAACCTTTTCGCCTCCAGTTCCTTTTTCAAATGCTCTTCTTCCAACCTCCTCTCCTCATACATTTGGTCTCTCTATTTCTCAAGCTCCTTGACCTTGTCCAATGCCTCTTTAGACCTATGTTCATATAGAGCAAGTTCTTCATCCTCTTTTTCTCTTTGTAGGTGTTCTTCATCATCCTTCCTCTTGTGGGCTTCCTCAATGGCCTTGAATTTAGCCTCAAGGGTTTCTCTTTCTCTCCTTTTTCTAGCCTTATCCTCTTCAAGATCATGGAATTTTCTGCAGCATTGCCAATTTATCTCTCTCCTCTTTAGTTTTGAGTTCCTACTCTTTTTGTTTTTGTTGCTTAGCCACTTCATCATCCTTGGCTTTAGCCTCCAATTCTTTTTGTTTGACCAATGCATCAACTTGTGCCTTAGAATCAATCTCCTTATATTTAGCTAGTGCCTCATCTTGTGCCTTGGCATCTACTTCTCTCTTAGCATCCTCAAATAACTTCCATTGATCCTCTTCTATCAAAACATAATCAATTCCTACATCCTCAATTTCCTCATGAGAGGCTACCACATTAGTCTCCTTATCTGATTGAGTATTCTTAGAATATGTATCTATGTCATGAATTTCAATCTCAGGTTCCTTCTCTTTCAAGATCTCATCTTTCTTGTGGAGGGTTCCCATAGGCATCTCTCCACTTGGTTGCTTTGTGATAAGATGTTGAGTTGATGTTTCTCCTTCAATAGTTGTTGAGGCACTAGGTTCTGTTATGGCCTCTTCTCCATGTGCTTCAGGAAGATCCTGAGCAGGAATCATAGGTTCAATCTCCTCTCTAGAATTGGGAGGGAAAAACTCTAAGGGCTCCTTAGGAGCCATTCTTATTTTTTTTCTCTTATACCCTTGAGTGGTGCCTATATCCTTTCTCTTTTTAGAGTTCTAAGCTTTTGGCTCCTTGATTCTCATAACCACCCATTGGATGCTCCTATCCAAGACTGGCCTTGCAATTTCCTTGATATCAATGGACTCCTCTGCACTCCAATCTACTGGATCTAAGTCCTTGGTGCCTATATTTTCAACATCATATTGGGGATCCAAAGTTACCCCATCATCTAACAATGTATCAAGAATGTCCTTCTTTACCCCATACTCAATTTCATGAGTGGGATGGGCAATCTTTCATAATTTATTCTTCTAAAATCATACTCATCCTACAAATCTATCCAAAAAAATTCTAGTAGATTGAAGTTTTTATTAAAAACAGCAAGAAGCAAACCCTGCATCTTGTGCTTATGATCAAAATGCTTCATAGAGGTGTACAAGGCTAACCTCAAGTGGATCAATTCATCGCAAATCACCTTAGCTACTACAATGTGTGCATAGCTATACTCACCCAACTTCATGGTGAATTTGTGGCAACCAGTCTTGTGTTTAGTGGAAAGCTTAGTGTTAACCCCCATGGCTTGGTAAATGAACTCCATTAAGACAATCCTATTGTTGCAGCACCTGGGTAGTAGATGAGGGTGGCCATCAAAACCAACCATCCTAAAATAAGTGAACTTGGGGTACTGGATATACCAATATTCCCACTACAATAAAGGCCATTGCATCCCTGCTTAATCTGTAACCTGCATCTCCTGTTAGCTTGTTAATGATAACATACAGAAATGAATCATTAACTCTTCTAAAGTGTGACTCAACAGTCTGCAAGGTGAGTTGATCATAATGATCCCACACCTTTTTTTGTCCTTTGGCTTCTCCCAATATGCCCACTACATTCAATCTAGGAAAGATCCCCCTTCTAGCAGCTGCATAAATCACATAAGTGGTCATAAAGAAATTATTGGTTTCTCTCACTCTAAGCATCTAGTTGTGTATGCATTCTGATACAATCATAGGCTAGTCAAATTGTTGCCTACCATCTAGGACAGTCTAAATGAAAGGAAACATCCACTCTTTAAACTGGGAGGCATCTCTTTTCCCAAACACCCTAGAGAGCATCATTATTATATCTCCAATCTCCTTGAATAAGTCTACACTTTTAGACTGATCAGTCAGCTTAGCTAGGGACTTTTTCTCAAATCTCATCTAGTTCTTGTTCATATGAGTTTTTTTGGTTTCCTTCTTGTTACTATAAAGTTGCAGTGCCTCTGCCTCATTGAGTTTCCTAGGATTTTTTGGAGTAGGTGCATTGAACATAAATCTTATCATTTGTGGGGTTAGCTCAATGATAATGTTCCCCTGCAAGTCCACACATTATCTGGTAGCAAGATTATAAGCTCCACCTGGTGCAAGTATCAACTTTGTACATTAGAAAGATAAAGGGAAGAGGGAAACATGTGCCAAACCCGATTGAATAATCCTCACTATTCTTCCTATGACATCTTCACTGAAACTTTCTTCATACAACTCTTCATAGTTGAATGGGCCCAAATTTGTATATGTAATATCTACCTAATCTAATTCCACCTTGCTAGCTGTGATGGTAGGACTTTTATGTTTATACCTCAAAGTATATGGGATATGTTCCACCTTGATCTTCTTCATGTTAGCTCCTTGCCTTGAACTTTCTACAGGTTGGCTTCTTTGAGAAGCCTCTTCTAATGCTCCTGATATCTCTTATTTCCATAATAAAACCCTATATTAGATGAACAAAAGCATAAAAATATATACATCATCTAATACCAATCTTTACTTCCTCAGGACCAATTTCATACTTAGTCAAATTTCATATTCATCAAAAGCAGAGCCACAGAAGAATAAGGAACAGGAAACCATTTTAACACAAAGCGGGATCGGAACCAGAACTAGGATGAGACTAGAACTAGGATCGTAACATAAACCGAACCTGAAACCAATCAATAGTTCCAAGTTCGACCTCCACTCCAGTTCCACTTCCACTAAAGGGAAAGTGTGAAGACCAAAATCAATAGTAATCAGAAGCGGGATCATTTTGGGAATAAACCCCAATGCAAACACTTACGAGACGAGTTTATTCCCAAGTCCACTTCTGCCAGTTTACTACTTAAAATGAAGCAATTTCTTGAAGAGGTGGTCACATGAGCTTAAGGACCTGAGTCACATGGGATAAAATGGGAATCTCAAATAAAGGGGCTTAACCTCACCCTTTAACCAAATAAAGACCAAATTTAACTCTAGGGCTGGATATTTGTAAAGGTCATCAAACAAACCCTAGTTTGCACAATGTGTCAACTCGGATAATTAAGGCATCAAAAAAATGACATGAAAATAATTGAACCAACATGGAAATAAGATCAGAGGAGTCCCTAAACATATTTTAAAGCACTTAAAGCACATAGGACCCCATCAAACAGAACCCTAGTTAGAAACTAGGGCATGACAAAATGGACATGCCAAGAAAATGATAGCAGAACATAAAAGAAACAAACAGAAAGGTAGAACAAACAAAACAAAAAATAGAAAAGGAAAAAAACAAGACTAGAAAAACACCAAGGAATGAGCAAAGATTCATAGGAAAAGGTCTCGTGAATGCACAAGAACACCACAAAGATGAACACGACAGCAGAATTACAAACACAAATGGGAAAAGAGAGGGAAAAGAGTGTAACTTAAAATGCAAACAAGAAAGGATGAGACTTGATAAGAATTCACTCACCACATGCCTCTACAATCAAATTGTGCTCCTCTCAAAGTTATCTTGGCTCTAGTTAGCTAAAACAACTTAGATAACAAAGATAATGAGCCAGTTAACCTCAATTAAGGTTTTAAAATCATTCCGCGCGTGTGAGAAGGCTGTAATTAATGCAATAAATGTGGTCAGTCGAGGGTGGAGAAAACAACGTAAAAAGAGTAATCAACCAATGTGGAAAATAAAGGCAAGGCGGACGCGAACCCAGATCCGGAACAAGACAAGAAACCTTTAACAAGTCTCTTACCCAACTTCAAACCCAGTTTCGGTCCCACGGAAAGGACAAACAACAAAGGGAGATGGGGGTGGAATGGGAGCCAAAACAAGAACTGGAACTTTTACAAAGTTCCAAGTTCAGGTAAGATTCTGATTCCACTCCCGACAAAGGAACAAAACCAATACAAGGACAACAGAAATGACGGGAAGCAGGACCGAAACTAAAACAAGACCCGGCCCAACACCAATGAAAAAAACAACACAAAGCAAGTGAACGGGAGCGGGATCAGAATGGGAACAGAATCTGGAAATTTTACAAAGTTCCAAGTTCACTTCCAATTCCCGTTCTACTTCCACCAAAGAAAAAACAAAACACAAGGAAACAAAAAAATGACTCAAGGGAGAAACAAACCCAAGAGTGCAAGAAAAACCAAAAGATAGTGAAAAGAACAAGGAAGAAGGGCAGGACCAGAACTAGGACTGAATCCAGAATTGGAACTTTGTAAAAGTTCTAAGTCCAATTTCCATTCTGACTCCGCTTCCGCCAGACCAAAAGAAACAAGGACTTGGAGAAAAATGAACAACTCCTAACACCTAAACAAAAAACCAAGGACAAAACAAAAACAAGGGGGACCCATTTTGATCCAAAACAAAAGGGGGTGGTTATGCAAGGCTTAACGAATGGCGACTCGACTAGGAAAATGGTTTACCCATTTTCAAGATACTGAAGAATTGAGTCACCCAAAACCTCTAGTTTATGAATCATGATAACTTAAGTAGGATCAAATATATTAAGTAAGGTTGAGCTAGAATCTCAGATGAATATCAACATGAACTACTTTGAATCTGAATGTGTGCATATATGGTGCATCTTTCTTCATAAAAAAAAAACTTTCTCCACCCCTAAACAACTACACCTAAGATCTAAGCTACATAGGTTGATTCCTTTAACTGTCATGCAATGAAATCCTAGGCATTGCTCCGCTACCACTCAGGTGTTAATATCCCTAACGAAGATACCTCTAGTTCTCTCCAAGCATTGCTCTACTACCAGATAGGCATCCATAGCCCCAATAGAGATAATTGAATCACCCATTTGATATTGATCTTGCCTTCTTTCAATGGTTCTCTTTTCTCTTTTTTTTTTAGGCTTTACTTGTGGGAATTCTTTATTAACCTTTATCAATACTCATATACAATTGATCTAAAATGTGGGTTGAGAACTATAGTGGACCTTATGACAGTTTTGGGAATTGGATTTTTCACTTGAATTAGAGATACAATCACCTAGAGATAACTAGGCACTTTACATAGGCAGATGTTTTATCTATTTTGTGACAAACTTCAATCATAGTTCATGAGATATTTACAATATACCTTATTCTTAATAAATTTTCAAACTAGTGTTAAAATGATCATAAGACATAGGTTTAGAATGAAATCTTTCAATAGATATTGAAAATACCTAAATAAATTTATCTTCCTAGTTCCTACAGCTTTACTTTGAATAACAACCCCTTCATTTAAAAATGGATAGAAATGAAGGTCCCCAAAGACCAAGACAAAAATAGAAACAATAGAAAGAAACAAAAGAAAAAACAAACAAACAAACAAACAAAACACCCAAAATAAAATAACAACTAATTACATATATTACAACCAATCAGAAAATCAGACCCTCATGGGCCAAAGTAGTGCTTGAGAAACTATCCATTGACAGGAAATGGAACAAATTCTCCTATTAGGGTGCTCAAGCAAAAAGCATTCTCACCCAGGATCTCAACTATCTAATATGGACCCAACCAAAGTATGTCAAACTTCTGGTGGTCCCCTTTCTTCTCTTTAGCTTTATCCCATAGCAACACAAGATCTGATATCCTAAAGGCCTTCATTTGCCCCTCTTTTCAAACCAACATTTGATGATAGCTTGATGTTTAGAGAACTAATGTAAAGTAGCCTCTCTCTATTCTTCTATGTTTAGTAGACTAGTTAGTCTAACCTCTATCTGATCATCATTTGAATAAAATTCCTGCATAAACCTGAGGACGGGTATCTACAAATTGGCCATAGACTAACTTAAATGGTGAATTTCTAAGGGAGGCTTTAATACAAGTTTGATATGCCCATAAGGAAAATCTTAGCTAGGTATGCTGGTCCCTAGGGTTGTTTTCTAGCATTTTTTTAATCACTTCCAATAGGTTCTTGTTGGTAGACTCAGCTACTCCATTTCCCTGAGGGTAGTAATAAGACGAATTCTTCAAAATATGTTTGTGTTCATAGGCCCATTGAATGAACTCCATAGAAGAGAAATCAAGGCCATTGTCACATACCAAGGCGAATGGTACTCCAAACCTAGTTATGATGCTTTCATTAAGAAATATGATGACCAAATCTGTGGTATTTTTTTTACAAGGTTGAGCCTCAGTCCAGTGCGTGCAGTAGTTAGTTGTTGTCAAGATGGATTTATGACCTGTAGAAGAGTTTAGATTAATAACCCCTACAAAATCTAGTGCCCATTAAGTGAATGGTCTTACCTTGTACAACGGTTGTAAAGGCATTGATGGATTACATTCCCTAGATGCAGAGGTCTGGCATGTGTGACATGTCCTAACATGTTGGTGTGCATATTGAAATACGTGGGGCCAATAGTATCCTAATTTGAGAATTTGATGGACCAAGGAATCAGTAGATCCATGTCATGTGCCATGTCTACCATGAAATTCAGTAATAGCATGTTTGGCCTCTTGCTGATCCAAACAGTGCCGGTAAACTCCTTCAAAATTTCTTCTGTATAAGGATCCTCCTTTAAGCATATAATGAGCACTCTTCATCCTTAATTCTCTCCTTTGAGTAGCATTCATCCCCTCTTGGCATCTATTATTAAAGAGGAAGAAGATCAGATCTGTGTACCAAGGATCCTTTGTGAATATCCACACTATGTACTGTTGGCAAGTGATACTCTTGTCAACATTTTCCATAGCCTTAGATAAGCCCTATCCTCGAATGAGCTTCATTGGATGCATTTATAAATAAAATTCCTATACAATGGTCATCCATTTTCCTCTTCTCTCCCCTAATTCACTCTAGATAAGGAGAGACTTCACAATTGGATCAGGAACTATGGCAATGACCTAACTCTGAAGTATGTAGTGCCTGAACTTTTTTACTACTCGCACCAGTGTGAAGGCCTGCTTTTCAAGGGGCAGATACCTAACTTCTACATTTTTGAATGGGGAGCTCATGAAAGCAATAGGCCTTTCATCTCCCTTGCCTCTATGTTGTGTTAAAACAATCACACATGAATGATCAAATGCAAAAGAATAGATATAGAAGGGCTTTAGATAATCTGGGCTAGTCAAAATTGGTGCCTCGAATATTGACTATTTAATCTACAAGAAAATAGATTTAGCCTCATTACTCCATTCTATTTTTGCATCTTTTCTCATCATTTTGTTAAGAGGTTTGACAATTTATGTAAACCCCGTTATATATTTTCTCACAAAATTGATCCTTTCAAAGAAGGATCTCATTTCCTTTTTGCTTCCTGGCATTATCAATTTTAAGATGGCTTCAACTCTATCAGGGTCTATGGATATCCCCTTTTATGATATTACATGGCCTAATATTTTCCCTTCAGAAACTCCAAACACACATTTTTTTGGATTCAGATACACACCATAGCTTATACATCTTTTAAGGACTTTTGCTAAATCAGCAACATGGTGCTTTCTATTCTTAGAGAAGATAGTTAAGTCATCCACATAAATAATGATACACTTACCTATTAAATATTTGAATGCCATGTCCATTTCACACTGAAAGGTAGCTCCAGTATTGATAAGGCCAAATGGAATCCTCTGATAGGAAAATGTCCCCCACTTGGTAGTGAAGGAAGTTTTCATTCTACCCTCATGACTGACAAGCACTTGATTATAGCTAGAATAGCCATCCAAGAATGACATCATCTGGGATCCATTAATAGTTTTTAATACCTCATCAAGAGAAGGAAGTGGATAATTATCCTTCTTTGAGGCTTTATTTAGGTTCTTGAAATCAACACACAATCTGATCTCACCATTTTTCTTGCAAAATGGAACCAAGTTTGCAACCCAGGTGGAATGTCATACTAGGAAGATTATTCTTGCAAAATGCAGCTTTTGCACTTCCTTCTGAATTAATGGCTCGATCAAAGCATTCACTGGGCATTGCTTTTGATGAAAGGGCTTTACTTATGGCTTCAGAGGTATGGTATGCATGATCACCGAAGTTTCAAAGGTATTTAAATCTTCATAACCCCAAGCAATTGCTACAATGTCTTCTTTCAACACCTTAAATATTTTACCTCTAATTTCCTCAGGGTAGGTTTTTCCTATATAGACATTCCTTTCGGGATCTGAATCAGCTAGATTAATAGATTCGTACTTCCCTCCATCACTTTCTGTTGGCACCCTTTCACAAGCTTGAGGGTCAGATTCAAATATTCTTTCCAAAGCTACCATCCCCTTGGGAATGTTGTTTCTTTTCAAATTCAGTATCCCTTCTATGTCACAACTCTCAGGGTCCCAATCTCTATGGTCTCTTTCTAATTCATCAATTATTTTTCCTTCGAAGACATATGAACTTTCCAAGAAGGAAAGTATATGTTGGTCATCATCGAAGACCTAAAAATTTTGGACATTATCTGGGATGACTGGGATCGAAACTAGTTCAACTGAAAATCATTTCAACTTGGAGTCCTGCATAGGCTCCAAAGTGCTAGTAGTAACATCAAGGGAATCAGCAATCTGATTGTCTTCTCTAGGAATCAAATTGATTCCAAAAGCATCAAAATCCTCAATCAAATTCCAAACTCTATTCCTGTATGCAACCAATCTTTTGTTGTGATAGGTGTATTGACTACGGACTTGCTTAACAATAACTTTAGAATCTCTCATAACCATGAGAGATGTGACTTTCTTCTAATGAGAAAACATAAGTCCTCGAGAAAGTGCTTCATATTATGCCATGTTGTTTGTGCAGCCAAATTGCAACCTATAAGATGCAAAGTACATCTTCCCTTTTAGGTTGGTTAATTCAATTCCTACTCCACTTCCTAATTTGAACTTAGAGCCATCAAATTTAAGACTCCATAGTTGGTCTAGAGCTGGGACTTCTTTCTTCTTTGGGATTACAGGTAATGGCTTGCTTGAAGTGTGTAGCGGCTCAGACTGGTGTTGGCCATCAAGATTTAAAGGTAGCTATGGACAAGGTTTGTTAGAAGATTCTCCTATATTCAAAACCTATTTAGGAACTACATCTTGAACCTTTTCTTGGATCAGATCACAATTTAGTACAATTTTCATCAATGCCTTAGGCATTGTGAGGGTATCTGGGGTAGGTGTTGTTGGAGTATGGACAGACACTAAGAGGGGGGTGAATCAGTGTCTGATAGACAGATCAAAAATTTCAACCTTTTAAACTTTGACAAAGACTTTTAGTTTAGATAACCTTTCGATTGATAACAGATTAGAGAAATAACTTTGAGATCATTCATGAAAAGGAGTGAATAAAGATATAACATTAACTTAGTCCAAAAGACAACTTATGCCAATATGATTTGTGTGAGATATCTTGCACTTGCAAAAATGATGACAAAATAGATGCAACTCATAAGACTGTGTAAATGAAGACCAAAATCATTGAATCACTTTATGACCATTAGATTTCAATGCAGCTTTATGAGATACTACAACAACTGTGCAACTGAATGACACATGATAAGTATTGCGACAAAAAAATGCTTTAGTACATTATGATAGATTGAAACATAACAATCTTGAACTATGAATTCATGAATGAACATGTGATGTGATAGACTAAATCCTTTTCATCACAGCATGCAAAACATGTTTGGTTAAACATAACTTTTAAACCTGTTTGCAACATACAATTGTGAAAGTACTTATAACATTGTAACAATAGATCACATTAACGTTGCAGAAATAAGAACTGATGATAGACATTAATGCATTTGATAACTAATGAAAATTAGATAGACATGAAAAACAATCACACCAAGACTCAACACATAACACATTATATCTCCTGAGTGGAAAACCCTCTTGGGGAATAAAAACCACTTGAAAAATCTCTCTTTATTCACTTAGAGCACCAACTCTACAAAAGTTCAAGAGCACCAACTCCACACAAATTAGAAGCACCAACTTCCAAAGTTACAAGAGGATCAACTCCTTCACATTTCAGGAGCACTAACTCCTTCACATTTTAGGAGCACCAACTCCATAAAATACAGGAGCACCAACTCCATAAGTATAGAATATAATCAACTGATAAAACCCTAGAAGTGTAGTAATTGCAGTCCTAGAATCTCAACATAGGATTATTATGATTTTCAATAAGCACACTGAAGAAGAATGGTGTATATGATTGACAACATCTTCTTTTATACAAATATTTGAGATTCAAAAGGATTTTCAATGTAAAACAATTTCTTGTCACTATAAGAATAAAGCCTGATGTCTCACAACATTTCTCTTCACCATCAATCTGAGAAATACCAAAAACCCTTCTTAAATAGAAGCAAGATAATCTATGTTTATAGTTTTGTAACTGTAAAGGCAACTCGAGTTAGGGTTTCAAAGCAAAAACCCTAACATAATCTCTTTTAAACATACCTTTCAAAAAATAAACATTTATGTTACATCCCGGTAATCTCTTTTTTGTTTTTAAAACAAAACATTTAACAAAATGAACAAACTATTTCAATTATAGCCCAAGCACTAAATCATTTGCTTCAAACCAATTTTTGAAAAGCAACAGATTTATTACTTGATTAAGGTGTAAAGAAATCAAACATATACTAGAGAGAATCATTGAAGACACCCATAACTTCTCGGATGAAGAAAAATTGAAACTTCCTTAACCACTGTCAAGCTTGCATTGGCTCACAGTCAACCATGTTGTAGATCCAACCATCCTCACTAACTTCACTTCCCTTTTTACCTTAGAAAAAACTCTTTTGCATGTCGGCTAACTGGAAAAAATAGGTCTATAAGAATACCAATGGTGGCTAGGGTTCCAAACCCTATGACAAGTTTTACTAAACAATCTTCTAACTTGTTCGAAGTAGTTCCAAAATACAATAGTCACTTGGAATCCAAAAACCTAATCAATCAAAAACATTAACCTTTGAAATCCAAAATATCTATCGGTGAAATAGAATGATAGTCTCTTCCAAAGATGCCGACAAAATGGTGGCTTATTAAATAAAGACCAATTGATATTACATCCATGTGAATTGTCAAAGTCAACTTCCAATTTAGTGCAATGTGACCAACACAAATACCATGTGCTCGATGAAACCTGATAGGGTTTGATGTATATGCCATACAAAATGAAACCTGATACCATATATTATTGGTCACTGCCATGTGACTTTAACAAAGATAACTCCAATGTGAAATGAAATAAGCACCTGATATGCCAAGGTAAACAACAATACAATCTATCAAAAGAAACCAATTAAGGTTTATATTATATTCCACATTAAATAATCAATCAAGATGCTTATGAACACTTCAATGTTGATTATCATAGCAAGGCCCATATAGAGAATTCTTCTTATAATGCCCATGTAGAGAAATCAAAGAACCATTGACACAATGATATTGTCAAGTCAAAATTCCATGAGATATGCAATAGAAATGTGCATAATTAAACACATTAAAATGTAACAAGAAAGACCAAATGACCTTAGTCACCTGAGAAATTATTGTTTTGTCAAACTGAACCTACAAATGATCAATCAGAATATGATCAAATAACTTGTGGCATGCAACCTCAAACTGAACCTGCAAATGATCAATCAGAATATGATCAAATAACCTATGACATGCAACCTCAAATGGAGCCTTCAAATGATCCTAAAAATGATCCTAAAAATGATCAACCTGAATAACCTTTACAATTCCTTATCAACACTGTCAATCCAACATAATCATAAACACTAAAAGAATATCATGTAGAGTATATCCAAAACTGAACATCATGTTGCTCATCAAATATCCTCAATTTTGACATCAAGGAAAAATCAAAGACAATTGGAAGCCAATGGGTGTAACAGACAAAGACCGAGATTGCTCAGTCTCTCTTTGGAATTCAGATCATAAAACCTAAGTCTACTCAAGTTGGGAAGGATCTTCCTCTCAAGTGAGACTGGTTCTCGTAAGGATGGTAGCATCCTTAGCTTCAAATGAAAATTATTGGTGAGTTCTTGGGGTTGGAATTCACAAGTTTGCTTAGCCTGGCAAAGATGGTTTAAGATATCTACACAAGGTTGACATGCCAACTCGAAATGATTTTGATAATGAATCCTACACTAATTGAGAAGCAACAAACTCCAAAAATCAGCCTCTTCTCCCAATACCAACCTATCTTGTTGCAACTTTTTTATTAGAACTTGTTGGTTGACCGTGGTCATTGGGTCACTCTATTCTAGAGGCAATGTATCATTAGGATTGAGGATTGAGAAGGTCATGATCTCCTCCCTCTTGTAAACTCCTAACTCAGTTTTGAAGTAAGCTACTTCATTGGGAGAATCATATTTAGTAATCATATGTTTGAGCCTAGGCTCACTCTCAATTCTGATTTGGGTTGCTATCCCTTTCTAGGGCAGCCACATGTGTGAGAGGTCCAAGGAAAAATATCCCCCATTGCTTTTCATTAGGTCTTAGCTTAGGAGCATACCATATGTTTCTAGGATATCAGCCACTTGGATATCCATGTAAATTTTGATTTTTTGGGTTAGATCCAACATGTGCATGAATATCTTTTAGTTCTCCTAAAACATTTACTTTAGTTTTATCCAGCTAAATCACCTTTTTGTTCATCTGAAGTAGACTTAAACCTAACTTTCTACAAATTGAGAATGGCATGACGTTTCCTAATACTCCAGAATCTAGTAGATAGTTGTGCAGATTCTTTCCAAAAATCCTTAAACTTAAAAGGAAAGGTGGGGTGCCCGTCTTACCTTTGTAAAGGGTTGCATTCATCTCATTTGTTGGAGTCACCTTACCCTTTCCTTTTGACCGATATGCTTCCTCCAAGGCTCTTAACACAATTTCTTGTTGGGCAGGGCACCACTTCATAATGTCAAAGAATGACAATGAAGTCTTTTTCTTTTGCATCTCTGCAATGAAATCAAACTCTGAATCATTCTTTACCTAATACTTAGGAAAAGAAGGTGGGTTACCTTTATTCTGAGATTCAGATGGCCCCTTTAGTGGTGGAAAGTTGTTATCCACATTTTGATTAGGCAAGACCATGTTGTTAGGAGGGGAAGATGTGGTAAATGGCCCTTTATTCTAATTTTTGAGGAAATGGCCTCCCTTGGATTGGAAGGCCTAGGCATCGTATACATCTTCTACTGGTTCGTTCTCTTCTTGGTTGGGGAATGGAAGTTCTTCATCAAAGATGTCACAAGCCATGGAAGTATATGTGGATCTGCCAGACTTGTTAGGAGCACCTTTTAATGGAGCATCATCTTGTGCTATTTTAACCATCTTCTCCATTTCTGGGCAGTTCACCTCAGAATGAGCTGCAGTGTCATGCAGCCTACACCAATTCATCATAAAATTAAGATTTTCCACATTTGTAGTGTGTGGCTTTTCATCTCCCGCCTGATAATTATGGGAAACTCCCCCATTATTTGGTCTAGTATTCCATTTTCTATTGTTGTTAGACCTTTGGTTATATCCCCTATTCTGATTTTGGTAATTTTGGTTAGGGGAATTTTGGCTTTGGAAGTTCCTCTGATTGTGATTGGTGTTTTGATTTTGATTGAAATTTTGGTTAGAGTAATCACCCTGATTAGAATACCCTCCCTTATTTTGGTAACTTTGGTTTTGGTTCTGAGGGGGGTTTTGTCTAAGTTGGGCCATATCATTCGACATCTAAGATAGAGTCTTCTTTAGAGTTTCCATTTCATTAGTCAATTGAACAGTTCGTTCACTTTCTGCAATCTTCACAACAGATGGCCAACTAACAGGATTTGACCCTCCAAATTGATTATGGTAGTTTTGTGATTGTTGAGAGGAGTCCTAAGCACCATTAGTGAAGAATGGTAGGGGAGGTGAGGTTTGTAACTCAAACATGGGTATGTATTGGTAATAAGACATTCTTGGGACCATATTGAATAGAGGATTTGGATTAGGCATTTGATATCCTTTGGGAGGAAGAACTCCCAAACTCCCTAATTGTAAGCTTATCTTTTGTTGCAATTTGATGGCTAGGTGATAAACTTTAGACAAAGAATCAATTTCAACATCATACATCCTCTGCAAAAATAGGCCAATCAAGGAATCTATGGCCCTTAGATATGCCAAAATGGCAATATTTTTAGCAACCAAGTAAGGATCCTATAGCCTTCGGTACATTCTCTAGAATCTTGTGTTGAATAATGGCAATGGTTCATGGGGTTCTTTTCTCATGATAGCAAATTGGTGATACAAAATGGTAGGGTCTGCATAGACCCAAAACTGATTAATAAAGGCATTTTCCAAGTCTATCCAACTTAGAATAGACCCCTGGGGTAGATTTAAATACCAATTCTATGTCATGCCACCCAAAGAGTAGGAGAATAACCTACAAAAAAATCATGGTGAGCTACTTGAGCTTGAGTACAGGCATCCTTAAATGTTTGTATGTGCTCTTCAACACTCCTTGATTCTCCATGGATATATTTGGGACATAATCTCTTAGGATTCTTAGGTAGATCATGTATACCCCCAGGGATAGTCCCTAGTGGAGAGGGGTTATTCACAAAGAAATCCATGGGTCGTGGTGGGACTAGTTGAGCCAGTGGTGGAACAGGTAGATTTGGTGGAAAGCCAGGTGGAGTAACTAGTGGTGACAATGGTGGGATTAAAACCCCATGGGCTTGGGGTCTATACTTGATAGGGGTTTGGAGTTCAACCAATGGTTCAGGATTCTGAGAAGATCTAAGAACTATTTCATACCTATCTAGTGAGAATGACCCAATTTGAGCCAGTTTCTTCCTTGCACCCTCCTTCTAGTGCCAAATCTATTGATGGTCAAAATAGAACAACAACATTAAACAAAATATCTCTATCTTGTTTCTCCTTAAAAATAAAGATAACATAAAGTAATCTCACTCCCAAGGTCTTGGTAGTTGGTTCTCAACTATGTTGATGTTACTCAATGGCCAATGTAACTATAATATTCAAGGGGCCTTTGTTGGTAATAAGAAACATAAATTGCATCAGATCAATTAACCTACATTTGAGGGGTGTAAATAAATTTAAAAAAAAGATAAATCAGGGCTTCAAAATAGCAGAATAAGAATAAAACTTCTTAACATCTAGACATGCACCTTAACAACGAGTGTTTCTTTATCCAACCAAAACCAAAACATGATGCAATTCATAGAATAATCTACACCACTACATACATTCATAGTGCTAATTCAACAATCACAACCATTCACTAAAACTTCACTTCAAGATTTGAAATAGATCACTCACTCGTTGCTAAAACCAGATCAAATAGACATAAAATCAATTCCATTCACAAATAATTTAATGAAATAATCTTAAAATCCAATTTCCCCTATTGATTTGCATCAAATAGAAAAAAATTAGGCACATCAACTCACTGGCATATGGATTGATTATGATTCATTAACCTTATCAAAGAGATCCAAACTTGACAATAACATGTAAACTATATAAAACTGTAAAAAGGTATCCAAGTTCAACAAAACTTTCAAAGTATCTTGCTAAAAACTTATGAAATCCTAAGACTATAATTCCTATCTATTATCATATTAGGTGGCTAATCTTTCTTCAATAAGTTGACCTTTACAAAATAGAGCCCAAAAGTACATATAGACACGCCATGCATAAGTTTCTCTCAATCACAAACCCAGATCCACAAATCAAGGAACTAGAACTACATAAAGGAACTAGACTGGTTGATCTTCAATTCAACAATTGATTTCCCTGTTGTCCAAAATCTGACGCCCAAGGAAGAAGGTAGAACTGGCAGATGAGAGTTTTTAGTTCAACCCATGTCAAAACCCTACAAAATAGGAAAAGAGAGGAAGTTGTCTATCAAGAAGAGAATGTTCTGCTACTAGATCACTCATGTGTTGCTTGGTCAAGGAGATACTCATCATAACTAGAGAATACTTGTTGAAGGATGTCCAAATCAGGCCCATCTAACCAATTGTCCTCAAACTTGATTCTCTTCAACTCAACTAAGGAGAAATCTTGCATATCTTTCAATTTCATTAATTCCCTCCTAGCAGCTTTTACATCTTTGATATACATGAGCCTATCCAACAACAAGTCTTCTCCATTATCTTATTTTTGCATCACTTCCTCAAATCTGCTACTCCACTTCTCCTTCAACTTATCTAGAGGAAGACCTTCTTTGACTGGGATGTCCACATTGATCAAAATAGAAACTACTAACTCCAATTCATCAATTTTTTCATTCAAGACTTTACTAGCCTCTTGAACTTTGCTCTTATGCTCATAGATGAATTTGGATCTGAACCAGATTATGTTCAAGGTCTTCTCAATAAAATATGCATTACCTTCTTCAAGAATTGACTACTCTAGGAGAGTTGACTTAGGCACCTTGCTGATGTCCTTTAGTTTCTTGACATGTTCTCTATATTCTTCATCTTGTTTCTCCAAGACCTCAGCATGCTGATTCATATTCTCTACCAACTCAAGTGCTCCATGAACTTTAAAACTATCAACTAGAACTTCACCAACCTCTTGATTGAGTATATCTATCCACCTATCAAGCATCCCCACCTTACTCCTCATCTACACTAAGTCATCAGCTTATTTCTTACTTAGTAAGATTAGGGTCTCTAGAGCAGCAGCTTGTTGAGAAACCAGAGTGGAGACATCTTTCAAGAATTTATTAAACTAATCAAATTGGTCTTTAAGTTCATCCTTCTAATATTTATCTTTGATCATTCTGGATTTGGTGGAGGAAGCTACCATATCAATAAGGTTCATTTGTTGATTCCTTGCAGGTCTCCCCAAATTGATAGTGGCCAATTGGTAATTAGTTATTTTCATGTCTTCTTTGTCCTTATCCACCACTAGAATTGCACATTCAACAACAATCTCTCATGCATTTGTGAGCTTGGTGGAATGAAGAACTCTAGCCTTCTTCTTGGGTCTTTCCTTCTCTATTTCCTTCATAATTTCATCCCAATTGAGAGGTTGAGGTTGAACTATCTACTTTCTCTCAAGATCAAGCTTTAACCATGTTGGAGAAACAGGAGTAGTGATCACTTGTGTTGAAGAAGAGGCAGCAGTGGCATAAGATAGAGGTTGCAATATGGTGGTCCTACATTGAGAATCAACCTCTTGCACATTATGTTGTTTCATTTGCGCCACCTCTTATGCCAACCTTTCAGCTTCTTCCTTATCCTTCTGCTCTTGCAACCTTTTGGCATCTAGTTCCTTTTTCAAATGCTCTTCTTCCAACCTCCTCTCCTCATACATTTGGTCTCTCTATTTCTCAAGCTCCTTGACCTTGTCAAATGCCTCTTTAGACCTCTGTTCATAAAAAGCAAGTTCTTTAGCCTCTTTTTCTCTTTGTAGGCATTTTTCATCTTCCTTCCTCTTATGGGCTTCCTCAACAGCCTTGAATTTAGCCTCAAGGGTTTCTCTTTCTCTCCTTTGTCTAGCCTTCTCCTCTTCAAGATCATGTATTTTCTATAGCATTTCCAATTTATCTCTCTCCTCTTTAGTTTTGAGTTCCTACTCTTTTTGTTGTTGTTGCTTGGCCAATTCATTAGCCTTGGATTTAGCCTAAAATTCTTGTTGTTTGACCAATGCATCAGCTTGTGCCTTAACATCAATCTCCTTTTTTTAGCTATTTCCTCAACTTTTTCCTTGGCATCTGCTTCTCTCTTAGCATCCTCAAATAACTTTTGTTTATCCTCTTCTATTAAAACGTGTCCAGTTCCTACATCCTCAATTTCCTCATGAGAGGAAACCACATTAGTCTCCTTATCCAATTGAGTATTCTTAGAATCTGTATCTATGTCATGAATTTCAATCTCAGGTTCCTTCTCTTTCAAGATCTCAGCTTCCTTGTGGAGGGTTCCCATAGGCATCTCTCCACTTGGCTGCTCTATGATAAGAGGTTGAGTTGATGTTTCTGCTTCAACATTTGTTTAGGCACCAAATTTTTGTATGGCCTCTTCTCCATGTGCTTCAAGAAGATCTTGAGCATGAATCATAGGTTCAATATCTTCTTTAGAATTGGGAGGGAAAAAATCTAAGAGCTCCTTAGGAGCCATTCTTCTTTTTGTTCTCTTATGCCCTTGAGTGGTGCCTGCAGCCTTTCTCTTTTTAGAGGTTTGAGCTTTTGGCTCCTTGATTCTCATAACCACCCATTGGATGCCCCTATCTAATATTTTCCTTGCAATTTTCTTGATATCAATGGACTCCTCTGCACTCCAATCTACTAGATCCAAGTCCTTGGTGTCTATATTTTCAGCAACATAGTGGGGATCCAAAGTTACCCCATCATCTGACAATGTGTCAAGAATGTTCTCCTTTACCCCATACTCAACCATGAGTCAAATGGGAAATATTTCATAATTTCTTCTTCTCATATCATACTCATACTGTAGATCTATACAAAAATCTTCTAGCAGATTGAAGTGTTTATTAAAAATAGCAGGAAGCAAACCCTGCATCTTGTGTTTAGATTCAAAATGCTTCACAGAGGTGTACAAGCCTAACCTCAAGTGGATCAATTCATCACAAATCACCTTAGCTACCACAATATGTGCACAGCTATACTCACCCAACTTCATGGTGAATTTATGGCAACCAATCTTATGTTTAGTGGAAAACTTGGTGTTAACCCCCATGGCTTGGTAAATGAACTCCATTAAGACAACCATATTGTTGCAGCACTTGGATAGTAGATGAGGGTGACCATCAAAACCAACCAACCTAAAATAAGTGAACTTGGGGTACTGGATATACCAATGTCTCCACTCTTTAATAAAGGCCATTGCAACCCTACTCAATTTGTAACCTGCATCTCATGTTAGCTTGTAAATGATAACAAATAGAAATGCATCATTAACTCTTCTAAAGTGTGACTCAATATTCTACAAGGTGAGCTGATCATAATGATCCCACACCTCTTTTTTTCCTTGGGCTTCTCCCAATATGCCCACTACATTCAATCCAGGAAAGATCCCCCTTCTGGTAACTGCATAAATCACATAAGAGGTCATAAAGAAACTCTTGGTTTCTCTCACTCTAAGCATTTGGTTTTGTATGCATTCTGATACGATCATAGGCCAGTCAAATTGCTACCCATCTAGGATGGTCTAAACGAAAGGAAACATCCACTCTTTGAATTGGGAGGCATCTATTTTCTCAAACACCCTAGAGAGCATCATTATTATATCTCCAATCTCCTTATATAAATCTTCCCTTTTAGGCTGATCAAGAAGCTTAGCTAGGAACTTTTTCTCAAATCTCATCGAGTTCTTTTTCATATGAGTTCTACCGGTTTCCTTCTTGTTACTATAAATTTGCAGTGCCTCTGCCTCATTGAGTTGCCTAGGATTTTTTGGAGTAGGTGCATTTAACGTAAACCTTATCATCTATGGGGTTAAGTCAATGATAATGTTCCCCTGCAAGTCCACACATTGTCTGGTAGCAGGATTATAAGCTCCACCTACTGTAAGTATCAACTCTGGACATTGGACAAATAAAGGGAAGAGGGAAACATGTGCCAAACCCAATTGAACAATCATCTTTTTTCTTCCTATGAAATCTTCAATGAAAGTTTCTTCATACAACTCTTCATAGTTGAATGGGCCCAAATTTGTATCTATAATATCTGCCCAATCTGAGTCCACCTTGCTAGCTGTGATGGTAGGACTTTGATGTTTATACCTCAAAGTATATGGGAGTTGTTCCACCTTGATCTTCTTTGGCTTAGCTCCTTGCCTTGAACTTTTTGCAGGTTGGCTTCTTTGAGAAGCCTCTTTTGATGTTCCTGACATCTCTTATTTCTGTAATAAAACCCTATATTAGATGAACAAAAGCATGAAAATTGATACATCATCTAATACCAATTTTTACTTCCTTGGGACCTATTTCATACTTCGTCAAATTTCATATTCATCGGAAGTGTAGCCACAAAATAATAAGGAACAGGAAACCATTTTAACACAAAGCGGGATCGGAACCGAAACTAGGACGAGACTACAACTGGGATCGGCACAGAATCTGAACCTAGAACCAATTGATAGTTCCAAGTTTGACCTCCACTCCAATTTCACTTCCACTAAAGGGAAAGTGTGAAGACCAAAATCAATAGTAATCAGAAGCAGGATCATTTTGGGAATGAACCCCAATGCAAACACCTACGGGATGATTTTATTCCCGAGTCCACTTTTGCCAGTTTACTACTTAAAATGAAGCAATTTCTTGAAGAGGTGGTCACATGATCTTAAGGACCTGAGTCACATGGGATAATATGGGAATATCAAATAAATGGGCTTAACCTCACCCTTTAACCAAATTTAACTCTAGGGATGGATATTTATAAAGGTCATCAAACAAACCCTAGTTTGCATGACACGTCAACTCAGATAATTAGGGCATCAAAAACCTGACATGAAAATCACTAAAATGACATAGAAATAAGATTAGAGGGATCCCTAAACATATTTTAAAGCATTTAAAGCACATAGGACCTAGCCTTTTAGGTCTTGTTTCATGGTGTTGGAACTATGTTGCTTTGATTTTATGTTGTAACATGGCTTGAACATTCTTATTTAGGTACTAAAACTTAAAGAATGACGTCTTGTGAAGGTGTTGTGAAGTGTTGTAAGACATTTCAACATTCTTCTAAACTCTATTTAATACAATTTACCTAAAAACCATCTTTCACTCATCAACAAGCCCTATTTTGAAGTGTTGTAAAGTCTTCTAACAAGCTTTCACACTCTTCTAGGCATATTTTCACTATTTACACCCTTCTCATGCTTTATTTGGTCTCTTTATGCCCTCATAAGTTGTAATTAAGTGTATTTTTGCATATTATCTTGACAAACAACATTAAATACAACATTTTTCCTAGCACATGTTTTAGGTCCTAGGTGGGACCCATTCGCCATGGGTGGTGAATGAGTCCCCCTTGGCCCCAAATTCAAAATATTTCAAATTTCCCTTCGGTATTTTATTCAAAATCACTTGATGTCAGCCTGTGATGAGGTATGAATGGATACTAAGGCACAAGAATGGTATAAATAAGTGTTTTTCACCTCAATTTACATCCTCCTACAATCTCCTCACCCATTCATCAAGTTCACTCATCCACTTATTCACTCAAGCATTCCAGCACTTTACATCAACAATTCAAGCACTATTCAAGCACTTTGAAGCAGCCATTGACATTACTTCAAACTTGCATCATCAAGGGTTAGGTAAGTTGATAGCACTTGCATGTTATTAGTTTATCTTTCTCTCTCATTTCATTGTCTTTTCAAGGGTTTAATTACCAAAAGTGGGGTTTGACCAAGGAAAACCCTATTCACTAACCCTAATCATTTTTCTCATGTTCCATGTTTGTTTTTAGCCCTTTTTATTTAGATTTGATAGGTTATTAGGTGTTGAAGATTGATTTCCAAGTCAACTTGATTCAAATTCAAGCTTGGAGAGAGTTATTTGTCCATTTTCTACGAATCTTACATCAACAACCCGACAAGCAGACATTTCCAAATCTGGTGTTGCAGAGTTGTCTCCTAACTTTTCATAAATTTGGGAGAGGAATAATTCACCACCTGTGGCGAATGAGTCCCACCTTAGGACTAGAAACTTGAGTTTTGTCAGATTCTAGATCTCAACAGACAGAAACCAGCTCCTGGCAGTTTTTCACCAGTAGGTGGACTGATTTGCCACCGTGGGTGAATGAGTCCCACTATGAAAAATTAGTGATTTCCATCAGCATTCATAACACTTTAGAATCATCACAATTCATCTAGGTGCACTCAGATTCATCCCTGTACTTTTTTTTTGCATTATTTCTTCATTTACATAGTTGTTTGCATATCACAATGTGTTTTCAAACCTAGTTATAATTGCACTTTTGCATTCATTTTCAATCATTCAAATTAGTCCATTACATTTAGTTAAGTTAATTTACAGTAAACAACACTACATACATCCTAATTTGAGTGATACATTAGCATTTTTGACCCTATCTCTCTCCTTTTAGGTGAAAAACCCTAGAAGTGCAAGAGTAATCCATAGGGTCCCAAAAATATATGTTTTAGGACCCCATCAAATGGAACCCTAGTTAGAAACTAGGGCACAAAAAAATAGACCTACCATGAAAATGACAGCAAAAAGGAAAAGAAACAAATGGAAAGGCAGAACAAACAAAACGAAAAATAGAAAAGGACAAAAACAAAACCAGAAACACACCAAGGAACGAGTGAAGATTCATAGGAAAAGTTCCTGTGAATGTGCAAGAACACCACAAATATGAACATGAAAGTAGAATGACAAACACAAATGGGAAAAGAGAGGGAAAAGAACCTACCTCAAAATTCCAACAGGGTAAAAGCAAGAAGTTGGGTACACAAAGAGGGGAAGTTTCGGCCAAAA
Source organism: Sequoia sempervirens (assembly GCA_007258455.2). Classification (NCBI taxonomy): domain Eukaryota; kingdom Viridiplantae; phylum Streptophyta; class Pinopsida; order Cupressales; family Cupressaceae; genus Sequoia; species Sequoia sempervirens. The sequence continues at coordinate 296,308,313 of VDFB02271358.1, forward strand.
AAAAATCTTGCAGAAAACGCGTACGCGTTATTTAAAAAACGCATATGCGTTTAGGATCGGGTACCCAATCCTACAAAAACGTGTATGCACTATCAAACGCGTACGTGTTATAATGCGTACGTGTTATATAATGCATACACATTTTATAACACATAAAAATTAATTATTTAAAAAAATAAATACTTTTTAGAAACGCATACGCGTTTTAGAACGCGTACGCATTTTGAACTCAAAACGCGTATGCGTTTTAGAACGCGTATGCGTTTTAGAACGAGTATGCGTTTTGAACTCAAAATGCGTACGCATTTTAGAATGCGTATGCATTTCTAAAAAGTATTTATTTTTTAAAATAATCAAGGAACGCATATGCGTTTTGTAACGCATACACGTTTTGTAAAAACAAGTATGCATTTTTTAAATTCAAAATTCCCAACCCACATGCTGCCTCGGTTTTAGAGTCGAAAAAGGCTTGGCAATCTGAGCCTTAGCCTTTGACCTGCAACTAAAAAACTAAGGCAGATTGAAGAAGAATGTCCAACTTTGACAACATAGACGATGGACTTTTTTTCTGAATGAGTCTATAAAATTAAAACCTATTAGAGAACACAATGTCTACTTTCTAAATATATAATTTTTGTTAAAATTGGATTACGTTTGCTATTTTTTAATTAATTTCTAAGCAAACTAGTCCTTAAACTTGAAATATCAGGTTTTTTTAGTTTTTTAATAATTTTTATTGGTTGATTTTCTTGTAAAAAAAATTATATGGGACCAAACTTCAGACAATTCTCTACACAATGAAAAAAAAAAGAGTCAAAAAATGTTTTGTTTAGGTCCAATTATGTTGTCCATACACGTTGATTTGAAAAAACATCAATTAAGGCCAATAAAAATTTAATAAAAAAAAAAATATTCAACCAAAAATTACAAAAATAAATCTATACCAAACTTCATATTGTTAGCTCTCTTTTCCTAAAAGGAATTATAAAAATAATTTTATTTGGGTCAAAAAGTGTTGTCCGTACACCTGCTTGGTATGGTAAAAAAACAGGGACTTTTAAAAAGTGGTTTTTATAGATCCTTATTAAAATGTAATTTCTATAAACTGGGTATTTTAATAATTTACATATTTGGAAACTAGATTCAAAATGCTAAATTTCATATTACTGAATTTTTTTAAGATTCATTGTGGAAGTGCCTCAATTTTTCTGTCCAAGTGTGACAAATTCTGAAAAACAGCAAAAACATTTCCACTTTTTGAGATTTTTGTGTACCCAACTTCTTGCATCAACCCAACAAGAAAGGCTGAGACTTGATAAGAATTCACTCACCACTCGCCTCCGCAATCAAATTGTGCTCCTCTCAAAGTTATCCTAGCTTTGGTTAGCTAAAACAACTTAGATAACAAAGATAATGAGCTAGTTAACCTTTATTAAGGTTTTAAAATCATTTTGTGTGTGTGAGAAGAATGTAATTAATGCAATAAATGCGGTTGATTGGGGGCGAAGCAAACAACATAAAAAGAGTAATCAACTAGTGTGGAAAATAAAGGCAGAGAGAATGTGGACCCGGATCCAGAATAGGACAAGAAACCTTTAACAAGTCTCTTACCCAACTCTGAACCCGGTTCCGATCTCACGGCAAGGACAAACAACAAAGGGAGACGGGGGAAAAATCGGAACCAAAATAGGAACTGGAACTTTTACAAAGTTCCAAGTTCAAGTATGATTCTAGTTCCGCTCCTAACAAAGAAACAAAACTAAAACAAGGACAACAGAAATAATGGGAAGTGGGACCAAAACCAAAACCGGACCTGACCCAAGCACCAACGAAAACAAACAACACAAAGCAAGTGAGTAGGAGCAAGATCGAAATGGGAACAAAATCTGGAAATTATACAAAGTTCCAAGTTCACTTCCAATTCCATTTCCGCTTCCACCAGAGAAAAAACAAAACACAAGGAAACAAAAAAATGACTCAAGGGAGAAACAAACCCAAGATCACAATACAAACCAAAAGATAGCAAAAAGAACAAGGAAGAAGGGCAAGACTGGAACCGGGACCGAATCTAGACTTGGAACTTTGTAAAAGTTCTAAGTCTAGTTTCCATTCTGACTCCGCTTCCGCCAGACCAAAAGAAACAAGGACTTAGGAGAAAAATGAACAACTCCTAAGATGCAAACAAAACACCAAGGACAAAAAAAAAATAAAGGGGGGCCATTTTGATCCAAAACAAAATGGGGTGGTTATGAAAGGCATAACAATTAAGATTAGGGTGATAATGAAGATGATTATATGAATGATTAAGATAGGGTGATTAGGAATAGAATGATTATGGATGATTAGAATTAGAATGGTGATTAGGATTATAATGGTGATAATTAGAATGATAATGACTTATTAGGAAGGGATGATTAGGATAAGGTGATTAAAGATAATTAGGATGGGATGATTAGGATATGAAAATGGATTATTAAGATTAGATAAGTAGGATAATTAGAATGATTAAGATGGATGATTAGGATTAGAAGAGACAACTAGAATGAAGGATGGTTATTATGAGATGATTAGGATGAAGGGATATGATTAGGATGGGGTGATTATAATGAGATGAGGTATTATTAATTTTAGAATCTTGATGATTAGAATGATTAGGATGGGGATGATTAAGATGTGGGAGGATGATTAGGATATGAAGAAGTGGTTAGGATGAGGTGATTAAGATGATTAGGATGAGATGAGGGATAGTTATGATGACTAGGATGGGATGATTGGTTTGACTTGTATGACTAGGATAGTATAATGATTAGGATGAAGAATGTGGATGGGAAGTTTGATTTGCAAATTATGTGGATAGATTGACTTGGAGGATACCTTTTTTTTTTGGCTTTTGAAATGTTTCTAATGTTGTTGGGTTTTTGATTTTTTTGGTTTTTTTTGTTTTCTATTTTATTTTTTTTATGATTAAGAATGAAAATGCATAAATAAATAATGCAAAAAGATAAAATCCTATGGCTCAATTTGGATAAGGGTCCCCTTTTGGTTTCAAGTGAGGAAGATTATCTAAACACTCAAGCACATAAGAAATATTAACAAGCCTAACTCAAGTGGGATATGGCCAAAAGTCTCAACTAGGCTTTACAAGCTCAACTAGTGGTATCCTCGACATACCACAAGGGTACATGAGGCCTAATCTATAGATGAAAGAGAATAATGTCAAATAGCTTGGAGGAGAGGGTAACCCACTCTCCACCTTCACTTCTCCACAATATTTTGTACCCACTTTGGTATGTGTTTAAAAAAAGTATGCATACATTTTAAAGTAGACATATGGATTCAAATAACTATGATAAAAAGGATATCAATTTTTTGGTTCTAGAGAATTTCAACAACTAAAGTGTGTGCCATATTGGGTTCAGCCAAATTATGTAGAGATGAAAAATTCTTTAAAGAAATATATAATGATGATAAATTAGATGTAATCTATAACCTTATAAATATTAATGAGTCAAGTATAATAGATTAACTAAATTAGACTAAATTAGACAAAAATTAAAATATGCTAAAAATAGAATCAAGAGGGAATAACGATTGCATACATTGAAATGGAAACAATGTGAACCTTGATTGATATCATGGTGTGACATGAGGTTGATACTTGAGATCTAGAATTAGATTTTAGATTAGAGAATTGAGGTGATTGAAACTTAACAAGTTGAGTGTTAAGATGTGATCACACTTATGATCTTGTCTAGGTGGCATGATTCCATAATTATAGCTTGATTTTATCTTAAGCATATTTTGATCTAAAATACCCACACAACCTATTCACCTAGTATATATTTGAGGTAAGAAAAAAATGGTGGTGCTAAGGAGCCTATCAAGGCTCGCTATGAAAGGATTGAAGTTCAATACTTCCTTGCACTAAGTAGTTAAACCCCATGGCTTATTTGATATAAATAAAAGATATAGAATGTGGTAATGGATGTCAATGTATGGTGGCAATAGATATTTTTATGTTGTTCATTGATGTGTGGAGATGAATGTCAATATATGGTGGAAATGGATGTTGTGTTGATCATTGAGGTACTTAGAATGTGTCTTATTAATGAATGTTGATACCTAATGCTAATAAATGAGGATTAATGAATGATTCCTAGAAAGGAAGAATGATTTTCTCCTATTTTGATACTATTTGAATGATATTCAATAATGTACTAGTGTCAGAGGGTAAACACACAATAGTGGGTCTAAAACTTGGGACATCACATTTTTGAATTCAAATAAAGGTTACCTTCATTTCAAGGTTTTTTTGTAAATGAAATACTTTCATTCGAAGGTCATTCAATACATTTGAACAAAGGTGCCTTCAATTCAAGGTCCTTCGGATAAAGGCCCTAAAAGTGACCTTTTGTTATACGCCTTAAATATTTTGTAGAATTTTCTATTCTAACCTTGGTTTGTGTTGACGATGATGTCACTCGTAGCAACAGTGCAAATAAATTCCTCATAGGAAAACCATGAAGAGCCTATCCTTCTTGAAAGATCTTAAACAAAGGCAACCCAGGGGTGTCTGTTTAATAGGAAAACATCGGCTCAGTTCAATCCCAAGTCTCTGGTAGTTAGGTCTTGACCATACTGGGTTCACTTAAGGGTATGATGTGATATTGCTATTAATCTTAAAGGGAATACGGTTGTTTCTAGTTTCATTAAGAATCATAATCATTCTACACAATATTTCCAATTCAATCATAAAATAACATCATGAAATTGAAAGATTTGAAATAATATTTCATTAACATCCACAAATTTTGCTATCACTTAAGTAGATTTAGCTTTAAGCATTCAACAATCTCATAGAAAATGAAATATTTTCAATAAATTTCCATTCATTTGTCTATTTTTTGGAACAATTTCAAGAATTTAAAAATCTATTCTAAAATAAAGGAAAAAAATACTAAAAATTAAAATGTATCCCGGTTATTCTCCATGCATTCCCCAAAGAGTTAATCAAATCAAAGTAAACCACTTTATACTTCACCATATTGCTTCACAGCTACATATAAAACGATGCGAGCTTTTAAAGAGAGGGGTTTTAGTTTGGAAATTGAGTAGGTTTTGCATGCACCCTTAAATGGTGCAACACATAGTCTTGCTCAGCTAAACTAAAAAAACCAGCTACAAAGATTCGTGAGATAGGTAGCTACCAAATTGGCTCTGATATTGATTAATTTCTATGTGCATACAAGTTTTTAGATCAGAATGATTTAGACAATAGGAAAAAGGAACAAAACTTAGAGAAGTTTTGGCTCTTCTGACATCCACAAATTTTGAACTTAAAATAAAATAAAGCAGTAAATGGCCTTTTATAGGAACAAGGCCTCAAGAGTTTAAACTTAAAGTTTATCCAGAGAATCAGAAATAACAAATCAAAATGTGGCACATGGCATACACCAACTGTCTTCAGAATCTTCTAGATGAAGTCAAAGATTTGACTTCTTTGGCAACAACACTTTTCACTTTCAAACTCCAATACACAATACTCCGCATATATCAAGGCTATCAGCATCCTTTAGAATACTAGATAGGAAACATCCATAGGGATGGGGAACAACCTACAAAAATCAATTGTAACAAAAATATTTTTGTGACACTTTCAGTATTCGATATCTAGTACTTCCTTTTATCATTTAGGGCTCGAGCTCCAAGATCTTTTCTTCACTTTTCTTTGGTTGATATTCTCATAAAGCATTCAATATTTCATGCATACGCTCTTTTGAAATCCCTTGTACTACCTTCCAACTAAACTTGAGCCTAGTGGATTATTCTAATATCTGGAGTATACTAGCATTCCCTTATACTTTCTCTATTTCATATCTGGTGATAGTGTTCCTGCACCGTATGATTTCATCAATGACCTCCCCGGTTAACAACTGAATAGGGTCTTTATTTATCCTTTCAATCCATTCCTTGAAGGCTTCCACGCTTTACTCTCTTATCCTAGTGTTTGGGGATCACAATCTTGGCGTGCTAACATTTCAATAAAATCTTGATCTTTATCAAGTAGCTTATTACATTACTTGATGACTTCTTCAAATCCATCTATACATTGCCTCAACATGTCACCTTCCCATTTCAACTATTTATTCCATTTCTAGGGAAATGGAACTTCTTATTCTGAAATTATGTTTTCTCTTATCAATTCTTGGATATCCATTTGCATGAGAATATCAACATCTCGCCTTTCAGCATCAACCTGTTCCTAGTAAAACTTGCATTCACCTTCAAAAATTTTGGATTTCTCAAACCAATGGTATGCTTCCATATATTTTCCTATTGCATTTGTAATAGATTCTTCTCCTTGCCTAACCCAATACTCAATCCTTCTTCAAATACATTCATTTTATGGCAAACTGTTGCAATTGCATCCACTTGTTCTTATGAAATTAGTACTAGATTTTGGGGAAATTCAGTTTGTGCTTGACCAAATACAATTAATGACTTTATAAAATTTTCTAGGCTAGCAACCCGTTCTTTCAACTCTCTTTTCTTCTTTCTATTCTTCTAAACTGTGGCAATTGTTGCATCTAAATTCATCTTTATTTCTTCTACCTCTTATCTCTAGGATGAGTGTCCAAGATTGATACTTGTTACCTTATACTCCTTGGGCATTATCTCATTTATATCTTTATCAAACATTGGGGTAGCTATATGGATAGTTGTGTCTCCATCTGCATTCTTTTGTATGACATGTTTCTCTTTAGCTTTTCCCCTAGGCTTAGGAGTATCTACTTGTATGAAACTGTTAAGATCCAAAGGCACTATTTCTACTTCCATTAGGGAAGACAATTCTCTTATCAACCAATTAGGTGCATCCTCTTCACATTCTACCTCTGTAACATTCATTTTCTCCTAGTTTCCAATTGATTCAGGAATGTCTTCTCTTAATTCTTTAAATTTATTTATTGCATCCTCTGAAATAGGAATCTCTTCAACAATTTTTGGCATAGATTTTGGATTACTAGGTTTTGACACTGTCTATTTTGTTTGGAGACTTATATTTTCTTGTCTAGCTAGGTGTTCAACATCAGCTCCTAGGATATCACTTTCCTTGTATCCTGCTACAACAGGATTTTCTGAATTTCAACTTTATCACCTGAAACCTGTGTAGCTTCTTCATTTTCAACATCAACCCGACCCTCCTCTAATTTTTTAAAGACCTGCGGTTGTTCATTATCATTTGGATTGTTCCCAAGTGAAGATTGGGAATCAAAGGTATCTTCAGTAACTATTTCATCAATAGGATCCTTCCTTTCAATCTCCTCTATTTTCATCTCAAGAACATCAGGATTCTCGGCTTCTAAAGCAAGTGTTCCTTGTATGAATTCTTCTTCTTCAACATTTATAGGAGTGGACCTTGTTACTAGAATTTCTTCTACCATTGTACCATGGGTTTATCCTTAAACTTATTTTTCTTTACCTTTTCCTACATGGCACCCCATTTATCCATCTGTTCTTTAATTTTGGCTTCATCTACCTTAGAAATTTCATCCAAAACCACAGGAGTTCCCACTAGTGCTTGTTTCATACTAGCCATATTAACAGAAGGGGGAGAAGTAAACAATGTTGCAGCTCTTTGAGATGTAGACCTTGTTTGTGTACCAATATTTTTTGTTGCCCTTGCTTCTTCATCAATAGTAGCTTTCGTCCTTGGTTTTACTGTAGAGGAAGATGCACCTTTAGGTTTTACTCTTGGTTTAACTTTACTTGACTCAACATCTTTTTACTTATTAGTTGGCTTTAGTGAAACTCCTTGGCTTGAAGCCTTAGAGGTTTTCTCTTCAATTCTTATGCCAACAGCTGTCTTACTAGTCTTCCTCTTCTTCTTAGCAGGTTCCCCACTCTCAAATACAGTTTCATTTCTTTGTTTTCTTCTTTTATTCTATGAGTACATGAGTTCAATTCCATTTTCACTTAAAACTTTACAAAAATCATTTATCCAGTGTTGAGTATTTAATATAACCGGTGCAGATAATTCTTCAATTGATGTCATTTCTTCATCATTGTAGTTTGGGTCTAGGATAGGTTCATCATACACCCTGTCTTCATTGTATGTTTTACTCAACACTTGACCATCATCTTTTTCCAACTAATTTGGGATATCATGAAGCATAAGAATCCAAGCAGATTTTAGTGACAATCTTTCATAATTTTTCCCCTTACTATGTGCTCATCTTCACAATTTAGCCAATAATCCTCTAGATGTTGGACATGAGCACGATAACCAGCTATGTTATTGGCGATATTCCCTTTAGGATCATAATACATCCTCTAGAGTGGAAAATATTAAAAATTGTATGTTCTCAATTCTTCTTCACACAAGTCAGCTGTCTTGATTGCATTGCATTTATAATTCCCTATCACAATAGGAAATTTGAAAGAAGTTTTCTTATGAGCGATGCTATAAAGAGCTTGAGACGGCTTTAACTATCTCACCAATTCTAACAACACAATTTTTTTTGTAGGATACCTAGGCAACATGGAAGGATGTCCATCAAACCCTTCCATCCTATTATAGGAGTAAGTGGGGAATTGAATGTACCAGCCTCCTATTAGTCTAATAACACTTTGTGCTTCCAAGGATAATCTTTTGGCTTTGTCACCTTCCATTTTTCTAACCAGTTTCATGGAAAACACATCATTAAATTTTTTGTAATTCTCTTTGTATCCATGGATAGTGATTTTTGGTAAATAAGCATATATTAATCTATTTCTTACTTCTTTTCCCAAAGTTCCAATCTTTTTCAACCCTTGTTTACTTGCCTTTATGGCATAGGAATAAATCACATATGAAGACATATAAAAAAATTGGTTTTGGGAAATGCCTTTATCTATTTGTGCAATCTATCACTAATAAATTTTCCCCAATGCAATTGCATGAGACTATCCATTAATCTAGATATTATTACAAACATCCAGGGTTCAAATTTACTCGCTTCTCGCAACCCAGCTATCCTGCTCAGCATAGTTATAACATCTTGAACATCTTGGTTGAACATAGACCTTAGAATTACTTTGGTCTATTTTGTAATCTTCTCTTCGCACCATTGGGTACTCTAATTTCTTTGTTGTGCTCCTCGACATTTTGATAAGTTTTTTCCTTTTCCCTCATATCAATTTTGTACATCTGAGTGAATATAGGGATCCCAAATGTGTATGTAATTCCTTTCTCAGAGAGATCTACATAAATTCTCCCCTCCTTCTCAATGATTCTTTTGTTTGGGTCATAATTATTGATACATTCCATGACCAATTCAAGGGCCTCCATTTATGGCGGAAACCCTCTTGCTAAAAATAACCCATTTGCTATAACATTTCTGACACACTGAGAAGCATTTTCTTGCCATACCCAAGTGCAAATTTCAACATCAGAAGACCATCCCATATGAGTATCTGTAACTGCCATGCCAATTGGTATGGCTTGTGAACTGCAATATTTAAATTCATCTTCTATCTTTGCCTCAGAAGTACTCATTTCTGCTAGTGTGTTCTGCATTTTCAAATGTGTGTCTTGTGTGCAAGTTATGGTTAAATTAACCAAATTTTCTTACAAATTTATAAAACTTTCAATTCACCTTTCAGTTAAGTTCAAATAAACAACGTTGGTATTGGCATGGTGTGATGGTTTAAAGGTGGCATTGTTGTTCTTTCCACCAAGGTTCAAACCCCATTGGGGTGGTATTGTTGAATTGTTGTATTTCGATTCATAGCTCCGGTCAAAAAGCATTTACCTCTTCAATAAAATAAAAAAGTTTAAATAAAAAACAATCAACATTTCAATTTTCAAAGGGAAATACCATTTTTGATATTTTTGTGTGTGGAAATGATTAACATAATTTTAGTTATTCAAAACATACCTAGTTTTGGTTGATGATAACAATCTCTTCAAAGTAAAGCCTCAAAAACATTGGCAGATGTGTTCTTAGTTTCTCAAAATTTACCTTTCCTTGCATGCCAATATTATTTCATTCATTCAATGTCCTTTGCAATTTTGTAGCATGACATGAAGTGGAGTGTTATAAAAGCAATTGCATGCTTGAGGTGATGCCAAGTACTTGATTAGTTCATCACCTTCATTAATTACCTGTTATAATGCATTAATTTCTCGAATAAAGGTGTAATCATTATGAATTAGGGCTCAAATTACAAATGACTAATTTTCTGTGTGGGCTCGCTACTAGAGGAGAAAGATGACGCAAAGATCTTACATGGTACTCTAGTGTCACTTTGATTTTTGTGAGAGGCAAAATCCTTTAAGATATGTGATCAATTGTGATCATTGGGATCAAAACTTTTGGTACCAAATTTTGAAAAGAATATCAAGGAATGGGACGCTTACCTCCAAGCTTTAAAGAAGACCGGAACAAAGAAGAGACCAGAAATCAAGTTCAAGAGGGAACAAAAATAATCAAAACATTTCATAACAGGACCTCTGGTTTCTAGGTTCCAACTAAAAGACAATGAAACAACAACAATCAAACTCCAATAAAGAAAATGTATCACTGGGGTTAAAAGCTTTTTGGCTAACGACTTACCGGACGAGACTAGGATCAACTGAAGATACAACTTTCTTTGATGTGACCGCAACAACTCTGGGATTCCAATTTTTGATAAAATATTAAGGATATGTCCAGGATCATGATGGGCCAAAAAGTGGCAATGGGGAAAAAATTATGTTTTTCATTGACCCAAAAATGCGAAAACGTTGAGTTGACTTTTTTGTGGCTTGGGTTTCAGTACATTGCTCCAAAGCAATGCCCAAACCAAGATTTCCATATCGAATATCCGATTTGAGGCTAATATATATATATATATATATATATGAATACATATATATATATATGAATACATATATATATGCATATATATATATGATGTATATATATATGTTAATACATGCCATATGTATGTATACATATATATATATATGTAATATCTTTCTTTGCCTATATATATATATCTACATATACATATATATATATATATATACATATATATATGTATACATATATGTATACATATATATGTATATATATATGTATATATATATATATATATATGTATATATGAATATATATATATATATATATATGTATGTATACATATATATATATATGTATATGTATATATATATATATCTACATATACATATATATATATACATATATATACTCTATATATATATGTATACATATATGTATACATATATATATGTATACATATATATACATACATACATATACATATACATATATATACATACATACATATACATATACATATATATATATACATACATATATATACATATATATATATACATATATATACATATATATATACATATATATATATGTATATTTTAGACTGTTAAAATCATTTCATACTTGCATAGGCTGCGGGCGCACAGTGAGGAGGTTTTTCACATAATAGATATCTCATTTAGCCGATATTTGTTTTGTTAGATTTTGGATTTTTCTTTGCTTTAATCGAATTTTGAATTAGATTTGTATAATTTCAATTAGTTTTTATGGATTTTTTTTTAAAATAGGGTTTTTGATTGATTTTTTATGAAAAACTTGAGTTTAGAATGGATTTTGATTAAAAATGAATGTTTTTTATGTATTTGTATTAAAAATTAGAGAATCTTATATATTTTTGTTAAAAAGTAGGGTTTTTTTTGGATTTTTTTTTAAAACTAGGGTAGTTTTACAATATTTTCATTTATATTGTCTAATTTCAATTAGATTAATTAGTTTTTAACTTTAATCAGGCATTATGGTTGCTGAGAATGAAAATGCACAAATTCTAAATGATCCACCAGCTGAGATTGAAATGCACAAATTCCAAATGATCCACCAGCTGAGAATGAAAATGCACAAATGCCAAATGCTCCACCACCTTCGTAACCATCAATTGAAGACTTAATTGGTGAAAAATTATAGCAATTGAGGGGCATTTCTGAAGTTTATATGAGAATCCCTTGATTATCTGAGATGTCAAACACATTGAAGGAAATAATTAAAAATATAGAAACCCTCTCCACCCAACATAATGCCTTTCATTCATGGTGAGAAGACATGAGGGAATATTATGCATGTGGATTGTCTTATGATGATGTGAAAGATCTCATAATAACCAAAGCCCAAATAGCCTCTTTATTTGTTAACCCCCGCACTGGTTCGCCAATTAATGTTAATAAACCAAAACTTTCTATAAAATGGTGCATGCATAGGGACATTGTAGATAACTTTTGGGATCGTTGGTGTATGGTTTTTGATAAACCACTGAACAACAATTGTGATATACCATTTTACTTTATTAAAAAATTATATGTTGAGTTTGTGTTAGGGCATCATGTCAATTACTTTGACATTAAACCCTTCCAGTTGGTGGAGGTATTCCCTAGGATAGACCAGGGGTAGTTAGAGTAGTCCCACGCCCATATGTTCCCCCTCCTCCCCTTCCTCTACCACCTCCAGTATATCATCCAGATATCATGTAGGATGCGGCCACATAGACAATCCAGGCTATTCACTCTTTGAGTGGTCTTTTGGTTTCACATGCTTCTATAGTAGCTCAGCCACATTATGGTGATGTTGGTGATGGCTCGAGTGTTGTTGTGTCATCCTCATTAGGTCCACATATTTTTGTGCCACGTACTTTCTCCATGTGCCATCAGATATGCTTGGGTCCTCTTGTACAACCCGTCGAGCATCCCTTGGACACTACTGATTATGACCTCCATGATGTGGACATTATAGATCAGATGCATGGGAGTGGAGTGCACCCTATAGAGTCCTCTCCTGCTATAGAGGAGGACATTGGAATAGTGACATAGGTAAGATTTAAGTTGTAAATTCATAACTTGCATTTTTTTTAAATGAATATTAATAAGAGATAGTATAATGTACTAATATTTATTTACATGGTCTATTTAACAGTTGATGTCTGAGGAGGAGCTCGCACAGGTGACTGATAGCACCCTTAGGGCCATTTCATTTGGCCTCGACACACACACAGTATATATTTTTGCACTCACTCATTTACATTTTTTTAATTATATACTTGCTTGTCATTTGAATTGCCATTAATGAAATTATATAATAACTTATATGTTTACTTTATTTTCCTCTTGTAGGAAATACCTAGTGCGAGCGAGGTGTAGCCTTGTCCAGATTATGGAAGTGCAATGTTAGATAAAGGGAAGGTAATTAAACTCAAATTCGATTGAATTAAGATTTTTAAGATCTTATATTGATTATACATACATCGACAGATTGGTAGTTTCATATGTACTTTTCATTTTTATGTACAAGAAGTTATAAGCTATACGTCATTGTTGAAAAGTGCCACAACACCTAAAGGAGTATGTATTGGAACACCTGAAGGAGTAGGTGTTGAAACACCTGAAGGAGGAGGTGTCGAAACACCTAAAGGAGATAAAGAAAAAGATAAGCCTAAAGAGGTATGTGTTTATTTTATTTTGTGTTTGGTATTTATATGTTCCTATTACTGATAATTGTATGCTAACTTGGATCAATTTTATGTTTTTGTTCACATATATAGATTGGCATTACAAAAGTTGGTTTGATCGATTCTTTGAGAGGGGCATATTCTAGGACTCCTGACCCTTTGAAGAGATGAATATTTCAGGTAATCAAGATTTCAATTTTAGATTTCAATTATAATTCAATGTATATTGATTTTGATGTTAATTATTTGATTTTAAATCATATAGTATAACTAATCTCAATTGTGGTTTGAATTTTACTTGTGCAGCTACCTTCAGAGCCAACGAGTGCTTCAAAGAGGCTCCATTTTGATGATCCACCAGTAGTTTAGGATGAGATAGACATTTTGGCATGTAAATTTTGAATAGACATCAAGATGGCATATGGCACATTTTGTAAAACTTTGTTTGAGTTGGCATTGATGCCATTTTTGTATTTGGAGATACAATTAATATTATTGGATAATTTGATATATAGAAGTTGACAATCAAAATTTAATCTCTTCCTCGTGTGCATGATTAAACTCTTTGAAAATTTAATCAAGTGAGCAATGGTTAAATATCAATGTACAATAGCATAAAAAATAATGGTTGTATTATGTAGTTTATATTCATATCGTTGATTGCATTGCATTGCACATCTTTCAAACTCAAAGCATTACTTCACATTGCATAACTAACAACTAGATGTTGATAGATGAAAAAATTTCAATTACAATATAGTTTTTACAAAGTTAACCTAAGTAGTTATGCAATTACTTCACATTACATAATTAATAACTAGGAGCAACTGTAAATTGCATTTGCTTGTCATGGAATTTTATGAGACCACATTTCTTTGAGGCATTTTTTCAAACAGTTCATTGCCTTGTCTATGCTACCACATTTTTCATACATGTGTACCAAAGCTTTTTATCAAACAGTTCACTAGCTTGTTGTTATGGCTAAAATCCTAAAAAAAGTGCTTTCAAAAAAGCTATGGATTGATGCAGAGTGGGGGTGAAAACATATGTGAAAACTACCCTTGACTCCTTTGGACCAAATTTGAGAACCAATAACATACCCATGTCCTAGGCTAGTGAATTAACCCTCTTTCACAAAGTGAGTGCCCTTTAAACACTTGATCTTCACTAGAACACCCCAAACAATCTTGAGTTGTGTCATAAAACAAAAAATTCTAAGATTATTCTGCACCTACAGGTCCTTTAGTAGGCTATCCCATGAAACCATATGTTTACCATGCAAATGCATAGGGTTTATTGAAATTCCCACTTGCACAACTCCCCTGACCATGCCACCAACTTAGACATCTCTATTATGACCCCAATATTCTTAAACATTAAAGAGATTCCCCCACTCTCATTGATTTTAACAAACCCTAGACTAAAAACTCCATTTTCATGCAATTTAAGCAATGATTTGCTTAGGACAGTAACTCCAAGAATCACAAATCATTTCCCCTTTCTTAAATGTACCTACACACATTCAAATCATATTGAGCATTGCCTCTCCACCAAGCCACATGAAAGGTACAGTAGGTGGAGGACTTCAATAATTCATAATTTACTCAAAATGCAGAATCTGGGTTCACTACCCGCCTTGAGAAAACTTGTCACAAAACTCACAAAAAATGAAAAGAAAGAACTCAGACCAACTTTAAAGGGGTCTTAGGCCTACTATCCCCTCATTCCACATGCTATGTAGCCATTTACTTGTTGTGTGGTGGTCAAACAATGGAGAAAACATAGATTTTTTCTGTAGAAATCACAGTTTTTGCAAAGTAACTCAATATGATCTTATTGATTCTTCACAAAATTACATTCATCAATCCCCAAAATGACTTCCTCAACCTTTTTTAAGACTCTCCCCCACACAAAACAACCAACTCCCAATAACTGACTTACAAACTAAGTTACATGTTTGTGTTCGGGTTCGGGTTTGAGTTTAGGTTCGGGGGTTCAGTTTGCCAGTTCAGCTAAATTTTTTTTGGGGGTGGTTTGGTTCATTAGTAAAAAAAATGTAAAAATAAAATATATATATATATATGCAACATAGAAGCATGAAATAGGATTAGAATATCACATAACATCATATAAACAACAAAACCACCATAAACTTGAATGTCATTTAAAACATGCATAATAAATATTCATCATTGAAACTTGAATTGTGGTAGCTTGATATACAAAGTCTATTAATGCCAAGGTTCAATTTGTATAATTTTGAAAAAAGAAACCAATTGAGTAGAGTTATCAGCATTCTTTAGAAATCATAAGAATTTATTTAGTACACTAGCCATTTTGATGTCTTCTTGTAATCTCAAATGCTAAATTATGAAGAAGTTAACTCTGTTGCCCACTAGTTTCCATTAAAAAGAAAGCAACAAGCTATGGTCTCATGGCTTTTTTTCACACGAAAATCAGCGTTGGAGTTCGGTTGGAGGCTGAAAGCTACTTGTAACTACATAAATAAATCTTTTTCTACAACTCGTATGAACTAACAAACTATTTCATCACATCCGGATGGTTATGTTTAGGTTATGTATGGTCCCCTTTCGCACCCAAATCAGTTGAAGTAGTTTGAGCTACGTTCAATTAGTGAAATCCCTTAAGAGTCCAAAGTGTAAAAGGGAAGCAATCTTTGACGGACTATTTCTCAGAAACTATGATGCCTAAAAACTTTTTGTTTGAGGCTACGAGATCATGTTGGGCCCCTCTACAATAACCTCTCCCTATTTTTGCTATCTCGGAGGTGTTTTCCCGTGGTGGCAAGTTTTCAGTTGAGGGAAAAGTTGTTAGATGCAAGTAGTGTGAAGTTGCAAAGTGGTGCAACTTTCATTCAACAACTCATACGACCAAACAAACTGTTCCAACACGTCTGGATAGGTACATTTACGCTAGGGATGGTCCTCTTTTGCACCCAAATACGCCAAATCACTCTGAACTACATTGGACCAGCGATTTTCCTTAAGAGTCCAAAGTGCTAAAAGGCCAAAATCTTTGAAGGGGTATTTCTCAGAAACCATGACATTTACAAACTCTTTTTTTGAGGCTATGGGATCATGTTTGTCCCATATACAATAACCTCTTTCAATTTTTTTTATCTCGAAGGCATTTTCCCGTGGTGGCAAGTTTTCAGTTGAGGGAAAAGTTGTCAGATGCAAGCAGTGTAAAGTTGCAAAGTAGTGCAACTTTCATTCAGCAACTCGTACGACCAAACAGACTATTCCAACATGTCCAGATGGGTACTTTTACGCTAGGGATGGTAATCTTTTGTACCCAAATACGCCAAATCAGTCTAAGCTACATTGGACCAACAATTTCCCTTAAGAGTCCAAAGTGCTAAAAGGAAACAATCTTTGAAGGGCTATTTCTCGGAAACCATGACATTTACAAACTCTCTATTTGAGGCTATGGGATCATGTTTGGCCCATCTATAATAACCTCTCTTGGTTTTTGCTATCTCGGAGGCATTTTCCCATGGTGGCAAGTTTTCAGTTGAGGGAAAAATTGTCAGATGCAAGTAGTGTAAAGTTGCAAAGTGGTGCAACTTTCATTCAGCAACTCGTATGACCAAACAGACTGTTCCAACATGTCTGGATGGGTGCGTTTACGCTAGGGATGGTCCTCTTTTGTACCCAAATACGCCGAATCACTCTGAGCTACATTGGACTAGTGATTTCCCTTAAGAGTCCAAAGTGCCAAAAGGCAGCAATCTCTAAAGGGCTATTTCTCAAAAACCGTGACATTTACAGACTCTCCATTTGAGGCTATGGGATCATGTTTGGCCCATCTACAATAACCTCTCTCATTTTTTTCTATCTCAGAGGTTTTTTCCCATGGTGGCAAGTCTTCAGTTGAGGGAAAAGTTGTCAAATGCAAGCAGTGTACAGTTGCAAAGTGGTGCAACTTTCATTCAGTAACTCGTACGACCAAACAAACTATTCCAACATGTTCAGATGGGTACATTTACACTAGGTATGGTCCTCTTTTGCATCCAAATACTCTGAATCACTCTGAGCTACATTGGACCGTCGATTTCCCTTAAGAGTTCAAAGTGCTAAAAGGTAGTAATATTTGAAGGGCTATTTCTTAGAAACTATGATGTTTACAAACTCTCTGTTTGAGGCTATGGGATCGTGTTTGGCCCATCTACAATAACCTCTCTTAGTTTTTTCTATCTCAAGTACATTTTCTCGTGGTGGCAAGTTTTCAGTTGAGGGAAAAGTCAGATGCAAGCAGTGTAAAGCTGCAAAATGGTGCAACTTTCATTCAGCAACTCGTATGACCAAATGGACTATTCTAACACATCCGGATGGGTATGTTTACACTAGGGATAGTCCTCTTTTGCACCCAAATATTTTGAATCACTTCGAGCTACATTGGACTGGTGATTTCCCTTAAGAGTCCAAAGTGCTAAAATTCCATACCATCTATTGTACGGTCTGTAGTTGGATGGTATGGCCATGGTAGATTTTATTAGGACTATATAAGGTGACTATGTGGGTATAGAGAGTTGGAAACATCTTTACTTGAGTTGGTGAGTTGCCATGCATGGAAAAAATGAGTGAAATTAGGTGAAAAATGGTGGTTACAACTTGCTAATGTCAATGAAACATGGGGGCAGCAAGATTTAAGGTTGGATCAAGCTTGTGCAGGTCCTAATAGGAATTTTTGATGAGTTTATAGGGTGTGGAAAGGTTGGAAACATTGATTTCCTTAAAAACTTCATGAAAGTTGCTAAAAATGAAGTTGCACCCAAGTTGGATTTGAGGAGAAAAAGTGGCAAGCCACTATAATTTATTATATATAAATAGGAGATATTACAAAACCTGGTTCAAACGAGCATACCGACAGGAAAGAACCAGGAAGAAAACCTTCAGTTGTAGCTCGATTAAGTACAAAAAGTTATTACAGAATTGTCCCAATAACAATAACAAAGCATACACCTGTATGACTAATTCAACCTATGAGTTTCCAAAATATAGACCCCTTTACATTTTAAACATACCCTTTCTACTATGCAGACATTTGACCCATATTGCAAAAAACATCATTGGATATAGATTATGCCCATGCACAGTTATGACCTTTTTACATTGTTTCACATTTGAAAATTCAAATTTTACAAAATTTTCCTATTGGAGGCATTCAGGGCATAGTCTTCCACAATAGTAGTATGTTCAAATTTTGGACTGACAAGCACCTGTACCAAGGTAGCTCAGAATAACCAATCTATATTATTCTAAATGACACAAAATATGATGAGATGGTAATGCAAATTATAAAAGACACTTAGAATAACCAATCTATATTGTTGTAATCTGTTGCATACCTCTCTGAAAGGATTAGAGCTGGCTATTGTTGTAGCAGGTCCATGATCAATCGTGCTAGGGATATCGCAAAAGTTGGAAAATGAGAAATCTATATTGTCACAATAGAAAAGATACTTAGACTAACAAATCTATATTAATCTAAACAACCTGAATGATGATGAATTGGTGATGCAAACTATAAAATATGTTTAAAAGACCATAGGGCTCAGGTTCACCAATATATATTGTTCTAATTTGTCGCATACCTCTCTAAAAGGATCGGAGCTGGCTATTGTTGCAGCAGATCCATGATCAATCGTTCCAAAAATATCACAAAAGTGCATACAAAATATCACTATTAAAGACACCTGCATTGCAATAGTGTACAAAATATCAGTATTAAATAAAGAACACTAATGAACTTAAGCATAATGAACGTAAGCATTGTACCTTCTATCCCTGAAAATGTTATTCAAGTGTGCCTAAAGGGTCATCTCTTTGCTTAAGAGTATCCAATATTGCTTCATGATCAGCATTACTAAGTGTCCATAGTTGTTTTGTCTTTGGTCTGGCATGATGCTTCAACAACTTAACATTTGTTGCTATAATAAGATGCGAATACATGAAAATGGTTTTGTGTTTCTTGTAGTCTTCAAATACAGGTATGCCATTCTTTCTAATCATGTATGTTCACAACCAAGTTCCTGCAACCACAACTAAACTTGTAGGATACACAAAACCATCATCATCTTCCATCAGTTTTGTTAGCTTATGCTTTACCCACACACATCGAGCCAACCAATAGTCTAATCTCTCTTCATTCCCCTGCGGTGCAACTAAAAAAACATGTCCTGGATGTAGTAGATCTGAAAGCAGGTTGTAATCAATTGAACTTTCCATTGTGTCATTTGTCATGGATATTGATTAAGATAAAGGAGTTAGATACTATGGAACCCATGTATCCACCCACTCACTTGACTCGCATTGATCCCACTCACACTGAATACAACTCTAACAAAAACAAGCCAACTCTTGTGTCCAAATGGTCCATGTGCCTGCATCTGAGCTTTGAAATGAATGAATCTTTGAAGAATCTTTGATTGTATGACAATCCAATTTGCCTCCCACTGTACCCTCCTCAACCAACCAAAAGAATTTGTGCACTGTTGAATCAAGTGTCCCTCCCTGTGACAATGTTGAACTACACCAATCAACAATAGAATGTGCATCACTGAATTTTTCTCCTGAAATCTTCAATTGCTCCTTAACTAGAGCTCTCTTTATGCATGCACATGCTCCATCATGCTCCCCTTTCACATTCCCAACTTCAAAAAAACTCCAAATATGAGGTACACCCCTCTCTACATGCATTCTACTCAACCAATAAAACATACGAGCATTATTGAATTGACCTATGCAATTATCTGACCATATGAGTTGTTGACCAAGTGTTATATCATGCTCTTGCAAGAACTCAAAAAAATCTCAAAATAATGTTGGACATACTCGAACGAGTGAGATCTATCATCACTCATATAAAAATGATACTCTCTGATTATCTTTCGATCCTCCTCTGTACTATCAAGTGCATGTTTAAACATTATGTGGACAAAATAAGCAATCTGAATGGAATTGTAATACTGAGATTGTACCTCATTTTGTGGTTGCAATGTGTAGTTTTTTGCAAAATCAACCACTGATATAATAGTGCCAATCGGAAAAAAGTCCTTACACATCCTAAATTGTTGGTCCAACCATTGAGACCTATGACTATGCCTTGCATACTTGTAGAAAATATTGTCCTTAAAATCTAAAATAAAATCAGCAAAACTGCATTCTTTTGTAACCAACTTGCATCTAGAACCTTCACCTTCCACTCTGCAAAGTATATTTGACTATCTCATATCTCTTTTTCTCAACAAGCTTCTTTCCAAATTCATGTTCGGAACCCTCATGAAAACATTGAACAAACTTTGATAAGCCACCACATTGTGAGCACTTCGCATTTAAACAATCATTTCTATAGAAAAATCAACCATCATCTCTAGAACATAAAAATATATCTAGCAAGTCCCTTGATGATTTCGAAAGACTCATTGCACCACACTCCTGCAACATTTCATTAGTATGAAAAGTAGAATGGATATAGCATAATAGCTCATGGTACATTGAAAAATCCACATGGTATTTGAAACAACAAGGACTACGAATCTTAAGAGGCACACAATAAAATGGCTTCAAACCTTCAAAAGTCCTTTGCAAGATTTCCATATTTTGATGTGTTTCAATAATTTTTTCGAACAACATTGTTTGGCTTGATTCCAAGAAATGTTTAGGATGCGGTGTATGGTCTTGATTGCCAATTCTTAACTTTAAAACATCCTTTGCATTTGGTGATACTCTAGAGTTATCATGCCAAAATTGTTGAATTACCTACTTTACATTATCGGTTAGCTTCTTATCAACATGTGGAAGCCTCTCGGAAAAAGCCTGTGTATCATTTTGAAGAGGATCATCTATTCTTTCTCTTCTTGCGAGTGCTCTATCCAAATTTTTATGATTTATGTCAAAATCAATACAAGTTTGTCTCATAAAGTGAGCCTTTTTCAATTGATTGCCTACTAGGGAAATTGTAATGACTCTCCGAGTAGCTCTCTTATCCTTTTCCTTGTTATTTTTTCCAATAGACTTGAGAGCATTAAAAAGATTTTTTACAATAATAGAATTTTTTTTGGTTTTCTTATTCACACAAATCTTCAATTTGGCTAGAAAAGGTATCATCTTTTGCATCTTTAGCAATTGTACAAAAATTTGGCATTGCTTGGTCAATGTCTTATCACTAAAATATTGGTTGAAAATTCTTCTAGCCCACAACCGAACAGTTCGTGTTGACCTCTTGCCTTCAAAATTGTTTATAATGTTCTCATCAATTTCAAGTAACCATTTAGGGGTTCTTGAAGGTCTTGAATTTGGAATATGTCTTTCTTCCATACAAGGTTCTTCATTTCTCATGTAACCTGGTGAAACATAATTTACAATTGCTTCAATATTATGTTCAAAATATTCATTTCCAACATTTTCACCTTGAACATTTTCAATATCATGTTCAACATCTTCAAATACAACATTTTCACCTTGAACATTTTCATTATCAATTTCAATATTTTCATTCCCAATTTCAATATCATGTTCAACATCTTCAAATCCAACATTTTCACCTTGAACATTTTCATTATCAAATTCAATATTTTCATTCCCAATTTGAATATCATGTTCAACATCTTCAATTCCAACATTTTCACCTTGAATATTTTTACCTTGAACATATTCAATTTCCTCTTCACTTGAAAGAC
This sequence comes from Sequoia sempervirens, assembly GCA_007258455.2. Classification (NCBI taxonomy): domain Eukaryota; kingdom Viridiplantae; phylum Streptophyta; class Pinopsida; order Cupressales; family Cupressaceae; genus Sequoia; species Sequoia sempervirens. Next base: position 296,330,553 of record VDFB02271358.1, read on the forward strand.
CATAGGGGTAGGTTCACCAATATTTAACATACCTTGTCTTCTCTTCCTATGACCTCTATCTCTTTGGATATATGCTTCAATTTGTTCTTTTGTAAGCTTTCTCTTACATTTTTGCTTCCAATGACTGCTACTCCCCATTATACCTCATAAAAGATGCTAAAAAATAATTGCTTATGACAAATTTGAGTAGAAGATGCTCCAAAAAGTTGATCTTTGTCTCAAGTTGTTTGAAAATGTGCATTTGTCACTTGTAAAGCCTGCAAACAGAATGTAGGGTTCGTTGGAATGCACAAAACGACCCGCAAGGGGTTTTTCTATGGCCCACTAATCCGATATCCATTATAATC